>NW_026847771.1:102826776-102954276 GCF_025583915.1 Anolis sagrei ordinatus | reverse complement strand
AGGTGCTGGATTCCCAACGCAGACTCTTTGAAATCTCTGAGATGGATCCTGCCTTCACTAACTCTTCCATCTGTAGTCAGATGCTGGGAAGTCTTGACAAACGTCCAAATGCTGAGTGTGAGGGCACCACTAAACAGTTCAGCCATAACACAGCCATGTGGCTACCACAGATGCTACTTAGAGGTTCTGGCTAGGACTTTTCCTCCACAGAGGTTTGCTCCTTTACCATGGACACATGCCATTCCTGGAGGCCAGGGATGTCAAAGTTTATAACCCTCAATCTATTGCAAGAAGTTTATACACTCTCAATGTGGAGAGTCAAACTAAGATGCTGAAGAAGATATAGATGCCCTCCAACATGGAGAAGCTGGGTCCGGCTATAGTGGAGGAGGTTTACACTTAAGACTAAGGCAGAACATATTCCATTAGAGAGATCCCATCTCCTTATTAGTAGAGTGACTCTTGGGACTTCATCACATGGACTAACAGATTTGTAGAGAAGCATGGGGGTCTGTTCCTGTAGCAATGGCAATAATGCTTTTCGATAGCAAATTGCTCCATGAAACGTTTACTCCTTCCTATCCCACTGTTTTCTTGAAGCGTTCTTTACCTCTTGTTGCATGCCTTCACATTCATCACATGGAGGAAGGCTTGTCAAGTCCTCCCTGCTTTGCCCCTTTCTCTAGCAGCCAAAAAACCTATCTTTTGGAAACTGCCCTGAATCCCTTCAGGGAGATAAGACATGTCATAAATAAACTATTATTATTATTATTATTATTATTATTATTATTATTATTATTTTACTGACACAAAACCACAGTATGCCACAGCAAACGAGATCTATAAGCTGGATTTTGTATCACAAAATCACAAGTCGAACACATCCCAAGCGTTTAGGACTGTGTGATGTATTTTCGGATGATGCACGCAGATCCAAGTCAGGTGGCCTTTTGCAGTTGACAGGTCATGATTTTTTTTGTTTATTGTTTCCAATGCCGGCTGAGATCTTTTGGCACGGCACCCAGTGTGCCGATGACCACTGGGACCACCTGTACTGGTTTCTGCCAGAGCCTTTGCAGTTCAATTTTGAGGTCCTGATAACGGCGGAGTTTTTCCTGTTGTTTTTCCTCAATGCGACGGTCACCTGGTATGGTGACATCAATAATCCAAAATTATTTCTTTTCCACAATCATGATATCTGATGTATTGTGTTCCAAATCTTTGTCAGTTTGGATTCAAAAGTCCCACAGTAGTTTTGTGTCTTCATTTTCCATGACCTTTGCAGGTTTAGGATCCCTTTACCAGTTCTTTACTACTGACAGGTGATACTTGTGATATAAGTTGAAATGAATCATTTGGGCCACAGAGTTGTGCCTCTGTTTGTAGTCCGTTTGTGTGATTTTTGTGCAGCAGCTGAGGATATGATCCATGGTTTCATCAGCTTCCTTGCAGTATTCTTATTATTATTATTATTATTATTATTATTATTATTATTATTATCTTTTTCTCTTGTTTTTTTTCTCTGCTACCTCTGCCATCACCTCCCTAGCCAAATCTCCATTGCTCTATGACAGCAGCAGCTCTTTCTCACTTTGCAGCAAGGAAATGGGACAGGGAAGGAGACTTCCCATCCTGCATGTTTTTAGCCTTAAAAAGCAGAGCAAATCACAGTAGCAGCTCACAAGGCAATTACTATTCACTCCCTCCTTCAGGCTCATTTCAGTGACAGATGGGAACACCTGATGGCCGGAAGTAGCTCAACGTCATGTGATGGTCTCCATGCTAGGCTTGAGTGTGGATCCATTTTTAGCCATTCCCTTCGGCCAATCCAGCTTCTTCAGCTTGGCCCGGTGGCCATAACGGCAAGGGCCAAGCTGTCATGGTTTTTCATCCGTAACGGGGCCACGTGACAATCAATCACGGCTCCTTCTCCCTTATTCAACAGCACAGATGAATCTTTTTGATTTTCCTTGAT
Organism: Anolis sagrei ordinatus; assembly: GCF_025583915.1. Classification (NCBI taxonomy): domain Eukaryota; kingdom Metazoa; phylum Chordata; class Lepidosauria; order Squamata; family Anolidae; genus Anolis; species Anolis sagrei. The sequence continues at coordinate 102,952,301 of NW_026847771.1, read as the reverse complement.
TTTCTTGTTTTTTTTTTTATTTAGTGAGACTGACTGGATGTTGGGGACGTGGAGGATGGGTGGGTGGGGTGCACGTGCATGCACATTTATGGGCTTGGAGTGTTACCTTTTTGGCTTCTTTTTCTCCTTCCCTTTCTCTCCTTCAGAAAATCCATCTAAAAGATTTTAATTTTTTTAATTTATCGTGTCAGGGGCAACCAGACGATTGTATTACATTTTCAACACAACAGAAACAAACAAACAGACACAAAACACAAATTTTGCAAACTTGGTAGTTGATTAAATGTCCTTTGACCAGTATCTGGCCACTTGGAGTGCCTCTGGTGTTGCCGCAAGAAGGTCCTCCATTGTGCATGTGGCAGGGCTCAGGGTGCATTGCAGCAGGTGGTCAGTGGTTTGCTCTTCACACTCGCAAGTCGTGGATTCCACTTTGCAGCCCCATTTCCACTTTGGATTCCACTTTGTAGCGACTTGCAACATGCAAGCAAGAAAGCAAAACAACCAACGGACCTTTTCAGGACCAACCATGACAATAATCTCAATCTAAAAGATAATAATAATTATTAATAATAGTAATAACGAGTGGAGTGCCATCCGCAGGGTTCCGTCCTGGGCCTGGTCCTGTTCAACATCTTTATGAATGACTTAGATGAAGGGCTAGAAGGCATGATCATGAAGTTTGCAGACGACACCAAATTGGGAGGGAGAGCCAATACTCCAGAGGACAGGAGCAGGATTCAAAACGATCTTGACAGATTAGAGAGATGATGGGCCAAAACTAACACAATGAAGTTCAACAGCGACAAATGCAAGATACTCCACTTTGGCAGGAAAAACAAAATGCAAAGATACAGAATGGGGGACAACGCCTGGCTCGAGAGCAGGACATGTGGAAAAGATCTTGGAGTCCTCGTGGACAGGAAGGTGAACATAAGCCAACAATGTCATGCGGTGGCTAAAAAAGCCAATGAGATCTAGGCCTGCATAAATAGGAGCATAGTGTCTAGATCCAGGGAAGTTATGCTACCCCGCTATTTTGCCCTGGTCAGACCTCACCTGGAATCACACTGTGTCCAATTCTGGGCACCATAATTGAAAGGAGATGTTGAGAAGTTGGAATGTGTCCAGAGGCGGGTGACTCAAACGGTCTGGAGAACAAGCCCTATGAGGAGTGGCTTAAAGAGCTGGGCATGTTTAGCCTGAAGAAGAGAAGGTTAAGAGGAGACACAAGGAGGGCCATGTATAAATATGTGAGGGGAAGTCATAGGGAGGAGGCTTGTTTTTTGCTGTCCTGGAGACTAGGACACAATGGAACAATGGAACAGGAAAGGAGATTCCACCCGAACATTAGGAAGAACTTCCTGATTGTGAGGGCTGTTCAGCAGTGGAACTCTCTCTGCCCTGGAGTGTAGTTGAGGCTCCTTCTATGGAGGCTTTTAAGCAAAGGCTGGGTGACCATCTGTTGAGGGTGCGTTGAATGCGATTTTCCTGTTTCTTGGCAGAATAGGGTTAGACTGGATGGCCCACAAGGTCTCAGTATGGTGGAGGTTCTTTCTTTGGAAGCTTTTAAGCAGAGGCCAGGTGGCCATGTATTGGAGGTGCTTTGAATGTGATTTTCCTGCTTCTTGGAAGGGGGTTGGACTGGATGGCCCACGAGGTCTCTTCCGACTCAAGGGCTCTATGATTCTATGCTTCTATGCTTGGGTAAACAGTAAGCTGAACTCACAGTCAGGAGCTCACACCAACCCAGGGCTTCGAACTGGCAACCTTTTGGTTGGTAGATGTTATCATTGCTGGCGATTCACCAGCTGTGCTAAAGCCTGGCCCTTGGAGGTGTCTATGGACAAAGCTGGCTCTTTGGCTTAGAAATGGAGATGAACGCCGCCTCCCAGAGTTGGACACAACTAGACATAATGTCAAGGGGAAACCTTTACCTTTACCTTTATTATAAAGGTACAGAGAGCATACATTCCTCATTAAAATCTACTTTATGCTACAGATAGCTAAAACTCCATTGAAGCTCCATTGCTGCCTGCCGGTGAAGCCTTTATGCGTCTCTTCACCAGTATGCTTCGACAGAGCTTGTACGAGGCTAAATAAATTAAAACGAAATGAATAGGTTACATAGCTCTGCCTGGCAGATTGTGTCCTCCTATGCACGGAGTTGCCAGGCGCCGTATAAACCCGGCCCTTTGAAAAATACAGATTGCGAAAGGCTTTGGAAGTGGCAGCTAGAACAATTCCCCCACTTTAACATCTTAAATTAAATGGCAAGTTTTTTTCCCACATACCCATAGCAAACTGCCTTGTCACTTGACATACTTTCTTCTATAAAGGCATTTATGAGCACATAAAAATAACAGGCGCCTTCTTTCTCTTTCTGTATATATATATAAAAATTGCATTGTTGAAAATGCCGTGGATTTCAGTCCTGCAGCTGATTGCAGCCGGCTGCGGATTGAGGGAAATAGATGTGAAACGTTCAGTCAAATGTGTTTTATGGTACCAGCACTTCAAGAGGGATAATTGGAATATGGCTTTGAAGATTATATATATACGTATATATAATATATAGAGAGAGATGTATGTAAGTGAATGTGTGCATCTGCACTTCTAATATATGAAAAAAATTAAAAAAAACTTTTTAATGGTGGGATTCAGCACCCAGAGTAATAAAAGCACACAAATTACACCTCTTTTCTTCCCCCACTTGCTTTGCCGAGACGAAGGGGGGAGAAAAAGGATTTTGCATTATATAAAGCCAGCATCATGCGGTTCAGTGTATCGGGGATTTGTTGCTTGTAAGGATTTCCGACTAACTTTATTTCACAGTCTTTGATTTTCTTTTTGTGCCAGCATCCTGGCTGGAGGGTAACATACCAATCCTTTTTGCCATGGCACAGTGATCATCTTTGCGGATGGAAATGAAAGGGCTCCCCCCCCCCCCCGGCTTCAAAATGACAATGACGATTACTCCAGCTGCTCCAAATGCATCACTAGCCCAATGAGATGTCTCTCAATGCAGATTCTTGTGGTTTCTTTGGGGGTGCCCAGGTTGGTGTAGCACTTGATCAGTCTGGGATGATGCACACATGGAGTAGGTAAAGGTAAAGGTTTTCCCGCTGGTAGAGGTCATCCGCAGTTTTGGAGTTGGGTGCCATCTAAGGAAGTAATGCTACCCCTCTATTCTGCTTTGGTTAGACCACATCTGGAATATTGTGTCCAATTCTGGGCACAACAATTCAAGAGAGATATTGACAAGCTGGAATGTGTCCAGAGGAGGGCTACTAAAATGATCAAGGGTCTGGAGAACAAGCCCTATGAGGAGCGGCTTAAGGAGCTGGGCATGTTTAGCCTGAAGAAGAGAAGGCTGAGAGGAGATATGATAGCCATGTATAAATATGTGAGAGGAAGCCACAGGGAGGAGGAGCAAGCTTGTTTTCTGCTTCCCTGGAGACTAGGACGCAACGGAACAATGGCTTCAAACTACAAGAGAGGAGATTCCATCTGAACATGAGGAAGAACTTCCTGACTGTGAGAGCCATTCAGCAGTGGAACTCTGCCCCGGAGTGTGGTGGAGGCTCCTTCTTTGGAAGCTTTTAAACAGAGGCTGGATGGCCATCTGTCAGGGGTGATTTGAATGCAATATTCCTGCTTCTTGGCAGGGGGTTGGACTGGATGGCCCATGAGGTCTCTTCCAACTCTTTGATTCTATGATTCTAGATTCTATGATTCATGTAACGTTGAACTGAGGGTCAATGTTGTTGAATCCTGTACTCTTTTCCACCAAATTCCAAGGAAGCCCCTCAGGTGCTGGACGGGTGCCTGGCCGCTGTGTCTATCTGGATGAGGATGAACAAGCTGAAGATTAATCCCGACAAGACAGAGGTCCTTCTGGTCGATCATAAACCAGACCGGGGTATAGGGTGGCAACCTGTGCTGGACTGGGTTGCACTCCCCCTGAAGTCACAGGTCCGCAGTTTGGGGGTCCTCCTGGATTCTTCACTTACGTTTGAGGCTCAGGCGTCGGTGGTGGCCGGGAGGGCTTTTGCACAATTAAGACTCGTGCGCCAACTGCGACCATACCTCGGGAAGGCGGATCTGGCCAAAGTAGTCCACGCCTTAGTCACTTCTAGACTGGATTGCTGCAATGCACTCTACATGGGGCTGCCCTTGAAAACAGCCTGGAAATTTCAGATGATCCAACGGGTGGCAGCCAGGTTGTTAACTGGGGCTCCTTACAGGGAGCGGTCAACCCTCCTGTTCAAGGAGCTCCACTGGCTGCCATTCATCTACCGGACCCAATTCAAGGTGTAGGTTCTTACCTACAAAGCTCTGAATGGTTTGGCACCCGACTACCTATATACGAACCCACACGATCCCTTTGATCATCCAGAGAGGCCCTGCTCTCGATCCCACCAGCATCGCAGGCACGATTGGTAGGGATGAGAGAGAGGGCCATTTCGGTGGTGGCCCCTCAACTCTGGAACTCACTCCCTAAAGACATCAGACAGGCCCCAACTCTGGCAATCTTCAGGAGGAGCTTGAAGACGTGGCTGTTCCAGTGTGCCTTCCCAGAATAATGATCCCATAGCACTTTGTCCTCCAAAGCACTTTACATTTTTTTAGGTCTGCTCGTATGCCCTTCCACAAACACCACTATCACCTTTTCGTCCATGTCCCAGCATTACTTCCAATTATAATTTTACATTTGGCCTTCCCACTGTTTTTAATTGTGTGTTGTCTTATTGATAATGTATATTTTATTGTCTATGGTTTTTTTATTGCTTGTATTGTTGCTTTATTGCTTGTATTGTTGTATTTGGGCTCAGCCTCATGTAAGCCACACCGAGTCCCTTGGGGAGATGGTAGCGGGGTACAAACAAAGTATTATTATTATTATTATTATTATTATTATTATTATTATTATTATTCCCCTGACATTAAGTCCAGTCATATCTGACTCTAGGGGTTGGAGCTCATCTCCATTTGTAAGCTGAAGAGCCAGCATTGTTTGTAGACACCTCCAAGGTCATGTGGCTGGCATGACTGCATGGAGTGCCGTTACCTTCCCACCGGAGCAGTACCTATTGACTTTGTCGGAACCCAGATGCTTTAAAGAGCCAGACACAATAAAATAATCAAAACAACAGTTTATTCGTTCAAAGAAAACAAGACTCAGAGACACTTAATTCAGTGTCTCTGGCCAAAACTCAAAGTTTGCAGCAATTTGCAGCTTGAAAAACGAACTTAGGAAATAAACCGGATTAAACTGGCAAAAAATATGGATTAAACAAGAGTTCAAGCAAAATGCGTCAAAAACACACAGTTTAAAGACAAAGCCCACACAAAACGCTTTGAAGAGAAGCCTATCTACACCCTGTTTCAGTTTGGAGGAAGGTGGATCATGGATTATGGGACTTGCAGTACCTTCACTCACTTACTGAAACCACTGCGACCCTAAGCCAATGACTGATCAAGACCAAACTTGGCACACAGAGCCCCCATGACCCACCCTATATCCTGCTGCTGTTTGGAGGAGGGTGGACCATGGATGATGGGACTTCCTGTAAACAATACATTTAATGTTTTGAAGCTGCACGGAAGACTATTCCAATGCCATAGGAGCTCAGGAGAGAGTAAATAAAGATGCAAGTGCATGCACTTTCTGAGCCTGCACACCACACACACACACCTTGGAAAAACAGTGTGTGAGTGGTGTGCAGGCCCAGAAAGCATTGTAGGCCTGCCATTGCCTACAGCTGAGTGCCTCTTACTCTAGAGTAAAAGGCGCTAGAGTAAGAAGCACTCGGTTGCAGGTACTGACAGGTGCGTGTGCTTTCTGGGCCTGCACACCACACATGCACTCTCTTTCCAAGGCAAGGAGGCAAGTTATTGGAGGTGCTCGACTGCAGACAAAAGCAGGCTTGGAGCTGGGATAACTTGCTTTTGTGTTGAACTGATTTTCGTGGTGGGAGGACCTCTACTACTCTTTTCCACCCAATTCCAAGGAAGCCCCTCGGGTGCTGGATAAGTGTCTGGCCGCTGTAGCTGTCTGGATGAGGAGGAACAGGCTGAAAATTAATCCTGACAAGACAGAGGTCCTCCTGGTCGATCGTAAACTGGATCAGGGTATAGGGTAGCAACCTGTGTGGGACTGGGTTGCACTCCCCCTGAAGTCACAGGTCCGCAGTTTGGGTGTCCTCCTGGACTCATCACTTACGCTTGAGGCTCTGGCAGCAATGGTAGCTGGGAGGCCCTTTGCACAATTAAGACTCATGCGCCAACTGCAACCGTACGTCGTGAAGACGGATCTGGCCAGGGTGGTCCATGCCTTAGTCACCTCCAGATTGGATTACTGTAATGCACTCTACGTGGGGCTGCCCTTGAAAATGGCCCGGAAATTTCAATTAGTTCAACGGGCGGCGGCCAGTTTGTTAACTGGGGCTCTTTACAGGGAGCAGTCAACCCTTCTGTTTAAGGAGCTCCACTGGCTGCCATTCATTTTCCGGTCCCAATTCAAGGTGCAGGTTCTCACAAAGGCCTGAACAGTTTGGGACCCTTCTACCTACGTGACCGCATTTCTGTGTACGAACCCACATGATCCCTTCGATCATCCAGAGAGGCCCTGCTCATGCTCCCACCTCCATCACAGGTGCGATTGGTGGGGATGAGAGAGAGGGCCTTCTCGGTGGTGGCCCCTCGACTCTGGAACTCACTCCCCAAGGACATCAGGCATGCCCCAACTTTGGCAGTCTTTAGGAAGAGCTTGAAAACGTGGTTGTTCCAGTGTGCCTTCCCAGAATAAGGAAACTCCCAACTATATGTCCTCCAAATGCACTTTACTATGGATCTAGGAATGTCTGCATGCCCCATCCCTCTCTGAAAACTCTATCCTAGTTCATATTTCATTTGTTCATGCTCAGCTTTATCTTTAAATTTTAATTATTACATTTGGCCCAGTCATAGGTTTTATTTTATTGTTTTGTATTGGGAGCGATAGCCAATACTCCAGAGGACAGGAGCAGGATTCAAAACGATCTTGACAGATTAGAGAGATGGGCCAAAACTAACAAAATGAAGTTCAACAGTGACAAATGCAAGATACTCCACTTAGGCAGAAAAAAAAATGCAAAGATACAGAATGGGGGACAATGCCTGGCTCGAGAGCAGTACATGTGAAAAAGATCTTGGAGTCCTCGTGGACAACAAGTTAAACATGAGCCAACAATGTGATGTGGCAGCAAAAAAAGCCAATGGGATTTTGGCCTGCATCAATAGGAGCATAGTGTGTAGATCTAGGGAAGTCATGCTCCCCATGCTCTATTCCGCTTTGGTTAGACCACACCTGGAATATTGTGTTCAATTCTGGGCACCACAATTCAAGAGAGATATTGACAAGCTGGAATGTGTCCAGAGGAGGGCGCCTAAAATGCTAAAAGGTCTGGAGAACAAGCCCTATGAGGAGCGGCTTAAGGAGCTGGGCATGTTTAGCCTGAAGAAGAGAAGGCTGAGAGGAGATATGATAGACATGTATAAATATGTGAGAGGAAGCCACAGGGAGGAGGGAGCAAGCTTGTTTTCTGCTTCCCTGGAGACTAGGACGCGGAACAATGGCTTCAAACTACAAGAAAGGAGATTCCATCTGAACATGAGGAAGAACTTCCTGACTGTGAGAGCCGTTCAGCAGTGGAACTCTCTGCCCCGGAGTGTGGTGGAGGCTCCTTCTTTGGAAGCTTTTAAACAGAGGCTGGATGGCCATCTGTCAGGGGTGATTTGAATGCAATATTCCTGCTTCTTGGCAGAATGGGGGTGGACTGGATGGCCCATGAGGTCTCTTCCAACTCTTTGATTCTATGATTCTATTCTATGATTCTATTTATTGCTTTATTATTGATGTATTGTGGGCTCAGCCTCATGTAAGCCGCACCGAGTCCCTTGGGAGATGGTAGCGGGGTATCAATAAAGTTATTATTATTATTATTATTATTATTATTATTATTATTATTATTATTTCTGTTCCATGCTTCCAAAGTGCCAAAAGAAATGTAAGAAACTAATTCCTCACACAACTCTAGTTTGTATGGCTCAACAGAGATTCAAATCCTGCTCTCTTGAAGATTTAATCCAACCCACAAACATTGGCTCTTGCATATATTTACACTATGGTATTGATCCCCAAACTTTGAACCTCCAATTGTTTTGGACTTCAGTCCCCAAAAGGCACGGGCAGCTTGTCCAAAGGTCAGGAATTTGGAAGCTTAATCCCAAAACACCTGGAAGAGAAAAGTTTGAGAACCATAATGTGACAGTAACGTGACTCAACACTCCTGAAGTGGCTTCGTACGGCGATGGTGCAGCCTGCTGATAAGACAGCTTTATATAGGCTTGGTCTCAGTAGGCAGGTTAAATCAACCCATTGTTAAAAATCAACAAAACGTAATCCGTTAATCCATTAATTCGATGGCAAACCTAGGAGAAAACGCTTTAACAGTTTCTCTGTCTGCAATGTTTTAAAGCAATAGGTGTGTGTTTTTTGGAAACTTAAGCATCGGTTTAGACAAGAAGGGAAGTTTATGCACGCTTTGCACCACCTTCCCTTTCGCTCCTGTTGCTAAATCTCAGAAATCTGCACTTTTGAAAAACAAAGTGGTGGCATTTTAGGAAGTTAGACAAATAGGGACTAAAGAGGGGCACGGGTTTATGATAGAAAACATGCCGACAGATGGAGGAAGCGGGATGCAGGCTCCAGGCCTTGGCCCCATGTCTCCCAATTGGGGGGAATCATAATGACAACCTCCTTTACAGGCTTGATTTTCAAGATTGAGGCAATAATATCCGTGATGCGTTTTGAATGCTCTAAAGCATTTCATAAGTGCTCACTATTATTACCATTGAGCTAAAAAGAGCTTTCAATGTCACTTCCGAAAACAGCCTTGGAGGATAAACACAGCAATCCTGGAGCACCCCGGTATGACTTCTAGTTTGAAATGTTGAAATGCTAATTCTTACCGGTCTCCTGCCTTTGGGAGTGCAGATCCCTATTTGGTACGCTTGCTTTGCTTGGGACCTTTTCTTTCCCTTTCCTTGTCTTTATTCCTCTCCAAAGGAGCTCTTGGTGGCATAGTTAAACCTTTGTGCCGGCAGGACTGAAGTCTGACAGGTCGCAGGTTCGAATCTGGGGAGAGCGTGGATAAGCTCCTCTATCAGCTCCAGCTCCCCATGTGGGGACATGAGAGAATAATAGAGAGATTGCCATGGAATCAAACTAATAGCAGAGCATCTTTATAGGAGCACTTACGTATTTTTGGTTCCTGTTCTGTATACTTTCACTACATTTGGTAATTTATTCTCAACTCCCGAGGGGGGACTCAGGGTGGCTTACAAAAGGCACAATTCGATGCCGGCACAACAACAAGGTAAAAAATAAGACATATATAAACAGCAATTACACATTTAAAACAATTAAAAACAATCCACTTATACCCCACAGTCCCTAAAAACCAATCTAATGCTCAGCGTTTACCAGCTCAGAGTCTATAAATTCTATTCCACATTGTCAATCCATCGGTTCTCGTAATCTCTTGTCCTTTGTCTATCTGCCAGATTCCCCAAAAGCCTGGTCCCATATCCATGTTTTCAATTTCCTTCTAAAAGAGAGGAGGGATGTTGATGACCTAATTTCCCCGGGGAGTGAATTCCACAGGTGAGGGGCCCCCACTGAGAAGGCCCTGCTCCTCGTTCCCGCCAACCTCACTTGTGATAGAGGCGGGGCCGAGAGCAGGGCCTCCCCAGAAGATCTTAAACTCCGAGGTAGGACGTAGAAGGAGATGCATTTGGACAGATACGCTGGGCCGGAACCGTATAGGGTTTTGTAGGTCAGAACAAGCACTTTGAATTGTGCTCGGAATTGGATCGGCAGCCAGTGGAGCTGACATAACAGAGGGATGGTATGTTCCCTGTATGACATTCCGGTGAATAATCTGGCTGCCGCCCATTGGATTAATTGAAGTTTCCGAACAATCTTCAAAGGCAACCCCACGTAGAGTGGACTACTGTGGCCAGATCAGACTTCCCAAGGTACGGGCGCAACTGGCACACAAGTTTTATTTCCTATACGCTGTTTTTTAGACACTCATATTTTTTCCTGTAAGTCCACATCATTGTTGATATTTATATATTGACTTGAAGAACTCTCTACTGTGCAAAACTGACTATTCGAGGATTTTTACACTTGTATCAACTACCACCTGAGGAAGACTCCACATAGTTAAAACCCTTGATTTGCTCTTGACAAACTTTGTTTTTTGTTTTTGTTTTTTTAAAGGGACTTACAAACTTGTGCATTCTGCTGTTGGAATCAGCTGTTTATCCCACATTAGGAAGTTTTTGATTCAAAGACTTGCAAAAAAGGACTTACAAACTTTGATTGGTCGTTTATAAACTTTTGGTTTTCAAAAAGGACTGCTAAACTTGCGCATTTTGCTGTAGGAATCAAGTGTTTATCCCACATAAAGGAATTTTTTGGTTTAGAGATTTGCATTGTGTATCTCTGTTAAGTATACTTTGTACAAGCTGTTAGTACATTGAATGTTGTAGTACTACAGCATAGATCTGATATACATTCTCATGATTATATAACTGTATTACGTTTTGTGTATAGTGGCCTTTTGCCCTTGGGACATGAGAGAAACCTCCCACAAGGATGGTAAAACATCAAAACATGTGGGCAATGTCCCCTTGGCAACATCCTTGCAGTTGGCCAATTCTCTCACACCAGAAGCGACTTGCAGATGCTCAAGTAGCTTCCGATATGAAGAAAAAAAATCCTTTCCAGCAAACCCCCAGAGCACAATCCATCTTTTCAGGATAACATCAACCGCTAGTCGACATGGAAGGGGTTGAACGACAGAGACATGGAGAAAGAAAACTCTTTCGAAGCAGATGGCGGGTGATAGAAACACCATCAGAGTGTAAATATCTACCCCAGAGTGACTACTTCATCAGATATTACACATCAAAAGTCATCTGACAGCTTAGAGCTAACAGCGGTATTGATTTTTGTTCTGAACACCAAAGAATGGTCATGGGCAGGAGGGAGAGAAGTGGTTCTTCATCAGTATTGACCCATCGGCAGCAAACTCAGGGTGAAGCTCAAGTGGCCACAGGGCTGGTTTTACTGGCGAGCTGTGGGGGTGTTGGTGTCACATTCACAACACTCTGCAGGAGCCACCTGGCCAAAGACGGAGGGGTTTGCTAACCTTTACTTCTTTGGAACAACACCATCTTCTAACAGAACTTAGCTTTGTGGCTGTAGGAATGGGGAATCCAGTCAATGAACTTTGAGAACTTTGGCAAGAAAAGAGGTTGTTGTTGTTGTTTATTCATTCAGTCACTGTTTTTCCTTAATTTGGCTGTCATCTGGTATGGCAACATCAATAATCCAAACTTTTTTCTTTTCCACAATAATCCAAACTTTTTTTCTTTTGGCTGCCTTTGAAGATCTCTTGGAAGCTTCAACTAGTCCAACGGTCAGCAGTCAGGTTGCTCACTTCTCTGTTATGCCAGCTCCACTGGCTGCCGATCAGTTTCCAAGCACAATTCAAAGTGCTGTCTTTAACCTTTAAAGCCCTAAATGGTTCTGGCCCAGATTACCTGTCCGAACATATCTCCTGTTACAAACCATCACAAAGCTTAAGATCATCAGGAGAGACCCTGCTCTTGATCCCACCACTTTCGCAAATGTGGTTGGTGGGGACGAGAGACAGGGCCTTCTTGGCAGTGGCCCCCATCTGTGGAATTCTCTCCCTAAGGACATCAGGTTGGCCACCTCCCTCCTGTCCTTTAGAAGACAACTGAAGACCAGGTGTTCAATTAGTGGATAGCAGCAATTGGCAAGAAAACTGTTGCAAGAAAACTGCACAGACAGACTACAAACAGAGGCACAACTCTGTGGCCCAAATGATTCACTGCAACTTATGTCACAAATACCAACAGTAAAGAATTGGTGGGATCATAAACCTGCAAAGGTAGTGGAAAATGAACATGCAAAAATACTGTGGGACTTTCGAATCCAGACTGACAAAGTTTTGGAGCACAATACACCAGACATCATGATTGTGGATTTAGTTTCAATGTGTTCACTCTCATCCAGTCTGTTACAGCTGCCAAGCACCATTTCAGGACTTGGACAGCTCCATCCAAAGGCACTTTTATCCTGCGGTAAATGTGTTTCATCCTCCTCCTGTGATAAAAACCTAACCTCCTTTCACCCGTAACCTTCTACTGACATTTGAAAAACCCTTGGTTCACATATTTCTTCCTTCTGTTCAATAAATGGTACAAGAGCTCCAACTCCAGATATTTCTGAAACAGGAACGTAGAGGCCACAGGCAGTGTACATACGCAATAATGATTTCACACATTGTAAAATTATGCATTGTTTCATTATATATTTATGCCTCCTTTTATGATTTTATATCACCCCGGAAGATTGTCTTTGAGAGTGTAGACAGGCCAAAAATGAAACGTTGGTATTTTTTTATTAATAATTTACCCATTGAACACCCTGAAAGGCATATCCTGTTAGCTGTTGGTTTTATGGGACGCTCTCCAGTTTTTGTTCCCAGCGTTAAACTTTTGCTAACCTGCCCAAATGACAAAATCCCTTTCCAAAGGAGATGAGGCCGGTTCCTTTTCTGTTCTCTTTCCCCCAGAGACAGGCAAAGGCTTTTCTATTTATGTCGACCGACCTTCGGCGACTGCCTGCCTCTTACAGTGAGAGGTTTTACGCTAGATGTGCCGGACTTTTTAAATATTTTACTGCTTATTTATTATTTAGTGTGGTTTTAAAACGCTTTTAATTAGTGTTTTAAGAGCACAATTAATGTAATTCGTATTTTCGTGTCTATAATTTATTGGAAGCTTTTTAATTACATCGGAATGCCAACCCTGCAAGAAAGGCAGGATATAAAACAAACAAATATGGAAATAAATAAGTGATAACGGAAAGCAAAGCTGAGGCATCAAACGATAATGAGCTGGAGGTAGAAAGAAGGCAAACAGGCAAGGATGCACATGAGAGGGCTGCAGAGAGCTGGGAAGCAGCCAGGAAGATCATAAACTAGATTGTTATTATCCAGGTAACACCTCTGACCTGCTGAACAAGAAGTATTTTATGACCCAAGCACCTCCCTTGCTGCAACAATTCCACTGTTTCCAAGCATAATTCAAAGTAGTACCTTGTTGTTGTTGTTCATTCGTTCAGTCGTCTCCGACTCTTCGTGACCTCATGGACCAGCCCACGCCAGAGCTCCCTGTCGGCCGTCACCACCCCCAGCTCCTTCAAGGTCAGTCCAGTCACTTCAAGGATGCCATCCATCCATGTTGCCCTTGGTCGGCCCCTCTTCCTTTTACCTTCCACTTTCCCCAGCATAATTGTCTTCTCTAAGCTTTGCTGTCTCCTCATGATGTGGCCAAAGTACTTCAACTTTGTCTCTAGTATCCTTCCCTCCAGTGAGCAGTCGGGCTTTATTTCCTGGAGGATGGACTGGTTGGATCTTCTCGCAGTCCAAGGCACTCTCAGCACTTTCCTCCAACACCACAGTTCAAAAGCATCTCTCTTCCTTTGCTCAGCCTTCCCTAAGGTCCAGCTCTCACATCCGTAGGTTACTACAGGGAATACCATGGCTTTGACTAGGCAATGGATCTTTGTTGCCAGTGTGATGTCTCTACTCTTTACTATTTTATCGAGACTGGACATTGCTCTCCTCCCAAGAAGTAAGCGTCTTCTGATTTCCTGGCCACAGTCTGCATCTGCAGTAATCTTTGCACCTAGAAATACAAAGTCTGTCACGGCCTCCACATTTTCTCCCTCTATTTCCCAGTTGTCAATCATTCTTGTTGCCATAATCTTGGGTTTTTTTGATGTTTAGCTGCAACCCAGCTTTTGCGCTTTCTTCTTTCACCTTGATTAGAAGGCTCCTCAGCTCCTCCTCGCTTTCGGCCATCAGAGTGGTGTCATCTGCATATCTGAGGTTGTTAATGTTTCTTCCAGCAATTTTTACCCCAGCTTTGCATTCATCAAGCCCCGCACATCGCATGATGTGTTCTGCATACAAGTTGAAAAGGTTGGGTGAGAGTATGCAGCCTTGCCGTACGCCTTTCCCAATCTTGAACCAGTCTGTTGTTCCGTGGTCAGTTCTGACTGTTGCTACTTGGTCCTTGTACAGATTCCTCAGGAGAGAGGGAAGGGGGCTTGGGATGCCCATCCCACCAAGAACTTGCCACCATTTATTATGATCCACACAGTCAAAGGCTTTAGAATAGTCAATGAAGCAGAAGTAGATGTTTTTCTGAAACTCCCTGCCTTTCTCCATTATCCAGCGGATATTGGCAATCTGGTCTCTCGTTCCTCTGCCTTTTCTAAACCCAGCTTGAACATCTGGCAACTCTCGCTCCATGTCTTGCTGGAGTCTTCCTTGCAGGATCTTGAGCATTCCCTTACTGGCATGAGAAATAAGGGCCACTGTACGGAAGTTGGAGCAGTCTCTCGCATTTCCCTTTTTTGGTAGTACCTAAGACCCATAATACCCTATGTGGATCAAGTCCAGGATATTGGGATAGATCCTATATCCAGATGCACATCTTCCCATATTTTGAAATATAAAGAGGACCATTGCACTTGTCCCACCGCCTGAGCTCTGCGAGTGCAGCATTTTCCCGAATGAAGCAGAGAGTGTTTGAGGACCGGGACATCCGTAGGGATACCAAGGTGCTTGTCTATAGTTACATAGTTACATCCAGTGAGCCATTTTGGATCCTATACCTGGGAGAATATACCTGGGAGAATATACCTGGGATTCCCCATCTATGGAAGAGGAAGGGGAGCAGGGAAGTGCTCAGGAATTGGAGGGAGAAGAAGAATCAGACGATGTGGGTTTGAAAGTGCCCACATTTCTTGAGAGGTGAAAAGAGACAGAGAACAAGGTTGTTGTAGGTTTTTCGGGCTATATGGCCATGGTCTAGAGGCATTCTCTCCTGATGTTTCACCTGCATCTATGGCAAGCATCCTCAGAGGTAGTGAGGTCACTACCAATGAGGATGCTTGCCATAGATGCAGGTGAAACGTCAGGAGAGAATGCCTCTAGACCAGTGGTTTTCAACCTGTGGGTCTCCAAGTGTTTTGGCCTACAACTCCCAGGAATCCCAGCCAGTTTACCAGCTGTTAGGATTTCTGGGAGTTGAAGTCCAAAAACATCTGGGGACCCCAGGTTGAGAACCACTGCTCTAGACCATGGCCATATAGCCCGAAAAAACCTACAACAACCCAGTGATTCCGGCCATGAAAGCCTTCGACAATCAACAGAGCACAGACAGCATTCAGCCAGAATAGCTGCTAAAAACGCTGAGCTAATTGGGAGATGCCTTAGCTCCTGCGTGGGGAATTCAGGGCTATAAATCAGAGGCAGGAGTAGTCAGCCTTTGCTGGTAACAATGACCCTGATACCAAAGTTTTCACTCCAATGGAATCTTCTTTGTGTTTGTTGCTAAGGACTTAGTTCGTTGCCCGTTGTCTGACGGAAGACTGGTGTTTCATTTGGGGCTTTGTAAGAGACTTTAATTTGTGTCTGGATTAAGACTTCATTGCTTCCTTTTGTACTTTTCAATTGCATTTGCTTTTCCTTTGCGTTTGCTGAAGAAAAGCATTTTTCTTTTGCTTTCAACAATTGTCTAAAGACTGTTTTTGAAGGGCAACTCAGGACACACAGTGAGTTAAACTTGCTTACCGAAAGGTTGCAGGTTTGAACCTGGGGAGCAAAGTAAGATTCCTCTGTCAGCCCCAGCTTTTGCCAACCTAGCAGTTTGAAAACATGCAGATGTGAATAGATCATTAGATACTGCTCTGGCAGGAAGTTAACAGCACTCCATGCAGTCATGCCAACCACATGACCTTGGAGGTGTCTACGGACAACGCTGGCTCGTCAAGTTAAAAAGTGAGATAAGCACCAACTCCCAGAGTTGGCACGACTGGTCTTAATATCAAGGGAAAACCTTTACCTTTTACCTGGAGAAAAGAAATAAGAAGGACGAGAGGGAGAAGGAGGAGAAAATATGAGAGGCCATTCTTGGGTTCTGATTCCAGAAAATAGACTTGTACCTTCCATAAGCAGATTAAGACCTCACTTGCCTGGTTTCCAACAGATACACAAAGTATTATGTTATTGTTGAAACTTCAAATATGGTGTCATATGACAGGTTTATTACTTATAGACACAATATAGATGAAGAACTTCTCTTTGTCATGGATAAATGTCCATATTCATGCAGATCAACATAATAGTCCAATCTGTCAGATGATTTAAAGAGTCACTTGTAGATGGGTTATTGTAGGTTTTTTCGGGCTATATGGCCATGTTCTAGAGGCATTCTCTCCTGACATTTCGCCTGCATCTATGGCAAGCATCCTCAGAGGTAGTGAGGTCTGTTGGAACTAGGAAAAAGGGTTTATATATCTGTGGAATGACCAGAGTGGGACAAAGGACTCTTGTC
This sequence comes from Anolis sagrei ordinatus, assembly GCF_025583915.1. Classification (NCBI taxonomy): domain Eukaryota; kingdom Metazoa; phylum Chordata; class Lepidosauria; order Squamata; family Anolidae; genus Anolis; species Anolis sagrei. Next base: position 102,935,750 of record NW_026847771.1, on the reverse strand, counting down.
TGCTGGAGCTGGGTGTGAATGTTTCAACTGACCACCTTGATTAGCATTTGATGGCCTGGCAGTGCCTGGGGCAATCTTTTGTTGAGAGGTGATTAGATGTCCCAGATTGTTTCCTCTCTGTTGTTTTGCCGTTGTAATTTTAGAGTTTTGTTAGTACTGGTAGCCAGATTTTGTTCATTTTCATGGTTTCCTCCTTTCTGTTGAAATTGTCCATATGCCTGTGGATTTCAATGGCTTCTCTGTGTAGTCTGACATGGTGGTTGTGAGCGTGGTCCAGCATTTCTGTGTTCTCAAATAAGATGCTGTGTCCAGGTAGGTTCCTCAGGTGCTCTGCTATGGTTGATTTCTCTGGTTGAGGTAGTCTGCAGTGCCTTTCATGTTCCTTGATTCGTGTCTGGGCAACGCTGCTGCGTTTGGTGGTCCCTCTGTAGACTTGTCCGCAGCTGCATGGTACACGGTAACTTCCTGCAGAGGTGAGAGGATCCCTCTTGTCCTTTGCTGAACGAAGCATTTGTTGGATTTTCTTGGTGGGTCTGTAGATTGTTTGTATGTTGTGTTTCCTCATCAGCTTCCCTCTGAGGTCAGTGGTTCCCTTGATGTATGGTAAATGTTTCAAAAGACTATTTGTTGCATCCAAGGATGTGTCAGTGAAGAGTTCTACATGGTGACCAGGTTACAACAAGATATCCCAGGTGTAGTTCCTTGTTTCGGTGTTGGTGATGAAAACACCTTCTTCAGTTAATGAATTCTTCTTAATATTTCAACAGGAGACAAGTCTCTGGTACTACAATTACATGCATGAAAAGAATGACAACATACATAAAATAGATAAGCTGTCGCACCCCTATTGTTATGTTAACACTAAATCGATACATAACTAATACAAGATAATCAAAGTAATGTTCACATGACTTGCATTTCATTAAGCAATCACAGGCTCTGCTGCAGGAGATTCTGTTGCGAGCAAATACTCTTAATCCTGGTAGCCCTTAAATACATGTTACAGATAACAAGTGAAATCAAGTTTGTCTTTAAATCATCAGACAGATTGGACTATTATGTTGATCTACATGAATATGGACATTTATCCATGACAAAGAGAAGTTCTTCCTTTATATCAGGGGGCCTCAAACTATGGCCCGGGGACCGGATGCGGCCCTCCAAGGTCATTTACCTGGCCCTCGCTCATGGTCAACCTAAGTCTGAAATGACTTGAAAGCACACAACAACAACAACAACAACAACAACAACAGTCCTATCTCATCAGCCAAAAGCAGGCCCACACTTCCCATTGAAATACTAATAAGTTTATATTTGTTAAAATTGCTCTTCATTTTAATTATTGTATTGTTTTTAAGTTTTTTTTTGAACTACAAATAAGATACGTGGCTTGTTCATAGGAATTCTTTCATGTTTTTTTCAAATTATAATCTGGCACTCCAACAGTTTGACTGTAACCTGGTCCTCTGTTTAAAATGTTTGAGGACCCCTGCTCTATATTGTGTTTATAAATATGACATCATATTAGAAGTTTCAACAACAATAACATATTGTTATTGTCATTGACTACTCTAAAGCCTTGGACTGTGTGGATCATAATAAATTGTGGCAAGTTCTTGGTGGGATGGGCATCCCAAGCCCCCTTCCCTCTCTCCTGAGGAATCTGTACAAGGACCAAGTAGCAACAGTCAGAACTGACCACGGAACAACAGACTGGTTCAAGATTGGGAAAGGCGTACGGCAAGGCTGCATACTCTCACCCAACCTTTTTAGCTTGTATGCAGAACACATCATGCGATGTGCGGGGCTTGATGAATGCAAAGCTGGGGTGAAAATTGCTGGAAGAAACATTAACAACCTCAGATATGCAGATGACACCACTCTGATGGCCGAAAGCGAGGAGGAGCTGAGGAGCCTTCTAATCAAGGTGAAAGAAGAAAGCGCAAAAGCCGGGTTGCAGCATCAAAAAAAACCAAGATTATGGCAACAAGAATGATTGACAACTGGAAAATAGAGGGAGAAAATGTGGAGGCCCTGACAGACTTTGTATTTCTAGGTGCAAAGATTACTGCAGATGCAGACTGTGGCCAGGAAATCAGAAGACGCTTACTTCTTGGGAGGAGAGCAATGTCCAGTCTCGATAAAATAGTAAAGAGTAGAGACATCACACTGGCAACAAAGATCCACCTAGTCAAAGCCATGGTATTCCCTGTAGTAACCTACGGATGTGAGAGCTGGACCTTAGGGAAGGCTGAGCGAAGGAAGATCGATGCTTTTGAGCTGTGGTGTTGGAGGAAAGTTCTGAGAGTGCCTTGGACTGCGAGAAGATCCAACCAGTCCATCCTCCAGGAAATAAAGCCCGACTGCTCACTGGAGGGAAGGATACTAGAGACAAAGTTGAAGTACTTTTGGCCACATCATGAGGAGACAGGAAAGCCTAGAGAAGACAATTATGCTGGGGAAAGTGGAAGGAAAAAGGAAGAGGGGCCGACCAAGGGCAAGATGGATGGATGGCATCCTTGAAGTGACTGGACTGACCTTGAAGGAGCTGGGGGTGGTGACGGCTGACAGGGAGCTCTGGCGTGGGCTGGTCCATGAGGTCACGAAGAGTCGGAGACGACTGAACGAATGAACAACAACAACAAAAGCTTATTTTAGGAAGTTATGCTGCCTCACCCTGCTACTTGCCTAGTTTCCAACAAACCCACAACCTCTGAGGATGCCTGCCATAGATATGGGTGAAATGTCAGGAGAGAATGCTTCTGGACCATGGTCATACAGCCCGGAAAACTCACAGCAACCCAGTGATTCCAGCCATGAAAGCCTCCATATTGGTGGTGGTGGAGGAGGAGGCCGGACTCGGGAGGGCTAAAGATACCCCCTCTTTCTGGGATGGTTTGTCCTTATCCTTCACTAAGAACTGTGTTTTAAAACGCATCAGAGTTACCACTCATTCTGGATTCTTTCCCTTTGTAAAGGAGGAGACACAGCAACCCAGTTCTTCCTCTGTGCATGAGGCAGGGCATTGTGGGCAAGCATACAGATGCAGTTTGTTCTGCTCCACGGTCATACAAGGTGGAGGATTTTTCTAGGTCGTGCCATTTGACAGGTTGTCTTTTAATCCGCTTCTGAGTCTGTTCGGTGACTTCCAGTTGGCCCATTCTTGGTTTGGAGGAAGACCCTCATGGGGGGGGGGGGCATCCAGTTGGGGTCTCCTGGTTTAGCTGCCCAGATGGATACTCTTGCTATGGCTGGGAGAACATTAAGAGGAGTGGTGGTTCTCATGAAGCTTTTCCTTTATTTGAGTCTACTGGGAGGAGGCTGATGGCGATGCAGTGGGTGGCTTTCATAGGGTTCGACCTTATTCTCTCACAGTTGGCAGCAACTTTCCGTCGTACATTGGGAGCAATGCCAGCTAGCTTATAGAGTCTATCAACAGGTGTAGGTTTGGGACATCCTGTAATTATTCTACATATTTCGTACAGTGCTATATTCACCTGCTTCACATGGGAAGACTTGTGCCAGGTATACTCAGCAGCTGAATAAGACAAGGCCAGGGCTGATGTTCTTATTAATTTTGGGTAAAGCATTGCTTTACAACATTGTCTTTGTTGGTGAAGGAGATAGCCTTGCTTTTGTCTTTTGCAATCCACAATCCCCACAACCCCCCGGGGGGGGGGCTCTGCTCATTATCAGATTGCTTGTTATTAATCAAAGTAGCAACAATGAGATGGAGGAAGCTAAAATACGGCACGGCTGGTACTTCATTTGTTCCCATTGATTTTCCCATTGCTGTTTATTACCAGCATTTACTTTGCAAGCTGCCAAAAAACAAGTCACACAACATGGTGGGGCACATTCTGAAATCCCTCTGCTGAATGGCCTTAGCGAAATGGCCCAGGGCCATAAGAGCAGCAAAAAGAGGTCATGTCCACAAGCTGGCAATTAAGCATCCTCTTATTTCCACACAAAAATGGTAGCAGGTAAGCAAGTTCTACAGAGCCAGAAATACAGCATAAAAGGACTTGAGTTCTGTAGGAAAGGCATAGGATGACATTCAGTTGTAGAATTCAGGTTCCAAAATAAAAAAGTACATGCTTCAGATAATGCTTTGTTCCAGAACATGGCTGGCAAATTAAACCATGCCAGGTGGATACATTATGCACTCACGTGGAATTTGTTTCCTTGGAGCAGAGTTTTAGTGCACATTTACACACCACTGGTGTTTAGCAACCAACTGTAATTTCAATTGTATTTATTGCATTGTAACAGTCTTTTAACTTTATGTCATTTAACTTTATGTCAAACTTGGGACCTCCATGTGTTTTGGACTTCAACTCCCACCATTCCTAACAGCCTCCGGCCCTTTCCTTTTCCCCTTCAGCAACCTGGAGGGTTGAAGTTTGCCCACACCTGGTGTAAACTCTTATGGAGCTATCCAAGGTGCTGGACCTTATTCTCAAAGTTGGTTCAGCACTTTGGATAGCTCCATGAAGTTTGTCCAGGCCTGCTTTATATCTATCTATATATATAAATCTGTAAGGGGCATCCAACGGGACAGCAAAACTCAAACCCCCCCCCAATGAAAATTAACCAAAATTCCCATGCACCTACCACAATCCACAAGGTACAAGCAAATCGAATCAAAATAAAAAACAACACAACAACACACTCACAAAACGACAAAACAACTGAGCATGCGCAATGGCGCAAAGTCCCCGGCACGCGCACATGGCCAAATGGCCAACGCACCCTCCGCACCTCCCTCCCCCCTCTGCTGAAGCCATGGCCACACCCACTGAGGCCCCGCCCCTGCACTCCTCCTCCTCCCACCCCCCTCTGCCAAAGCCCCGCCCACACCCACCAAGGCCCCACCCCTGCACTCCTCCTCCTCCTCCTCCCATCCCCCTCCACCAAAGCCCCGCCCCTGCACTCCTCCTCCACCTCCTCCCACCCCCCTCCTCTGAAGCCCCGCCCACACCCACCAACGCCCCGCCCATGCACTCCTCCTCCTCCTCCCACCCCCCTTCGCCGAAGCCCCGACCACACCCACCGACGCCCTGTCCATGTGTGTGTGTGTCTTTACCATGTTTTAAATTCTTTAGGTTGTGTCACATTCTTGCCTACAAGTATCTAATGATGCATTTTTAGATAATTTTAGGAGCTTGTATCTGTTGCAATCCAGAGCAGGAAACGAGGCCCTAAGATAACTATCCACCACACTTGACTGTGAAAAAAACAATCCTTTTTTATTGAAGAAAAATGGTTACAAAATAAAGAAAAAATGCAAAGTCAAAAGCAAAATCAGCAAACATGAATGTCCATGAACAAGATCAAAACCCAAAGCCACACTGCAAAATACTGGAACCTGTTAGCAATCCACTAACCATACTTGGTGACCTAGAAATCTTTCAAGACGATGGCCAGGGAAAGCGGGAGAACTGCCAAGGTCTTCATCTATCTAAAACAATGCCTGAACTGAGAAAGTCAGCCCGGCGGAAGGCACTTAAAGCCGAGGAATTGGTTTCGTGATACGCCTCCCTGCTTTGAAGCCATTGTTTGTTTTTCTTTTAATCTGAAAGACCTTCGCAAGCTGAGTGATTTACTCCTGTCTTGCCAGATCTGGCCCCTTCTATTCTCATTAAGGTTCCCAGGTGCAGGAGGGAGTGAAAGGTCATTGCTTCCCTCTGAAACATTCTCATGAACACTGGTACTTTCATTTTCCAAATCTACAGAAGTCTCTTCCTCACTAATTTCAGGAGCATTGTCATCAAGAAGTACATTTTCATTAGCATCAGGAAGTACATTTTCATTAGCATCAGTAAATACATTTTCATTAGCATCAGGAGGTACAAACAGAGAAACAGGTTCAAACTCAGGCTGAACCCCAACAGTATCATGTGCAGTCTTTGCCTGGTGTAAACTCTTATGGAGCTATCCAAGGTGCTGGACCTTATTCCCAAAGTTGGTTCAGCACTTTGGATACCTCCATGAAGTTTGTCAGGGCCTGCTTTATATCTGTCTGTCTGTGTTTACTATGTTTCAAATACTTTAGGTTGTGTCACATTCTTACCTACAAGCATCTAATGATGCATTTTTAGATAATTTTAGGAGCTGGTATCACACACAGTCTTTGCCTGGTGTAAACTCTTATGGAGCTATCCAAGGTGCTGGACCTTATTCCCAAAGTTGGTTCAGCACTTTGGATACCTCCATGACGTTTGTCAGGACCTGCTTTATATCCATCTGTGGATATATATGTGTGTGTGTGTCTTTACCATGTTTTAAATACTTTAGGTTGTGTCACATTCTTGCCTACAAGCATCTAATGATGATAACTTTAAGAGTTGGTATCACACGCAGTCTTTGCCTGGTGTAAACTCATATGGAGCTATCCAAGGTGCCAGACCTTATTCCCAAAGTTGGTTCAGCACTTTGGATAGCTCCATGAAGTTTATCCAGGCCTGCTTTATATCCATCCTTATATTTATTTATTTATCTTTTTTTGTATTTATGGTGTTATTAATTCTTTAGGTTGTCTCACATTATTGCCTACAAGCATCTTATGATGCATGTTAGATAATTTTAGGAGCTGGTATCACACGCAGTCTTTGCTATCTGTGCATATTACTTACCTCATACTAAAATGCGGTCTGCCAGTCTTGCCACCCATTCTGCTAAGTCAACTCCTCTCACTCTGATGTTGCTACTGAGCAGAAATTGTGGAATATTTAGGCATATACACGGCCTTATAGCCTGGAAGCATTAGTGTTAATGTGTTAGTAATAACAAAAAAAAATTCATTAACATTAATCTTTTTTAAGGGATATTATAAAATTGATTTGCTACATATCTTGCTATTAATGTATTACTGACTTTCAGTTTTTTGGGGGGGAAATCAATTTAAATGACTAAAAATGGCCTACAGTGGGCCCTAGCCCCTCCGATATGACCTTAAAGCAAGAAATCAAAGTAATGTGAATCGGGGAATGTTCCTCAAGCCAGTTATAGCATTGAAGGAGAACCTTCGAAAGCTCTCCAAAATCATGGTGTGTTATGAGTGAGGAGTAGGGTTATTTTTTAACTAATACAATACCAGGTTTTTCACGAACGGCAAGACGTCACCATTGCTGGATTCAGAGGACACCTGGGAACACGCAGAAGGAATCGGAATATCAATAGCTATTAGTGAAGGTGGTCTGGGAATGAATGCTTGTAATGAGTATTTGGCTGCTCGCTGGAAGTCAATAATAGGGAACAGACTATTAAGTGACTCCATCTGGAAAAACTACCATCAAGAGCCCAACAACTAGGTATGCACAAAGCTCTGGTCTTAGCCAAATGAGGTTTCAGTTACAGATAGGATTTGAAGTAGGTTCTCTGTGCAGGTAACACAGGGCATCTTTCATATAATCAACAGTCCAAAGTCTAAAGTATCTCTCTGTTCTGAGAGTTTAATAGAGTCTCCTTACAGCCTGTTTCTACAGACTTCTAAAAGTGTACTCTTTCAACGAACATCTAAAATGGAGTCTGAGTCCTGAATAGTCCCAGATCTGATCACATGGTCTGCAGCCCCTCCCACAACATAGAGTTATGGAAAACCTCATGCCAATACACACATATACAATACAGTCAGCAATCTGATTTATATACATAACAATTGTTATGCAGAAAAATGTCAGTGTGCTGGAAGAAGCAAAGATCATCAGCATTGAAACTATGCTCCTACCTATCAACTTTGTCCGAATGCCTGATCATCGTCTCCCAAAGCAGTTACTATACTCCGAACTCAGGAATTGGAAACATAATGTTGGTGGACAGGAAAAAAAGATTTAAAGATGGGCTTAAAGCCAACCTTAAAAACTGTGGCATAGACACCGAAAACTGGGAAGCCCTGGCCCTTGAGTACTCTAACTGGAGGTCAGCTGTGACCAGCAGTGCTGCGGAATTCAAAGAGGCATGAATGGAGGGTGAAAGGTGTTAACAGTAAGTCGTAACAGGATCAAGTATGTGTGTGTTTAAGAAAACCTTGTGCTGTTAATTATTATGTGCAGCTGCTAATGTAGGTCAACTAGTAAGTTTGGAACATACCCGGTGCGGTATAACTGTATGGTTTTTAGAATACAGTTGAGCTTTTGCTCTGAGGAGCCTTTGCGCCGGACTTTTGCTCAACCATTTCTACTGTTCTGTCATTTGGATGAAGATGAAGAAGCCTTATTCTGTATTGCTTACAAAGACTATGTAAGTTTGTTGCACTGTTTGTAACATTGCAAGTTTATGTTTTAACTCTGCTGATAAGAGTAATGTTTTTCTGTTCTTTTTCCTCTTGCCTGGGTACAATGTTATTGTGTCTTCTGCACTGGACTTGACTGAAATACGCTTAGTGCAACACCTGAGTGCAATGTTATTGTGTCTCCTGCATTGGACTTGACTGAAATACGCTTAGCACAACAAAAGGTAGAAACGTGCCAAGAGGAAGGCGTGTTAAGCCAACCCTGACCGAGACCGCTTTCCACCTGGAAACCGATGTCCTCACTGTGGGAGAACATGCGGATCAAGGATAGGGCCGCACAGCCAACTACGGATCCACCACCAAGACACTACATTTGGAGGACCATCATCCTCGGGCTACGAGAGATTGCCTAGGGAAGTGCTAGATCTGATCACATGGTCTGCAGCACCTCCCATAACACAGAGTTAAGGAAAACTGCACACATAAACAATACAGTAAGCAATCTGAATTATGTACATAACAAATAACTGGTATGTGGAAAAATGTCAGTGTGCTGGAAGAAGCAAAGACCACCAGCATTGAAGCAATGCTCCTATGCTATCAACTTTGCTGGATGCGCCACGTTGTCCGAATGCCCGATCATTGTCTCCCAAAGCAGTTACTATACTCCCAACTTAAGAATGGGAAACATAATGTTGGTGGACAGGAAAAGAGATTTAAAGATGGGCTTAAAGCCAACCTTAAAAAGTGTGGCATAGACACTGAGAACTGGGAAGCCCTGGACCTTGAGTGCTCCAGCTGGAGGTCAGTTGTGACCAGCAGTGCTGCGGAATTCAAAGAGGCACGAATGGAGGGAGAACGGGAGAAACGTGCCAAGAGGAAGGCACGTCAAGCCAACCCTGACCGGGACTGCCTTCCACCTGGAAACCGATGTCCTCATTGTGGGAGAAGATGCGGATCGAGAATAGGGCTCCACAGCCAACTACGGACCCACCGCCAAGACACTACACTTGGAGGACCATCATCCCCGGGCTACGAGGGATCGCCTAGGGAAGTGCTATCAACTTTGCTGGGTGCACCACGTTGTCCGAATGCCCGATCATTGTCTCCCAAAGCAGTTGCTATACTCCCAACTAAAGAATGGGAAACATAATGTTGGTGGACGCAAAAAGATTTAAAGATGGGCTTAAAGCCAGCAAAGTTGGCATAGACTCCGAGAACTGGGAAGCCCTGGCTCTTGAGTGCTCCAGCTGGAGGTCAGTTGTGACCAGCAGTGCTGTGGAATTCAAAGAGGCACGAATGCAGAGAGAAAGGGAGAAACATGCCAAGAGGAAGGCACATCAAGCCAACCCTGACTGGGACCGCCTTCCACCTGGAAAGGTGGAAGAACATGCAGATCAAGAATAGGGCTCCACATCCAACTACAGACCCACCACCAGGACACCAACCTTGGAGGACCATCATACTTGGACTACAAGGGAACACCTAAGGACACTGCCATATCATCCAGTTTCAGAATGTAGATTAACTGCATTGAACTGGATTGTATGTTTATGCTGCCATATGATCCAGTTCCATGCAATTAATCTGCATTCTGAAACCAGATTATATGGCGGCACAGCGGGCACAGCTATGAGGGATCGCCTAGGGAAGTCCTAGATCTGATCACATGGTCTGCATCCCCTCCCACAACATAGAGTTAAGGAAAACTGCATACCGATACACACATAAACAATACAGTAAGCCAAAGGCTTTCATGGCCGGAATCCAGGTTGGTTCATCAGGTGCTCTGCTATGGCTGACTTCTCTGGTTGAAGTAGTCTGCAGTGCCTTTCATGTTCCTTGATTCGTGTTTGGGCAATGCTGCGTTTGGTGGTCCCTATGTAGACTTGTCCACAGCTGCATGGTACACGGTAGACTCCTGCAGAGGTGAGAGGATCCCTCTTGTCCTTTGCTGAACGTAGCATTTGTTGGATTTTCTTGGTGGGTCTGTAGGTGGTTTGTATGTTGTGTTTCCTCATCAGCTTCCCTCTGCGGTCAGTGGTTCCCTTGATGTATGGCAAGAACACTTTTCCCGAGAACAAGCCACAAGAGTCAAGATGAAGATCCACCCAGAGGAAAAGTGTTCTTGCCATACATCAAGGGAACCACTGACCGCATAGGGAAGCTGATGAGGAAACACAACATACAAACTATCTACAGACCCACCAAGAAAATCCAACAAATGCTCCATTCAGCAAAGGACAAGAGGGATCCTCTCACCTCTGCAGGAGTCTACCGTGTACCATGCAGCTGTGGACAAGTCTACATAGGGACCACCAAACGCAGCAGCATTGCCCAAACACGAATCAAGGAACATGAAAGGCACTGCAGACTACTTCAACCAGAGAAATCAGCCATAGCAGAGCACCTGATGAACCAACCTGGACACAGCATATTATTTGAGAACACAGAAATTCTGGACCACTCTCACAACCACCATGTCAGACTACACAGAGAAGCCATTGAAATCCACAAGCATGTGGACAATTTCAACAGAAAGGAGGAAACCATGAAAATGAACAAAATCTGGCTACCAGTATTAAAAAACTCTAAAATTACAACAGCAACACAGAGGGAACAAACGAGGACATCTAATCACCTCTCAACAAAAGATTGCTCCAGGCACTGCCAGGCAATCAAATGCTAATCAAGGTGGTCAGTTGAAACATTCACACCTAGCTCCAGCAGACAAGAGTCCTTTGTCCCACCCTGGTCATTCCACAGATATATAAACCCTTTTTCCTACTTCCAACAGACCTCACTACCTCTGAGGATGCTTGCCATAGATGCAGGCGAAATGTCAGGAGAGAATGCCTCTAGAACATGGCCATATAGCCCGAAAAAACCTACAGCGACCCAATACAGTAAGCAATCTGAATTATGTACATAACAAATAATGAGTGGAGGCTTGAAGAAGGTTGCTATTCAGTTCTTGTGGGTTTTTTCGGGCTATATGGCCATGTTCTAGAGGCATTTCTCCTGACGTTTCGCCTGCATCTATGGCAAGCATCCTCAGAGGTGAGGTCTGCTGGAAATGGGAAAAAAGGGGTTTTATATCTGTGGAATGACCAGGGTGAGACAAAGGGCTTTTGTAAGTTGGGCTGGGTGTGAATCTTTCCACTGACCACCTTGATTAGCATACAATGGTTGCTATTTCCAACACTTCTGGCGTCCTAAACCGGATCGGAGCAGCTTTGTGGTCCTTTTGGCTTTTATTTTGCTTCTATTTGTCTAAGGCCATCTCCCTCCTTTTGTCCTTGGCCTGCACCAAAGAATTTTATATTTCATTCTGTTTCCAGGAGTAGCAGGAGGGATAATTGAAGAAGCGTTCAAAAGGGCAACCGAGCCAAGGAAGGGTTAAGTGAAAACCAAGTTGATCCCATCAGTGGGGCCAATGCGTAGGTCAGCACTCACAGGAAAGAACGGCTGGGAAATATCACTTTGAGGCTTTAAGACTGTAAATGTGTTTTTACAAGTGCGATTGACGGGTGGGAGGGAATGAAAGAGTCGGAAGGGGAGGACTACGGCTAGTGCGTGCTTGGTTTCTCCCAACGTCTCTCTCTCTTCCACCCAGAGAGGCACCACTAGTGATGGATGGGGCCAAAACCAGCTTCAGAAAGCCTGGATAAAACTCAATTCAGCGGTATTGATCACAGACTGGAAGCATTAAATACATTTGCTAATCTGGCACTGGTTTCATTCATACTTTATTATTATTGGTATTAGAGGCTGTAATTTATGAGTCTTCTTGGAACAATGACAGACAATGGGATGCGGGTTTCTTTCCCTCCACAAGTTTTCATCTTGTGTTCTTTTCATTTTTGCACATTTGTAGCAGCCAGAGAGGAGGAAAATGGACCCAAAGGAAAGAAGAAGAAGAAAACACCTCACTGAGCTTTATTCAAAGAGTCCTAGCTCCCTCTACTGCTATAAGTACGAGGGTTGAATGAAAAGTAATGCCTCCACCTTCATTACTTGGTTTTGGATGGGAATATTTTAATAAATCAAACGCAGAAATAATCACTAGGTTCTTGTAGGTTTTTTACGGGCTATAGGGCCATGTTCTAGAGGCATTTCTCCTGACGTTTCGCCTGCATCTATGGCAAGCATCCTCAGAGGTAGTGAGGTCTGTTGGAAATAGGAAAATGGGTTTATATATCTGTGGAATGACCAAGGTGAGACAAAGGACTCTTCTCTGCTGGGGCTAGATGTGAATGTTTCAGCTGACCACCTTCATTAGCATTTGAAGGCCTGGCTGAGCCTGGGAAAATGTTCTGTTGAGAGGTGTTAAGATGTGCCTGGTTGTTTCCTCTCTGCTGTTTTGCTGTAGTAATTTTAGAGTTTAATAATCCTTAGAATGTGCTCTTTAACTACCACTATTCATTTTTCCACATAATCACCAGACAATTGGATACATTGCTGCCAATGATGAACAAGTTTTCTGAAGCCATCACGGAAGAAGTCAACACTCTGTTTCCGCAACCACTGTCTCACAGTTCTCTCAACGTACCCATCGTGCACAGATTTTCTGATCTGAAGGGTTGGGGCAGGCATGTAACCAGGGGGGGGGGCTTTGGGGGCATCAGCCCTCCCCCCCAAAAAATTCTCATGGTGGTCTGCGAAAAGGCCTTACTGGTACATTATTTCAACTGTTATGTTTATTCATATCATGATCTGATCACCATGTTCAATATATCCCATATGCATGGGGGTATTGGGGTAACGATACAAAAGGTTTGCTAGGGTAGACCCTCTTTCACTCAGACTCAGCCCCCCCCCCCCTCACCCGAATCAAAATCCTGGCTACAGGCCTGGGTTGGGGACCACACTCGGCTCTCCGTATCCATGGATACATTCATCCACAGCTTGAAAATATTGTTATTGCCAAGGGACCTAGAGGGCATAAGCAAAGCAATAATGTGACCCAACAACATAAATTACCATCAAAACAACTAACATATAATATAAAACCATATAAAACCAGTAAAAACATAAGTCCTCAGCGTCTCATTACTAAAACATTTTCCAATCGCATCGTCCAGTCATTCCATGGGTCTAAATTTGCCAGTTACACTGCATTTGCAAAAAAAATGCTCGAAAAGCCAGGTTTTGACTTGTTTTTGGAATGTTAGGAGGGAGGGGGCTGATCTAATGTCCCTAGGAAGGGAGTTCCACAGCCGAGGGGCCACTGCTGAGAAGGCCCTTTCTCTCTTCCCCACCAACTGCATCTGTGAAGACGGTGGGAGCGAGAGCAGGGCCTCCCCAGAAGATCTTAGTCTTAGAAGGTTCATAAGGAGAGATGCGTTTGGACAGGTAAGCTGGGCCGGAAACGCACATCCAAACCTCCAAGGTTTTTACCATCCACTACAGGCTAAAGGAGGGACACCGAAGGGCTGGGGCTTTAGCACAGCTGGTAAATCACCAGCAATGATAAGGTCTACCAACCAAAAGGTTGCAATTTCGAAGCGTGAGCACCCGACTGTCAGCCCTGCTCACTGTTTACCTAAGCAGTTCGAAAGCAGCTTACAGTTGTGATTAGATAAATTAGGTACCGCTAATGCAGGAGAGGTATTTTACGACACCATAATGGGGGGGGGGGGAGGATAAAAGGATGTTGGTGACCAAAAGGAAGGAGGAAGTCCTGATGGCTCTTCGTCATAGAGGATGGAACGACAGAAACCCCCCCCCCCCACCAAAAAAAAAGGTGTCTACAAGCTAGATGTTCAACTGGATGTCAACACAATATACCTCTTTTCTGTTCTGTCTGTCTTTGTCCCATCCAAAAAACCAGCATTTGCTGTGTATGTGTACTGTGATCTGCCCTGAGTCCCCTTTGGGGTGAGAAGGGCAGAATATAAAGTGTTGTTGTTGTTGTTGTTGAAGTGCTAGAGAGGAATGTAAATACTGAGAGCCAAGGTCATGCAGTTGGCTAATAGGAAAAGCCATGTATAATCCAGAAACAGGACCCTCTTGTTGGATGCCACAAGTACACAACCAAATCTGTCTAGACAGATGGCCAGGCTGTAAATATAGTAGATAATGACAAAGTTCAGTTACTGGCTTGAAAATGTGTGTTCCTGTTTGTGTACTGCTGACTTGGGCAGTTGTGGTTCTACCCCATGAGGTTTGTTTGTGTGGGAAATACTTCATGAAGCGCCTGGAGGGAACAATTTTTTGGGCCAGGATAAAGAACTGAACTTTTGTGGTTATCCGTATATCCAAATCTCCTCATATCCACATATCTGCATCCTGCAATATTTTCTTGTGACCCTCTAAATCTTGGAACAAAGCATGAAGTCTGGACAATGGAGGCAGAAATCCCAAGACCAGCAAGTCTGTATGTGGACCTCTCCAACAATGTGATGTGGCGGCAAAAAAAGCCAATGGGATTTTGGCCTGCATCAATAGGAGCATAGTGTCTAGATCTAGGGAAGTCATGCTACCCCTCTATTCTGCTCTGATTAGACCACACCTGGAATATTGTGTCCAATTCTGGGCACCACAATTCAAGAGCGATATTGACAAGCTGGAATGTATCCAAAGGAGGGCGAATCAAATGATCAAGGGTCTGGAGAACAAGCCCTATGAGGAGCGGCTTAAAGAGCTGGGCATGTTTAGCCTGAAGAAGAGAAGGCTGAGAGGAGATATGATAGCCATGTATAAATATGTGAGAGGAAGCCACAGGGAGGAGGGAGCAAGCTTGTTTTCTGCTTCCCTGGAGACTAGGACTCAACGGAACAATGGCTTCAAACTACAAGAGAGGAGATTCCATCTGAACACGAGGAGGAACTTCCTGACTGTGACAGCCGTTCAGCAGTGGAACTCTCTGCCCCGGAGTGTGGTGGAGCCTCCTTCTTTGGAAGCTTTTAAACAGAGGGTGGATGGCCATCTGTCGGAGGTGATTTGAATGCAACATTCCTGCTTCTTGGCAGGGGGTTGGACTGGATGGCCCATGAGGCCTCTTCCAACTCTTTGATTCTATGATTCTATGTTTTAAAAAGTTCTTTATTATTGCTTAGGTCTTCAATAAAACAACAAACAGTTCTTGGATCTCCAACAGATTAAACAAATGCTTCTTAACTTGCCCCAAAATGGACAGGCACCTTGCTTGGAGAACTATTTCTTTCCTTAACAAGGAAAACCCTTTATTTCTTTAACAAGTAAAACCCTCCCAGGCAATCTACTGTCTAAGCTTTGCTGATGTGGGTTCTACTACCGGTTCCAATCTGCGTCTTGGGTCCCGAGTAGACCTACCAGTCAAGGCTATGTAGCTTCTCCAGCTGGAGTTCTTTGGGTCTGCAAAACTGTTTTCTTCTGAAACTTTAGGACTGTTTCCCTCAGATTCTGTAAAGCTGAGAGGCTGTACGCTCCCAGCCAGAGCTTTGGGACTGTTTCCCCCCAGAATTTCTGCCCCAGATGCTGTAGGAAATGAAGCTTTTCTACGGATGGAGCTAATCCACGTCCTGTAGTTTAGCTTTCCACTATAAGACTGAACTAAAAATGGCTCCCTCTCTTCCCATGGCCCTGGGGAAAGAGGCGGAACCAAAACTTAACAATGATAGACAGGTGGCTAGCCCTATGATTGCAAACCAAGGGAAGCCTCCTTGTTGCAAATGCATGGAACCTTGGAATATATGCAAACACTCAATAGAAAGAAAATGAAGCTTTCTTGGCAGGGGGTTGGACTGGATGGCCCATGAAGTCTCTTCCAACTCTTAGATTCTATGATCCTGAAGTCCCGAGATATTTTGCCCCTCACTAAAACCCATGATTAAGTGCTGTCTGGAAGCGCCTTGGGAGACAGGTAAGGGGAGTTATTGTTTAGCAACATCTGGAAGGCCACATTTCCCAGTCCCTGATAGAAGGTAAAGTTCATGTCTGAATGCAGCCTCTTGAGAGTCATATTTTTAAGGTGGCACTGATAAGTTCTTCTGCTGCTAAGCTCCCTGATAGTCTGTCTTCTTTTACAAGTCACTGTCAATCCTGCGGTCTCCAGCAATCCAAGATTAATGTGCAAAAACCATTCAAAGGAATAAAATAAAAAACAAGGTTACAAACTTCGCAATAGCTTCTGCCCAATGTTGCCCCTGCGTTCTAAAAAGCTTGTAGTCGACGCACTTCCAAATGCATCTCATCCCACCCACTCAGTTTGGTCTCATCCTAACAAAAAGGAACTCTTGTACTTCCCGCTTGCTCTATTATTAAGCTCCATTTAGAGAACTTTATTAAGCGCCATTTAGAAAACATTAAGTGTGACGCAACGTCCTTTCCCCGTGTTCAGAGGAGGAGAACGGATCCCTGCTTTTGTTTGCAGGTAGCTGTTTGCGGAATGCAATTTCCCACTTCTCTCAATGTGGAGGCACAGGGTAAAAACATGAGGTCAAGCCCCATTGCTTTGTGATGAGAAGTAATGGAACATGATGTGTTTTACAAGTAAGGGAGGGAGGAACAATCCTCCAGATCAAGCTGTTTTCACTTCTGCAAGAGCCATGCTGAAGATCTGGTCACCTTGCGGCACAAAGCAGAACCATATGATATAAACGCAGTGAAGTGGAGCTTTATTGATTTGACTGCCATAAAAGGGATGCAAAGCCCGAAACCCTGGGGGAGCTCCTGTGTTTGGTGCCAATACACAGGGATTATGGGAGCTGCAGTTAAACAATATCTCAAGAGGGTTGTTCTCTCCTGACGTTTCGCCTGCATCTATGGCAAGCATCCTCACCTCACTACCTCTGAGGATGCTTGCCATAGATGCAGGCGAAACGTCAGGAGAGAATGCCTCTCTAGACCATGGCCATATAGCCCGAAAAAACCTACAACAACCCAGTGATTCCGGCCATGAAAGCCTTCGACAATACAATATCTCAAGAGCTAGAAATTTGTTATTTTAAAAGACATAGGGCACTTCCAGACAGCACAAAATCATGGGTTTCAAACAGGACTTCAGAAGAGGTCCACCTACAGACCTGTTGGTCCTGGGATTTCTGCCTCGTTGTCCAGACTTGATGCTTTGTTGGGAGATTTAGAGACTCCCAAGATGTCCTGTCCATAAAAGCTATGCTCTTCAGACATTTCATGAAGTATCTGCCACACAAACAAAGTTTACGGAGTAGGATGACTACTGCCCAATCAAACAGGAACACACACTTCCAAGCCAGGAACAGAACTTTGTCATAACTGACATTTTGAAAGCCTGGATGCCTGACCATCTATCCAGACAGATTTGGTTGTGTATTTCTAGCCTCAAACAACAGGGTGCTGTTCCTGGATTATACATGGCAGTTCCTGATTGCTCTTCTTGTGAAAAGATGTACAACGTTGACTAGAGGGCCACAACTTTGTCTTGCCCAGAGAAAATGTGCCCTCCACATGTTTCAAGTAGTTTCTGGCACACAAACAAAGTTTTTGCCTTCTACTCAAATGTCACCTTCTTCTTAGGAACTGACCAATTAGGAACAAACATCTAAAACTCAGGAACAAACCCCAATTTTAAAAAAATCCTGTGATTTCCAATTGCAGGGACATACAGATATGCGAAGATCTGCATATTTGGTTCAAAACTGCAATATTCCTGCACCTGGAAATCTCATTTGTTGTTGTTGTTGTTGTTGTTGTTGTTTGCCTTTTGTAGCAATTGCTTCTGCATTTACAGGGAACGGCATCTGGCTACCCACCTGTTAGCTGCAGAAGCTCCTGGGATAAAAGTACTGTCTGGACGGGTCCATAGTGGGAGTACTGCTTTCTCCCAATGTTGTCTTTTTGCCCTGCTCTACTCAGATGGAAGGCAAGGATAGGAAAAAATGGTAATACAGAACCAGTGGCAACAAAGATCCATTGCCTAGTCAAAGCCATGGTCTTCCCTGTAGTCACCTACGGATGTGAGAGCTGGACCTTAGGGAAGGCTGAGCGAAGGAAGATCGATGCTTTTGAGCTGTGGTGTTGGAGGAAAGTTCTGAGAGTGCCTTGGACTGCGAGAAGATCCAACCAGTCCATCCCCCAGGAAATAAAGTCCGACTGCTCATTGGAGGGAAGGAGACTAGAGACAAAGTTGAAGTACTTTGGCCACGTCATGAGGAGACAGCAAAGCCTAGAGAAGACAATTATGCTGGGGAAAGTGGAAGGCAAAAGGAAGAGGGGCCGACCAAGGGCAAGATGGATGGATGGCATCCTTGAAGTGACTGGGCTGACCTTGAAGGAGCTGGGGGTGGTGACGGCCGACAGGGAGCTCTGGCGTGGACTGGTCCATGAGGTCACAAAGAGTCGGAGACGACTGAACGAATGAACAACAACACAGAACCAGTAGAGGAGAGAAAGCAATGTGGAATCTCACCAAGGGCAAGTTAGGAACAGCTGGGTTCTGGGGATGAGAGTTATAAGAACTTGGCACAATTTATTATGATCCACACACTCAAAGGCTTTAGAATAGTCAATAAAACAGAAATAGATTGTGGAAATAACAACAACAACAACAGGTTAAGGTAAAGGTAAAGGCTTTCCCCTGACATTAAGTCTTGTCGTGTCCAACTCTGGGGGTTGGTGCTCATCTCCGTTTCTAAACCGAAGAGCCGGCGTTGTCCGTAGACAGCTCCAAGGTCATGTGGCCGGTATGACTGCATGGAGCGCCGTTACCTTCCTGCTGGAGCTCTATCTATTGATCTACTCACATTTGCATGTTTTCGAACTGCTAGGTTGGCAGAAGCTGGGGCTAATAGCGGGAGCTCACCCTGCTCCCCGGATTCGAACCTGTGACCTGTAGTAATTTTAGAGTTTTTTAATACTGGTAGCCAAACCAGCAAAACAACAAAGAGGAAACAACCAGGCACATCTTAACACCTCTCAACAGAACATTTTCCCAGGCTCAGCCAAGCCTTCAAATGCTAATGAAGGTGGTCAGCTGAAACATTCACACCTAGCTTCAGCAGAGAGCTCTTTGCCCCACCCCAGTCATTCCACAGATATATAAACCCATTGTCCTATTTCCAACAGACCTCACTACCTCTGAGGATGCTTGCCATAGATGCAGGCGAAACGTCAGGAGAAATGCTTCTAGAACATGGCCATATAGCCCGAAAAAACCTACAAGAACCTAGTGATTCCAGCCATGAAAGCCTTCGACAATGATAGGGTTTGTTGGGCCAACTGAATAGTCCAGTGGACTAGTAATGCACCTGAGCTTGGGCTGAAGAAGCATTTAAACCCAGAGGGTGATCAGCAGGCAGACAGCGAACCTTACAAACAGCAGCAACCAACAGATGTTATCCTGTTGATAACATCGAGAGATCATGACTTGCCCAGGCTGCACAGAGAACTGATCGCAAAGGTCAGCGCTGAACTGGCCAAGGCCTCGACTTGCCTCTCCTCTCCATGCTGGATACCTGAGGATACAGTGATACACAAATTCCTCCTTACTTCCTCCAGCTTAATATTTCCATCGGATTTTCCCAGCCGGTAAATATCTATTTCATGTCCAATCTTGAAAGCTCGGTGATAAAATACGAGGCTGCATTCAATGATCTAATCATAATATTTCAGTATTTTTTGGTGCATAAAATTGAGCTGATTGGACGCCAAGATGATGGATTGTGATATACTGGAATCATTTGAAGCCCCCTCCCTCCCTCCCTCCCCAGTTTCTTCTGAGAAGCGCTGTATTTCTCCAGAGCCCCTTTCCTCATCAACATTGCCAACACAGCAGTTGGAATCGTGGGAGCAAAGCCAGCCTCGAAAGAGTTTCGATCTGAACCCCAGGACCATGAGTGGCAAAGTATGGGGAGGCATTACACTGGGGTTTCCAGAAACCTTATGTCAGCACCAGAACAATTTCTGTGGCATGCTTGGCCCTCCCAAGGTAGCATCCAGACTGAAATACCACTGACTTGGTGTACTTGCTGATCGAAAGGTTGCAGGTTCGAATCCAGGGAGCAGCATGAGCTCCCACTGGTAGCCCCAGCTTTTGCCAACATAGGAGTTTGAAAACATGTAAATGTGAGTACCGCTCCAGCAGGAAGGTCACAGCACTCCATGCAGTCATGCTGGCCACATGACCTTGGAGGTGTCTATGGACAATGCCAGCTCTCTGGCTTAGAAATGGAGATGAACACCAGTCTCCCGACTTAATGTCAAGGGAAAACCTTTATGTTTACTGCTCCTTCAGGACTTTCTCTGCCCCAAACCCCAGTCTCCATTTCACAGAGGAGGGTTTGTTGCTTGGTTAGCCCCACAAAACCTATCTGAACAAGTAATAACAACCTTGAGAGTAGACGAAGGCAGGTGAGGCTATGACTCGACCTACACTGCCAAATAAGATGGATCTTATTGTACTGAATCACATTATTTGGCAATGTAGGTCCAGCCTAAGTGAGGGCAATTTAAAGCAGTGTTTCTCAACCTGGGAGTCGGGACCCCCAGGGAGTCATGAGCGAGTGTCAGAGAGGTTGCCAAAGTCCAGAAGAAAACACCATTTTCTGTTGGTCCTGGGGGTTCTGTGTGGGAAGTTTGACCCAATTCTATCGTTGGTGGGGTTCAGAATGCTCTTTGATTGTAGGTGAACTATAAATCCCAGAAACAACAACTCCCAAATGGCAATGTCTATTTCCCCCAAACTCCACCAGTGTTCACATTTGGGCATACTGAGTATTTGTGCCAAGTTTGGTCCAGATCCATCATTGTTTGAGTCCACAGTGCTCTCTGGATGTAGCTGAACTACAACTCCAAAACTCAAGGTCAATGCCCACCAACTGGGCAGTGGGATATCCAGCTGCCTACCCTGGATGGTGAGGCGCTACGCACGTCATCATTGGTAAAGAGTCTGGGAGTCCTTTTGGACCCTCTGCTGACGATGGAGACCCAGGTCTCCGCCGTGAGCAGAACTGCTTTTTTTCACCTGCGGCAGGCTAGACGGCTGGCCCCCTCCCTGTCCAGGGACGACCTAGCTACAGTGATCCAGTCCACTGTCATCTCAAGACTGGACTACTGTAACATCCTCTACATTAGCCTTCCTCTGTCGGTGATCCGGAAGGTCAAGTTGGTACAAAATGCAGCTGCTCGGCTTCTTGCGGGAATTCCGATGAGATGCCACATAACACCAATCTGACTGCAGCTGCATTGGTTACCAATTGAGCACTGGATCACTTTCAAAGTGACGGTACTCACCTTTAAGGCCTTGCATGGTCTGGGGCCAATGTACCTGAGGGACCGCCTCACCCCCTACCAACCCCAGAGATCCCTCCGTTCCGAGGATCAAGATTTGTTGGAAATTCCCAGTGTCAAGACCTTGCGTCTAACAGCAACCAGACGCAGAGCCAGACGCAGCAACCAGACGCAGCAGTGGCACCATCACTCTGGAATACTCTGCCACCTGAAGTCTGTGCCTTGGGGGACTTATCAGCTTTCTGCAGGGCATGTAAGACATATCTGTTTCGACAGGTCTTTGACTTTTAATATTGCTGTTTTTAAATTGTTTTAAATTGTTTTTAAATTGTGTTAGATTTTAGCCATTCTTGTAAGCCCCTCCGAGCCCCAGGGGAGCGGCAGCATATAAGTTCAAATAATAAATAAATAAATAAATAAATAAATAAATAAATAAATGTCAGATATTTACATTACGATTCTTAACAGTAGCAAAGTTCCAGTTATGAAGTAGCAACGAATATAATTTTATGGTTGGGGGTCACCACAACATGAGGAACTGTGTTAAGGGGTCGCGGATTTGGGAGGTTGAGAAACACTGACCTAAAGCAACGCATGAATATTTTTGCAAGGAGGGCTGGGGAAGGGGGGCTGAAAATACTCATGAAAATCAAAGCAGTTCTCTTTGCATCAATCGCAAGCTTCCATACCAAAACAGAGAACAGGCATGGACCAGAGATTCCACCAATACAATTGGCACTCTGCTTATTTTGACACCATGAAGTTGTCTCCTCCAGCTGGGTCTCCTTGCTTTTCTGTTGGTGTGAATAGCTTGGAAGGCACTGAACGGACTGCGCTCTGGCACCTCGAGATGCAGAGCCAACCTTAAGAAATGGGGCTACAAAGTGGAATCCATGACATGCGAGTGTGGAGAAGAGCAAACCACTGACCACTTGCTGCAATGCACCCTGAGCCCAGCTACATGCACAATGGAGGACCTTCTTGAGGCAACACCAGAGGCACTCCAAGTGGCCAGATACTGGTCAAAGGGCATTTAATCAAGTACCAAGCTTGCAAACTTTGTGTTTTGTTTGTTTGTTAAAAAATGCAGTGCCACTGTTTGGTTTGCTCCTGACACGATCAATAAATAAACTTGAAGGACTACTTAATACCATCCTAAAGATTTTTGAACTAGCTTTCTTTTAGTTCTTCCAAGGGGTCTCAGGATCCAGCCTCGTTCCCATGCCTTCCTTCCTCCTCCTTCCCTTTCCCTTTTTCTTCCTGCAGGTGATAAATTAAGTCAATCTAATTAAAATCACAAGTCATCATTCCCTTGCTAGAGCTCCCAACCATTCTACGCAAGGGGATCCCAGCTGCCTCCCGCAGCCATAATTCAATCGGACTCAGCGGCTCTTGTTCGCAAACTGCTGGAGCTGCACTTTCTGCCCAGATTTATGGGGCCGGGAGCATCCAGAGGCTGAGTTACAGCTCTGGGGTTGGATGGAAAGGCTGCATTATTCTGCATCTAATCCCTGCATCTTGACAGGCGGGGAGGGAGGAGGGACCCACTCCTAATGCCAGCGCAGGGTGCCTTGTTCCCCCCAGCTTGGATGTCAGCGGCTGGAAAAGCCTCAGGGAATCAGAAAGCTGTCAGCACAATGTTACAAGTAAACAACACAATCACTGAGGCATGGGGCCATAAATAAAAGCTCTAAGTAATGGGAAATCCAGGGGGCTGGTATGGAAACGGGTCTTTTGGCTTTAGCCAACATTGCACTGTCAACAGTTGGTATCTTCGCAGCATTGTGGATGTTTTGGGACTTCTTGTTGTGGGACTTGATTTCTTTCCAACGCATGGTGACCTGAAGGCAAGGCTATCGCAAGGTTTTCTTGGCAAGATGTGTTCCAAAGGGATTTGCCTTTTAATGCTTTCTGAGCCTGAGAGGCTGTCGCTTGATTTGTTGTTGTTCATTCGTTCAGTCGTCTCCGACTCTTCGTGACCTCATGGACCAGTCCACGCCAGAGCTCCCTGTCGGCCGTCACCACCCCCAGCTCCTTCAAGGTCAGTCCAGTCACTTCAAGGATGCCATCCATCCATCTTGCCCTTGGTCGTCCCCTCTTCCTTTTGCCTTCCACTTTCCCCAGCATAATTGTCTTCTCTAGGCTTTGCTGTCTCCTCATGATGTGGCCAAAGTACTTCAACTTTGTCTCTAGTATCCTTCCCTCCAATGAGCATCCGGGCTTTATTTCCTGGAGGATGGACTGGTTGGATCTTCTCGCAGTCCAAGGCACTCTCAGAACTTTCCTCCAACACCACAGTTCAAAAGCATCGATCTTCCTTCGCTCAGCCTTCCCTAAGGTCCAGCTCTCACATCCGTAGGTGACTACAGGGAAGACCATGGCTTTGACTAGGCAATGGATCTTGGTTGCCAGTGTGATGTCTCTGCTCTTGACTATTTTATCGAGACTGGACATTGCTCTCCTCCCAAGAAGTAAGCGTCTTCTGATTTCCTGGCCACAGTCTGCATCTGCAGTAATCTTTGCACCTAGAAATACAAAGTCTGTCACAGCCTCCACGTTTTCTCCCTCTATTTTCCAGTTGTCAATCATTCTTGTTGCCATAATCTTGGTTTTTTATGTTTAGCTGCAACCCGGCTTTTGCGCTTTCTTCTTTCACCTTGATTCGAAGGCTCCTCAGCTCCTCCTCGCTTTCGGCCATCAGAGTGGTGTCATCTGCATATCTGAGGTTGTTAATGTTTCTTCCAGCAATTTTCACCCCAGCTTTGCATTCCTCAAGCCCCGCACATCCTCGCATGATGTGTTCTGCATACAAGTTAAAAAGGTTGGGTGAGAGGATGCAGCCTTGCCGTACGCCTTTCCCAATCTTGAACCAGTCTGTTGTTCCGTGGTCAGTTCTTACTGTTGCTCCTTGGTCCTTGTACAGATTCCTCAGGAGAGAGACAAGGTGCCTTGGGATGCCCATTATTATTATTATTATTATTATTATTATTATTATTATCTTTATTTATACCCCCGCAAAATCTCCCAAAGGACTCGATGCGGCTTACAAGGCCAAGGCCACCAACAACAACAGCATACAAATACAACAATAAAACTCATAAGCAAATAATAAAACATCAAGCAAACAATAAAACACTAAAAACAATGACACCATGATGCATTTAAAACCTAAAGGCCGGGCCAAATGTAATGGACAAATTTAAAAAGTGCTGGACTTGACAGGTGATATGTAGAGGTTTTTTTGGAGGTAGGTGCAATGTGCAGACAATCCTAAAACTAACAAAGTGTATTTGGGACATGATGCCGGGAGTTTCCTATTCTGGAAAGGCACACTGGAACAGCCAGGTCTTCAGGCTCTTCCTAAAGATTGCCAATGTTGGGGCTTGTCTGATGTCCTTGGGGAGAGAGTTCCAGAGTTGGGGGGCCACCACAGAGAAGGCCCTGTCCCTCATCCCCACCAAACGCGCCTGCGACGCAGGTGGGATCATGAGCAGGGCCTCTCCAGATGATCGAAGGGAACGTGTGGGTTCATATATGGAGATGCAGTCACGCAGGTAGGTGGGTCCCAAACTGTTTAGGGCTTTGTAGGTGAGCACCTGAACCTTGAATTGGGACCGGAAGATAAACGGCAGCCATTGGAGCTCCTTAAACAGGAGGGTTGACCTCTCTCTGTAAGGAGCGCCAATTAACAACCTTGCTGCTGACTGTTGAACCAGTTGGAATTTCCGGGCCGTTTTCAAGGGCAGCCCCACGTAGAGCGCATTACAGTAGTCCAATCTGGAGGTGACTAAGGCATGGACCACCCCAGAACCTTGCCCAGAAAAGGGAGGTTGGAGATTGGTCTGTAATTGTTCAGCACCGTGGAGTCAAGGTGACCCAGTGGGTTTCTATTGTTGAGTGAGGATTCAAACCCTGATTGCAAGAATTGTAGTTTGCTTATGGACTCTAGAACTGGAAGAGGCCTGGTGGGCCATCCAGTCCAACCCCATTCTGCCAAGAAGCAGGGAAAGCACATTCAAAGCACCCCCGACAGAGGGACAGCCAGCTTCTTCTTAAAAGCCTCCAAAGAAGGAGCCTCCACCACACTCCGGGGCAGAGAGTTCCACTGCTGAACAGCTCTCACAGTTAGGAAGTTCTTCCTAATGTTCAGGTGGAATCTCCTTTCTTGTAGTTTGAAGCCATTGTTCCATTGTGTTGTAATCTCCAGGGCAGCAGAAAACAAGCCTGCTCTCTCCCTATGACTTCCCCTCACATCTTGATACATGGCCTTCAGCATGTGTCCTCTCAACCTTCTCTTCTGCAGTCTAAACATGCCCAGCTCTTTAAGCCACTCCTCATGGGGCTTGTTCTCCAGACCCTTGATCATTTGAGTCACCCTCCTCTGGACATATTCCAGCTTAGAGATAACATCTCCCTTCAATTGTGGTGCGCAGAATTGTACACAGTAGGTGTGGACTAACCAAGGCAGAATAGAGGGGTAGCATAACTTCCCTGGATCTAGACACTAGGCTCCTATTGATGCGGGCCAAAATCTCATTGGCGTTTTAGCCGCTGCATGACATTGTTGGCTTATGTTCACCTTCCTCTCCACGAAGACTCCAAGATCTTTCTAACACGTACTCCTATCAAGCCAGGAATCGTCCTCCATTTTGTATCTTTGCATTTCATTTTTTCCACCTAAGTGGAGTATCTGGAGGTAAGAAGAGTCTGGCAAACACCTGGACACAGTTGAGAGCAAATAGGTGCAGGAAGGCCTGGCAAGAGGCAATTACAGAAACTTCAATGTTGTCAGCACAGGCCAGTAGCTCTGATGCCCATAGAGTAGGGATTCTGTTCCAATTTGGTCTTCACTTGGATAAACTAGAAAACTGGTCTGAAACCAATTGAATGAAATTCAGAAGTGACAACTACATAATTCTACATTGATGGCACAAAAGATGGGAGATGCTTGGCATAGCAGTCGTGGACATGAAAAAGATCTTGGATTTTTGTGGATCATAACTTGAGCTGTAGTTAGAAATCATGCCTTGGGTGGGAGGTTGGGCTTGATGGGCTTGATGAACGTATCCCCTGTTACGAACCATCACGAAGTTTAAGATCTTCAGGAGAGGCCCTGCTCTCGATCCCACCACCATTGCAAACGCGATTGGTGGGGACGAGAGGCAGAGCCTTCTTGGCAGTGGCCCCCTGTATGTGGAACTCTCTCCCCACTGACATTATTTATTTATTTATTTATTTATTTAAAACTTTTATGTCCCGATCTTCTCACCTCCGTAGAAGAACTCAGACTGGCTTACAGCAAGGATTCAATGTTACTAACACAAGTTAAAACATCGTACAACAATATAAGATTAAAATACATATAGATAAAATACATATATACCAAATCGCCAAGGTAAAATCAGGTTCAACTCAGTCCGCATATGTGGTCACTCACTTTGGTCAGTCACCAGTCTCAGCCATTATTCTGGGAATGCTTCGTTCCATAACCAGGATTTCACTAGCCTCCTGAAGGACAAGAGGGAGGGGGCAGGGGAACTCTTTCTCGCTCGGGAAAGAGTTCCATAGCCGAGGGGCCACCATAGAGAAGGTCCTGTCTCTCGTTCCCACCAAACACGCTTGCGAAGGTGGTGGGACTGAGAGCAGGACCTCTCCGGAGGGTTTTAGCATCCTTGATGGTTCGTAGGGGAGAATACGTTCAGACAGGTAAACTGGGCCTGAACTGTATAGGGATTTATAGGTTAAAACCAGCACTTGGAAGCTAATTGGCAACTAGTGGAGCTGGTGCAGCAAGGGAGTTGTGTGCTCCCTGTACCCCGCTCCCGTCAGTAACCTGGCTGCTGAGCGCTGGACTAATTGCAGCTTCCGGGCAGTCTTGAGAGGCAGTCCTCAGAGCAGATTCCCCATCCCAATGGCCTCAAAGGCATCATCTTCTGGTGCTAACCTTGATCGACTGTAACAAGGAAGTTTCAGTAATCCCTCCATGTTGTTGTTCATGAAACATCCTAGAACTTATTGAACAATCCAAGCAAATAGCTCTGCTTTGGTTCCCGTTTATCGCCCGTGCCAAACAGAGAGGTCATGACTTCTCTTATCTTGTAAAAGGTATAGATAAGGTGCTTAAAGCTGATGGATTAGGGGAGAAATAGGCAGGCCAAATGCGAAAGGAAAAGGAGAAACAAGCAGGCAAAATACCCAGGGCAAACAGTCCTAGTCCTTGGAGACTAGGACGCAGAACAATGGCTTCAAACTACAAGAGAGGAGATTCCATCTGAACATGAGGAAGAACTTCCTGACTGTGAGAACCGTTCAGCAGTGGAACTCTCTGCCCCGGAGTGTGGTGGAGGCTCCTTCTTTGGAAGCTTTTAAACAGAAGCTGGATGGCCATCTGTCAGGGGTGATTTGAATGCAATATTCCTGCTTCTTGGCAGAATGGGGTTGGACTGGATGGCCCATGAGGCCTCTTCCAACTCTTTGATTCTATGATTCTATGATTCTACAAGCGAGGAGAAAATGTCTACTTTTTCTGTTTGACCTAGAAGGGACTTGGACCAACATAGTCTTTGAATGAGTGACCAGAAAGACCCCGAGCAGACAGATCTGTTAGCAATGCAAACCATGCACAAACAAAGATACCCAAGCATCAGGAAAATGGCAAACCTGGAGAAGCAACACACAAGGAACTAACACTGCAAACACTTAGAAAGGAACGCAGTCATCATTAATAGTCAACATGGATTTATCAAAAACGAGTCATGCCAGACTCACCTGGTCTCTTTTTTCGATAGAGTTACAAGCTGGGTAGATGCAGGGGGCGCCGAGGATGGAGAGTATTGAAGTTGAACATGACCCCCCCCCCCCCCATTAGAGATAGTAACTTATAGTTTGCTAAGGGCAAGGACACCAGACTGGATAATAAGGGTTAAGCCTTGGTTAGTTTGGTGTGTATCATTTAATCAAGGCTTTATACTCCATTTTCATATGTTTACAGCAGAAAGTAACAAATTTATTACGGAAAATCATGCCACAAAATTATTTGAATTTTTCCATCTGAGGCACACCTGGGCTCCTGATGGTCCCCCATCTCACAAACAAGGGACTCTCTTTCCCCCTCATGGATATTTCCCTTTATGGACACTGTGGGAAGGTAGTTGGGTTTACTCTGTATTGTGATTTCTATATTTTCATATTTTCTCCTGTATTTCCATATTTCCCTTCATGTATTTGACTTTGCCCTGAACCCTTTGACCCCTTCCCCTCTCCTTGGGGGAAATCTACAAGGAAGCTGCCCTGCCTCTGGAAAAGCAATCAGCAATCATGAAAAGACCCTTATCTTTGGACATTCTTTTCATGGACAATAGTAAAGGAAATCCTTTTGTCTTTGGAGTTGGGCCACCATTAGGATTTCCGTTTGGCAGACTTTTTAATCATATAACAATGGGGGGAATATGACATTAGGAAAGTCTTCTTTTTTCCAAGCTGTTTGTCTTTCAAATCTTTCCACTAAGGACATTCACAAAAGTTTCCCCTTTGTGCCCTATCTTATTGTAAGAGGAAAACTCGGATTAAGCCATCAATGCTTATCACAGACCCATCTCAGGACAATAAAGTGGCTTCTCTGGAAGGCCGATCCCCGGACTTGATAAGCCTAAGGACATTAAAACTCCATAATCCACTCCAGAATGCATTGTCTCCCTTCATCCCGCCTCCCTCCCTTCTGATTCGCTGGAGCGTCGAGATAGCAGGAGCCTCCTGATAGGCTCTGGCGCCCTGCGAAAGCCCTGCGATTGACCCTGATGCATGGGGGATGGCCAAGCCTCCTCCCAGCTGTTTGCACGTCAGCCAATCCCCTTCAAGCTGGGCGGGAGGGGGGAGGGGGGAGGGGGAATTTTGAAACTCACAATTCTGTATTTTCAATAAAAATTGACCTTTATTTCTGTAACTACATGCTCTGCTTGGCGAATGATTGCCACTCTGCATCCTTTTCAGCTGAATCGCTAATAAACCTCGGTGGCAGTTCCTTCCACCAGGTGAGACCTTTTATTGGGAAAAATCAGGGATTGGGTGCTTCTCTCTGTCTCACCAGGGTAACAAACTCTTTCAGGAGTCTGATTGGTCTCTGCCTCCTGGCAAAGACCCCTACGTTCCTGCTCTATAACAGTATCTGGATTTCAGGAAGACCTTCCTTTAACAAGGTCCCCCATTACCACCTGGCAAGGAAACTAGTCTAAGGTGGGCTAGGCAAAACTACGGTTAGGTGGATCTGTAATTGGGTAAGCGAACGAACCCAGAGGGTGATTCTCCCCAAGGCTTCCTCTTCATCCTGAAAAGAAGTGACGAGCGGAGTGCCATCAGCAGGGACCCATCCTGTTTAACATCTGTATTAATGACTTAGATGAAGGGTGAGAAGGCATGGTCATCAAGTTTGCAGACGGGACCAAATTGGGAGGGAGAGCCAAGACTCCAGAAGACAAGAGAAGAATTCAAAATGATCTTCACAGATTAGAGAGATGATTGGCCAAAACCAACACAATGAAGTTCAACAGAGACAAATGCAAGACCACTTTGCCGGGAACCACACTGTGTCCAATTCTAGGAACAGCAATTGAAGGGAGATGGAGAACTCTAAGCTGGAATATGTCCAGAGGAGGACGACTCAAAGGATCAACAGTCTGGAGAACAAGCCCTATGAGGAGGGGCTTAAAGAGGTGGGCATGTTTAGCCTGCAGAAAAGAAGGCTGAGAGGAGGCATGATAAGGGCCATGGATGAAGAGATGAGGGGAAGTCATAAAGAGGGAGCAGACTTGTTTTCTGCTGGCCCTGGAGACTAGGACGCAATGGGACAATGGCTTCAAACTACAGGAAAGGAGATTCCACCTGAACATGAGGAAGAACTTCCTGACTGTGTGAAAGAGCTGTTCAGCAGTGGAACTCTCTCTCTGTATAGTAGAGGCTCCTTCTTTGGAGGCTTTTTAACAGTGGCTGGATGGCCATCTGTCAGGGGTGCTTTGAATGTGATTTTTCTGCTTCTTGGTAGGATGGGGTTGGACTGGATGGCCCATGATTTCTCTTCCAACTCTATGATTCTATGATTCTGTTATTCTACCTGCGCCCAGGTGTTTCCCTGAGTCAGGGGGGAACAAGCCCTATGAGTAGCAGCTTAAGGAGCTGGGCATGTTTAGCCTGAAGAAGAGAAGGCTGAGAGGAGATATGATGATAGCCATGTATAAATATGTGAGAGGAAGCCACAGGGAAGAGGGAGCAAGCTTGTTTTCTGCTTCCTTGGAGACTAGGACGCGGAACAATGGCTTCAAACTACAAGAGAGGAGATTCCATCTGAACATGAGGAAGAACTTCCTGACTGTGAGAGCTGTTCAGCAGTGGAACTCTCTGCCCCGGAGTGTGGTGGAGGCTCCTTCTTTGGAAGCTTTTAAACAGGGGCTGGATGGCCATCTGTCAGGGGTGATTTGAATGCAATATTCCTGTTTCTTGGCAGAATGGGGTTGGACTGGATGGCCCATGAGGTCTCTTCCAACTCTGTGATTCTATTATTCTATTATTCTATTATTCTACCTGCGCCCAGGTGTTTCCCTGAGTCATTTGTTCCTTCCGGTCCAATCATTCCATTTCATTTTTCCTTCTTTGCATTGAAATACATTCTCTTCTTCCCAATTAACAGCTCGACTCTCCTTACTCTGTTTTTTTTTCTCATTTAAATAAAGGAGGTCTGATTTATTTCTGCCACTCTGCATTCAGAGCAGTGGGACACTTAATCTCCTCTGTGTGGACTCCCAACATGGCATCTCAATGAAAGGCCTATCACTCACTCACTCGACTCATCTGTCCCTGGCTTTCGGAGTACTTGTCTCTTTCAAATACTCTGCGTGTTTTCTCTTGATGGCATTGGAAACCAATGTCCACAGTTTTCGTTTATTATCTTTTTCTTCTCTTTATAAATAACACCTTGCTTTCGCAGTGAAGGTTGCAGCACGGGCTACAGCGCACAACTGCATAAGGATGGAACTACATCTCTGTGAAGTCTTGGCTCTGCCTTCTCCTCTCCTTTGCTTCAGTCCCCCCTCTTTATAGGCCTTCCCAATAGTGTAGATAACTTCCTTTGAATTGGTTTTTGGGTGAAGCATAAAAACACCCCTCAGAGGCCAGTCTTACTTGGTCTATTCCTTTTCCCTGCACAGACTCCTTCTTCTTTCTGTAGTAGAGCCTTAGAGGCCTGGATATTGTCTGGAATCCTAGGCCTAGCAATTCAAACAGGCATTCTTAGCACCTTTTCCTGCTGCTGCATTCAGCAATATTTTTATACTAACAGTCCAAAGGACAACAGAAGCTTTTGGCCAGCCTAAGGTTCACAGGAAAGAAGATTGAGGCAATTTATAACCATAGCTTTGCACCAGAGGGAAAAGAGACTTTCATCCGCAAACCAGATCAACAATTGGGTCACACCGTTTACAGAAAACCCACACACACAGATAGATATCTACATAAAAACTCCAACCATCACCCAAGTCAAAAAAGAAGCACCATTAAAGCCTTGGCAGACCGTGCAAAAAGAATCTGCGAACCCCACCTCCTCCAAGATGAACTGAACCACCTCAACTGGGCTCTACAGGCCAATGGATACTCCACCTCAGACATCAGAAGAGCTGCAAGACCAAGAACAAGCCACGAGAGTAAAGATGAAGATCCACCCAGAGGAAAAGTGTTCCTGCCATACATCAAGGGAACCACTGACCGCATAGGGAAGCTGATGAGGAAACACAACATACAAACAATCTACAAACCCACCAAGAAAATCCAACAAATGCTACGTTCAGCAAAGGACAAGAGGGATCTCTCACCTCTGCAGGAGTCTACCGTATACCATGCAGCTGTGGACAAGTCTACATAGGGACCACCAAACGCAGCGCCCAGACACGCATCAAGGAACATGAAAGGCACTGCAGACTACTTCAACCAGAGAAGTCAGCCATAGCAGAGCACCTGATGAACCCTGGACACAGCATATTATTTGAGAACACAGAAATGCTGGACCACACCAACAACCACCATGTCAGACTACACAGAGAAGCCATTGAAATCCACAAGCATGTGGACAATTTCAACAGAAAGGAAGAGACCATGAAAATGAACAAAATCTGGCTACCAGTATTAAAAAACTCTAAAATTATAACAGCTAAACAACAGAGAGGAAAAAACCAGGCACAGATTAACACCTCCCAGGAACAGATTTTCCCAGGCTCAGGCAGACCTTCAAATGCTAATGAAGGTGATCAGCTAAACATTCACACCTAACTGCAGCAGGGAAGAGCTCCTTGCCCCACCCCAGCCATTCCACAGATATATAAACCCATTGTCCTATTCCAACAGACCTCACTACCTCTGAGGATGCTTGCCATAGATGCAGGCGAAACGTCAGGAGAAATGCCTCTAGAACATGGCCATATAGCCCGAAAAAACCCACAAGAACCTAGTGATTCCAGCCATGAAAGCCTTCGATAATACATTGACTTTCAAAGACCCCATAAAGATGCCCTCAACCAGCAAGTTCTCCTTTTGTACATAGACTGTGAAGAATAGGACGCACCTGTTGCAATCCAGAGCAGGAAACGAGGCCCTAAGATAACTATCCACCACACTTGACTGTGAAAAAACAATCCTTTTTTATTGAAGAAAAATTGTTACAAAATAAAGGAAAAATGCAAAGTCAAAAGCCACAGCAAAATCAGCAAACCTGAATTTCCATGAACAAGATCAAAACCCAAAGCCACACTGTAAAATACTGGAACCTGTTAGCAATCCACTAACCGTACTTGGTGTCCTAGAAATCTTTCAAGATGATGGCCAGGGAAACCGGGAGAACTGCCAAGGTCTTCATCTATCTAAAACGATGCCTGAACTGAGAAAGTCAGCCCGGCGGAAGGCACTTAAAGCCAAGGAATTGGTTTCGTGAAACGCCTCCCTGCTTTGAAGCTTTTGCTTATATTTCTTTTAATCTGGAAGACCTTTGCAAGCTGAGTGATTTACTCCTGTCTTGCCAGATCTGGCCCCTTCTATTCTCATTAAGGTTCCCAGCTGCAGAAGGGAGTGAAAGGTCATGGCTTCCCTCTGAAACATTCTCATGAACACTGGTACTTTCATTTTCCAAATCTACAGAAGTTTCTTCCTCACTAATTTCAGGAGCATTGACATCAAGAAGTACATTTTCATTAGCATCAGGAAGTACATTTTCATTAGCATCAGTAAATATATTTTCATTAGCATCAGGAGGAACAAACAGAGAATCAGGTTCAAGTTCAAACTCAGGCTGAACCCCAACAGCACCATCTTGTTCATTACCTTAGGTAGCATGCGTTTCTAGCACATCTTTTCCAAACCTAGTCCCTTTCACATGTATTATGTTAGGGTATGTAAGACATCAGTTGGTGAGTGTGAACTGAAAAAGCTGATTGGTTGGGCCATGCTAGGGGAGCTAGCTGAGCCTGGGAGTTTTGGCAACAGTTACATTTTAGGCTTGAGCAGTGCAGAACCTTAGGCAAATGTAGTCTAACCAAAATGAACCATATCAAACTTGGGAAGATAGTACTAGTTATTCCATGTCGCGTCTTATCTTCCCAAGGCCAAAATATTGATTAACTCAATGTATAATTTAACTTTTTTAAAAATTCTAGCATAGTCTTTCAAACAAAATCCTCTGCGCATTGCCCAGAGGCTGGACTACACTACAAATTTCAGACTCTCCCAGGCAGGAATTTGGGGAGTTTCAATCCAAAATAAACCTTCCCAAGCACTGCCAGGAATATGATTTATGTGTAATGTGAAGACTATTTGTAATAAGTAGTCGAGGTTGCACAGATGACCACTTGACTTTTACTTAGAGAGCAAGGCAAATGTCACAATCATATACCATATAAAGCTCCATAATTCTTAAAACCCTTTTTGAAAGAGCCGTTCTTGGACTATCATCACTAACCAATAACCAAATAATCGTTGGAGCTGCCATTCTTCTGTCTGTTAACTCCAAACCTGCAGATGCCTTCCATCGCTCGCTATGTTGAGCAAAAATACTTCTATGTGATTATGCTTCCGCACAGTGTGGGTAATAAATAGATTCCCAGGCCACCAGGAAATTAGCTGGGTTTCAGAGAAATTCATGCATGGTTGGATCTTGCGGCTCCACATCTGAAGGGGAAACAGATGTTCGCTTTAACCGGTCTTTTTAGTTCCCAGCAAAAACTCAGAGATTTGCTCAGCCTTTCTGTCACTTTGAAGCGCTTCCCTAAAGTTACCCAGTGGATTTCCATGACTAGATAGAGATTTCAACCTTAGTCATTTGACGTTCTAGTCCAGCACTCAATTTTTACTTACTTATTTTGGCAATCCCTCATTGTCTGAGTATGATGGCCTTCCCAGTGTAGGGTCTTGGTGGTGGGTCCGCAGGTGACTGTGGAGCCCTATTCTTGACCCCCATGTTCTTCCACAGTTTCCAGGTGGTAGATGGTCCCGGTCAGGATTGGCTTGATGCACCTTCCTCTTGGCATGTTTATCTCTTTTGCCCTCTATTTGTACCTCTTCAAATTCCACAGCACTGCTGGTCACAGTTGACCTCCAGTTAGAGTGTTCGGTGTCTATGCCACAGTTTTTAAGGTTGGGTTTAAGCCCATCTTTAAATTTCTTTTCCTGTCCACCAACATTACGTTTCCCATTCTTGAGTTGGGAGTAGAACAACTGCTTTGGGAGATGGTGACTGGGTATTCAGATAATGTGACCAGTCCAGCAGAGTTGATGGTGTAGGAGCATCTCTTCAGTGCTAATGGTTGTTGCTTCTTTCAGTACGGTGACATTTGTCCGCCTGTCTTCACAGGAGATTTGCAGGATTTTCGGCGGCAACACTGATGGAATCAATGTATTGTCGCAGGCTTTCCTGGCTGGAATCACTAGGTTCTTGTGGGTTTTTTCGGGCTATATGGCCATGTTCTAGAGGCATTTGATGGAATCATTCCAGGAATTGCATGTGACATCTTTCGCAGGCATATAGCAGGATTGGGAGGACAATAGCTTTATAAAAAAGCACCGTAGTATCCCTATGGATGTTTTGGTCCTCAAACACTCTGTGCTTCATTTGGAAAAATGCTGCACTCACAGAGCTCAAGCGGTGATGTATTCCAGTGTCAATGTTGACTGTTGTGGAGAGATGGCTGCCAAGGGAGCGGAAATGGTCAACTTAGTCTTTCAACATCATAAGGGATGATGCCCTAGTCCATTGTATCTGAAGGCAGCAGATTTAGCTTGTGAGCAAGACCTTTGGTGTGTAGCCATCTTCTCCATCATTCCCTCCATCATTCTTCTCCCTCAGCTTGAAGTGACTGCCTCATTTTGCCTAACCTTGGCCTATCCAAAAAAGCAATGGTGCTAGAGGACTTATTGGCTCTCTCTGTCAAACTAGTGCTCTTTCAGATGTTTCCGTATCCTAAGGCCCCAATGAGCAAGTAACCTGGAGCTGTAGTCCAAAAATGTAGAGAATACAAAGCTGAGAACTACTGAAGCAACAAATCCTAGGAGAGAAGAACCTTCATGGGGTTAGACCAAAGGACCATCTGCTCTAGCAATAGTGAAAGTCCCTTCTCTTTTTTCATCTGTTCATACCACCTGGCATTGCCACTATATTCTTCACATAACCTCACAATAATGATGACCAATAAGCGTTGAAGGTCATAGCTTTCAGATTGAAAGACTGAAATCCACAGGACCATCTCAACTCTTCCACATCTTGCCATGGTAAACCAATGTTTGTTCCATACATTTGCATCTGGATCTCAGTCTAAGCCAGTGATGACCAGCCTTTGGTCCTCCAGGTGTTTGGGACTCTGGGAGCTAAAGTCCCAAACACCTGGAGGACCAAAGCTATAATCTGGGATATAAAGTCCAAAAACACCCAGAGGACCAAAGGTTGGGCACCACTGGTCTAAGCTATTTCCATGCCTGTCTATTCCCTTTGTATATGTAACCCCATTTAGTTCCCGTTTAGTCAACGGGAAAGCTATACCTCTGGTTCAAAAACATATTCAGCCTCTCTCCAGAATCCATTCCCTTCGTGTAACTCCATCTAGTTCCTTAGTGAAGAACGTCAACGGGACAGCTATACCTCTGGTTCAAAAACATATTCAGCCTCTCTCCAGAATCCATTCCCTTCGTGTAACCCCATCTAGTTCCTTGGTGAAGAACGTCGAGACATTTATACCTCTGGTTCAAAAACATATTCAGCCTTTCTCCTGAATCCATTCCCTTCGTGTAACTCCATCTCGTTCCTTAGTGAAGAACATCAACGGGATATCTATACCTCTGGTTCAAAAACATATTCAGCCTCTCTCCAGAATCCATTCCCTTCGTGTAACTCCATCTTGGTGAAGAACGTCAACAGGACAGCTATACCTCTGGTTCAAAAACATATCCAGCCTCTCTCCAGAATCCATTCCCTTCGTGTAACTCC
Source organism: Anolis sagrei ordinatus (assembly GCF_025583915.1). NCBI lineage: Eukaryota > Metazoa > Chordata > Lepidosauria > Squamata > Anolidae > Anolis > Anolis sagrei. The sequence continues at coordinate 102,898,821 of NW_026847771.1, read as the reverse complement.
ATTTAGTTCCTTGGTGAAGAACGTCAACGGGAGAGCTATACCTCTGGTTCAGCAACATATTCAGCCTCTCTCCAGAATCCATTCCCTTCGTATAACTCCATCTTGGTGAAGAACATCAACAGGACAGCTATACCTCTGGTTCAAAAACATATCCAGCCTCTCTCCAGAATCCATTCCCTTTGTGTAACTCCATCTAGTTCCTTGGTGAAGAATGCCAACAGGACAACTATACCTCTGGTTCAAAAACATATTCAGCTTCTCTCCAGAATTAATAAGTTGCAAGCTTCATGTTTTAAAAGTAAATGAATGCATTTGGCCACATGGGTCTGGAATCCTAATGAAGAGGAGCAGGCTTCTCTCCAAGAATTGTGGAACAGGTAAAGATTAATTGACAAAGGAGCCATGACACACATATTTTAGTATTTATGTTTGATCCCCCTTGGGGGCAGGAAGAAGAATATGGAAATGAGGAAAATGAAAATTAAATGTGGCACACCTGACACAAATTAATAATGGAAATAGACTAGCTTTGACCCTGAGGGCTTCTACTGTATTTAGTGGCAGATGCAGTAATGTTAGCAGGTTGCATGATGGGGAATTATCTGGGAGATGATGGGTTTCCATGCTTGGACCGGCAAATTAGGAAAGGTACAGCCTGGCGATGGAGCGGGTTAAACCGCTGAGCTGCTGACCTTGCTGACTGAAAGGTTGGCAGTTTGAATCTGGGGAGTGGGGTGAGCTCCCACTGCTAGCCCCTGCTTCTGCCAACCTAGCAGTTCAAAAACATGCAAATGTGAGCAGATTAATAGGTTCTGCTTCTGCAGTTCAGTGCAATTAATCTGCATCCTGAAACCTGATTATATGGTAGTGCCGTGGGTTAAATAGCTGAGCTGCTGAACTTGATGACCAAAATGTTGGTGGTTCAAATCCAGGGAGCAGGGTGAGCTCCCGCTGTTAGCCCCAGCTCCTGCCAACCGAGCAGTTCAAAAACATGCAAATGTGAATAGATCAATAGGTAGCGCTCTATCGGGAAGGTAACGGTTTTTATTTGTCATGTCAGGGCAACCAGTCAATTATATTACATTTCTAACAGAACAAAGCAAACAAACATACAAAAGACACAGAGTTTGCAAGCTTGGTAGTTGATTAGATGTCCTTTGACCAGTATCTGGCCACTTGGAGTGCCTCTGATGTTGCCGCAAGGAGGTCCTCCATTGTAACGATGCTCCATGCACTCATGCCAGCCACATGACCTTGGAGGTGTCTATGACCAATGCCGGCTCTTCAGCTTAGAAATGGAGATGAGCACTACCCCCCAGAGTGGGACACGACTAGACTTAATGTCAGGGGAAACCTTTATACACACTATATACCATACATACATATACATATATACATACACACACACACACACATACACACACACACAATCTATCTATCTGTATCTCTATCTCTATCTATCCAGGGTGGGACAAAGAACTCTTGTCTGCTGGAGCTATGTGTGAATGTTTCAACTGACCACTTTGATTAGCATATAATGACCTGACAGTGCCTGGAGCAAACTTTTGTTGAGAGGTGATTTGTTTGTTTCCTCTCTGTTGTTGTGCTGTTGCAATTTTAGAGTTTTTTTTAATATTGGTAGCCAGATTTTGTTCATTTTCATTTTAGAGTTTTTTAATATTGGCTACCAATATTAAAAAATTCTAAAATTACAACAGCACAACAACAGAGAGGAAACAAACAAGGACACCTCTCAACAAAAGTTTGCTCCAGGCACTGTCAGGCCATTATATGCTAATCAAGGTGGTCAGCTGAAACATTCACACCTAGCTCCAGCAGACAAGAGTCCTTTGTCCCACCCTGGTCATTCCACAGATATATAAACCCCTTTTTCCTAGTTCCAACAGACCTCACTACCTCTGAGGATGCTTGCCATAGATGCAAGCAAAACGTCAGGAGAGACGAAACAAAACATTTTCCCAGGCTCAGCCAGGCCTTCAAATGCTAATGAAGGTGGTCAGTTGAAACATTCACACCTAGCTCCAGCAGACAAGAGTCCTTTGTCCCACCCTGGTCACTCCACAGATATATAAACCCTTTTTCCTAGTTCCAACAGACCTCACTGCCTCTGAGGATTCTTGCCATAGATGCAGGCGAAACGTCAGGAGAGAATGCCTCTAGACCATGGCCATATAGCCCAAAAAAACATACAACAACCCAATCAATAAACATATTTTTCAACCATTTCCCAATTATTATTATTTTTTTGCCTTTTGTTGCAGACAAATGGAGTTCTAACCATGGTCTGCCGTGAACGCAATATAAGTCATGCAGTCTGGAATGTAATCCGCCAATATGCCCCTTGATGAGAAAGCTGTAACATAATAGCAATTAATAATTGTTTATAATAACTGTCATAGTTATGACAGGCTATTAGTCAAAGCCTTCATAGCCTAGGAACAATTCATACCAGTTCCATTGAAATCAGCAAGTCCTTCCTTGGGTGCTTCCAGACAGTGGTTCAAAACGAAAACGAGCCTTGGGCAACCCTTCTGTGTTTTCCTCCTGAACAGATTTGTTTATCCGGTCTGTTAAAAGAGAAGAAGCAATGGGAAAGCAGAGGGAGATGTAAATAGAAGGCGGCGGCATCTGGAACCCTGTACGATTCCAGGAATGAGTCAGGACGACTGCACATTGGAAGTCTTGTTTGGAAGCATCCTTTGTTCAAAACGATGGACTCAGCCAGAGAATGACATGTTGAAATTACACAAAGAATAATTTCATGCCACCAGCAACTGCGGCACACAGTTGTCGGATTAATCACTAGTTGATGAATGTGCATTGTGCAGCAGTTTGGAAAAATATTGTGGCTGCGAGGCAAGAAAGTTCTGTTTGCGGTGGGAGGGTCCGTACGCATTATCTCTCTTGCTTTCTCTCTCTCTCAAACACCACCTTATGACGCTGAGGCCGTTGTGAGGACCACGTCTGTGTGAACCAGCCACCGGTAGGTCCTATGTTGGCAAGTAAAGCCAGGCATAATGCAAACAGCTCCAAGCTTAAGTAATTAAATGCAATAAAATTTAGAGAGAAATGGGAAAGAACTGGCTGCTACTGCCAGCTGGTGGCCTCGAGCTGTCATTGGAAAAGATAACTCCCATTAGGTTCTTGTGGGGGGTTTTCGGGCTATAGGGCCATGTTCTAGAGGCATTTCTCCTGACGTTTCGCCTGCATCTATGGCAAGCATCCTCAGAGGTAGTGAGGTCTGTTGGAAATAGGACAACGGGTTTATATATCTGTGGAATGGCTGGGGTGGGGCAAAGAGCTCTTCCCTGCTGGAGCTAGGTGTGAATGTTTCAATTGATCACCTTCATTAGCATTTGAAGGCCTGGCTGAGCCTGGGAAAATCTTTCGTTGAGAGGTGTTAAGATGTGCCTGGTTGTTTCCTCTCTGCTGTTTTGCTGTTGTAATTTTAGAGTTTTTTTTTAATACTGGTAGCCAGATTTTGTTCATTTTCATGTCTCTTCCTTTCTGTTGAAATTGTCCACATGCTGGTGGATTTCAATGGCTTCTCTGTGTAGTCTGACATGGTGGCATTTCTGAATCAAGGAACACGAATCAAGGAACATGAAAGGCACTGCAGACTACTTCAACCAGAGAAGTCAGCCATAGCAGAGCACCTGATGAACCAGCCTGGACACAGCATATTATTTGAGAACACAGAAATGCTGGACCACACCAACAACCACCATGTCAGACGACACAGAGAAGCCATTGAAATCCACAAGCATGTGGACAATTTCAACAGAAAGGAGGAGACCATGAAAATGAACAAAATCTGGCTACCAGTATTAAAAAACTCTAAAATTACTACAGCAAAACAGCAGAGAGGAAACAACCAGGCACATCTTAACACCTCTCAACAAAAGATTTTCCCAGGCTCAGCCAGGCCTTCAAATGCTAATGAAGGTGGTCAGTTGAAACATTCACACCTAGCTCCAGCAGAGAAGAGCTCTTTGCCCCACCCCAGCTATTCCACAGATATATAAACCCATTGTCCTAATTCCAACAGACCTCACTACCTCTGAGGATGCTTGCCATAGATGCAGGCGAAACGTCAGGAGAAATGCCTCTAGAACATGGCCCTATAGCCCGAAAAAACCCACAAGAACCTAGTGATTCCAGCCATGAAAGCCTTCGACAAGACATTACTCCCATTGTTTTGGCAGTCCCTGAGTTGCAAACATCTGACTTACAAACGACCCATAGTTACAAATGGGGATGAGACAACAGGAAGTGAGAGAAATCTACCTCTAGCAAAGGAAAATCACTCCTGGAAGAGGTATTCTCATGGAGGAAAGGAGTCTCTACTGAAGCTTTAGCACCAATTCTTGTTTCCAAAACAAGCTGAATTTTCCAAAAAAATTATCACAGGAACAGAAAGTGAGGTGAAATCTTCTGAACAGGGAAACAGGCAGCAAAGGAAACAGAACGATGGTTTCAATAATAATAATAATAATAATAATAATAATAATAATAATAATTTTATTTATACCCCGCCACCATCTCCCCCATGGAGCCCCCAGTGGCTCAGTGGGTTAAACCCCTGTGCCGGCAGGACTGAAGACTGACAGGTCGCAGGTTCGAATCCGGGGAGAGGCGGATGAGCTCCCTCTATCAGCTCCAGCTCCTCATGCGGGGACATAAGAGAAGCTTCCCACAAGGATGATAAAACATCAAATCATCCGGGCGTCCCCTGGGCAATGTCCTTGCAGAAGGCCAATTCTCTCACACCAGAAGCGACTTGTAGTTTCTCAAGTCACTCCTGACACGACAAAAAAAAACAACCCATCTCCCCACGGGAGATGATTGTATTCTGATTGTATTCTGCCTTGGGCTTGGGCCCCATGTAAGCCGCCCCGAGTCCCTTTGGGGAGATGGAGGTGGGGTAGAAAAATAAAGTTCTTCTTCTTCTTCTTCTTCTCCTCCTCCTCCTCCTCCTCCTCCTCCTCCTCCTCCTCCTCCTCCTCCTCCTTCTTCTTCTTCTCCTCTTCCTTCTCATCCTCCTCCTCCTCCTCATTCTTCTATATATAAACATCACTTACTTAGTTTCCAACAGACCCCTCAACCTCTGAGGATGCCTGTCATAGATGTAGGTGACATATCAGGAGAGAATGCTTCTGGAACATGGCCACACAGCCTGGAAAATTCACAGAAACCCATTGATTTTGGCTGCTAGCACTTCAAAAACATGCAAATGTGAGTAGATCAATAGGTACCACTCCGGTGGGAAGATAATGGTGCTCCATGCAGTCATGCTGGCCACATGACCTTGGAGGTGTATATGGACAATGCCGGCTCTTCAGCTTAGAAATGGAGCTGAGCACCAATCCCCAGAGTTGGACACAACTGGACTTACTTTTACTACCTTTTACTTTCCCATTCTTTCCTCTTAAGACAGCACTGATGCACAGTGATACGTTCTCTACATATTCTGATCCCCTAAAAGCTTGCCGCAGTTTCCATTGCTGTTGGGTGTGATTTATGTGTTTTTTACCTCAAGCACAGCTGTGAAATAACATGACGTGCGGCCTGTCACATTGCTTGCAAATCTTGAGATATCATTTTCTTATTATATTAATATTGATCATCCTTCCCGCTTTTGAAAAATGCACACTTCAAAGCAGGGAGGGAAAGGCGAGAGCGCGACTGGCCTGGTGATAATAAGAACACAACGATCCCCAAAGTGCTAATGTCATGGAACACGAGTTTCTCTTTCTTTTCTTTCTGAGTCTCCTTAATGAAAAGGAGAAAAGGATAAAAGCAGACAGCCAGCAACTCAAACAGAGCTTTAAAAGAGTATTAAACAGGTTCACGGAAGACAAATTCAAAGGCTTACACTGACTAGGAGAGTATTACTATGAGCAAAACGAGATGCAGTGATGGATGGACCATTGGCACCGGAGTTATTCAGATCTCTCTGTTCTCATTAACTGCAGTCAAGTTTAAGTTATGGTGAACCGATGAATGAGGTTGGAGCTACACTGCCATATGGTGTGACATATGGAAATGTTGACCATTTCCGCACCCTTGGCAGCAACCTCTCCACAAAAGTCAACATTGATACTGAAATACAACACCACCTGAGCTCTGCGAATGCAGCATTTTTCCAAATGAAGCAGAGAGTGTTTGAGGACTGGGACATCCCTAGGGAGACCAAGGTGCTTGTTTATAAAGCTATTGTCCTCCCAACCCTGCTATACGCCTGCGAAACGTGGACTGTCTACAGACGTCACATGCAACTCCTGGAACGATTCCATTAGCATTGCCTCCAAAAAAAATCCTGTAAGTGCAGCATTTTTCCGAATGAAGCAGAGTGTTTGAGGACCGGGACATCCGTAGGGATATCAAGGTGCTTGTTGATAGAACTATTGTCCTCCCAACCCTGCTATATGCCTGCGAGATGTAAACTGTTTACAGACATCACACTCAACTCTTGGAATGATTCCATCAACCTTGATTCCAAAAAAATCCTGCAAGTGTATCATTTTTCCGAATGAAGCAGAGAGAGTGTTTGAGGACTGGAACATCCGTAGGGATGACCTCGAGCGCAGCGGGGAGCCCCGCCTTCACATTGGTGTGAGCTGCAGCGGAGAGTTCCGCAGTTCCTGGACCGAGCTTTTGGGACCAACAGATGAAATGTGCCCCAGCAGCTAGCTCAAAACCAGGAATGCTTGCAGTTTCCCCTTGCTTTCCCCTTCCCTTTACTTTGTATCCTTCCCTAATAAAAGTACTTGAAACTTGCAACTTTTTATCTTTCCGCATGCTACTCTTGTATCCTTTTCTTGACTCAAACCAAATAACATTGCAATAGACCTTTTTGGGCTCCGGAGAGCTGTGGGCCCGCGGGAGGCGCCTCCAGGCGCCCCCCCCCCCCGGACCCCGAATCTGCGTTCGGCTAGACCATGGATAAGGAAACCGCCATCTCAGACCCCCTTATCCACGAAAAAAATACTTAAGATGGCGGATCGCCGCCGTTCCAATTTTATATCTTTCTACAACTAATCCTAAATCTAACTGCCATTTCCCTTTTCTCGTTTTGGGCTCCTTCACCCGGGGAAAAATTAGTTTTGTTTTAGGTATTTTATCTTGCAGAGAAACAGCTGATTGTCAATCTGGCCGGGTTTTCTGCTCCTCCGCGGCAGCGCTCGCTCCCCATAGAGTCCAGCAGCCTGAGACCCACGGCGGTCGCCCGTAGGAGCCCCGGAGAGGGGGCCAGACATGGGTCCCGAGCCCCGACTGGGGAGATGCAGCTTCCCAAAGGATATTGCCCCACCATCCACAGTTGGGAACTCCTCTTCGGACTCTTTTTGCCCTCACTTATTGACTTTCCGCCCTATTGACTTGGACTGTTTCCCTGCCATACCTTTGGACACAAACCTCAGACCGGGCTTGCCTGGAGGGACAAGCAGCCTCAGCCTACGTGCGCCTTCACCAAAGAAGACTATGATTCCTACAAAGATGAAATACATTTATTATTTTTCAATAAACTTTGCTGGGGTGGGGATGGGGATTCATTTATGAGATGTATGAAATGTATAAGATGTATATGAAATATACCCTGATTCCCCTTTCCCGCCTTTCCCCCTGAACTTCGCCCCAAAAAGGAATGTGACCTAAGATTACTGCAAAGAGGAAATCCTTTGTCCTCTCGAAACTGATCATATCTACATCTGCATGGGCCGCAGGATTGACCCTTCCTCAACTGGCTTTCAGAGCAGACAGCCTAGGGCGGGAAGGGTCAACAGAAACTTAGGAAAAAAGATTGATTAACTCAATTTTTGGTATTTGTTGATCCCCCTTGTTTACAAGGCCCGAGGTCCAAACACCATCAATAGCCCCTTTTCCACCTTTCTTCATACTTCCTCCCAAATCCCATCATGACCAGGAAACTCATTGTTCCCCTTGTCTGCCACCCCGCCGATGAGAACAAAGGCTCAGTAACAGCTGGCGGATGCCCCCTGGGCACTCCATTTCCCCACTGAGCTGTCAAACTTCGTCCCGCCCCCTCGCTCCTGATTGGCCAGGACCTAGGAAGCGAGCGGAGGGCGCCCATTGGCCCTCCCGAGGCGAGAAACGCTCCCATTGGCTCCTGACGGGGGAGGGCGGGATTACCTCCTCCCAGCTGTTCCAGCCCCAGCCAATCAGAGTGAAGCCGGCTGTCAGGGGGCGGGCGGGATTTTCAAACTGCTTTCTTTTGTTCTACACTGTATAAAAATGCCTGGAAACTCTTGTGCTGCATGCTTGCAGTGGAATGATTCCTGTAATGCATCCTTTTCAGCTGAATCGCAAATAAACCTCGATCGCTGGACTTCTTCCGCCTCTGGTGACCTTATTATATTTTAAATATTTCGTTCTTTGGATTGGCTTTCGCTGGCTGCTCACCGAGGTCAACGGACCCCTTTAGCGGTCTTCAGGGATCTCTCCCGCTGGGAGAGGTCCCCCAAAAGAGCTCGATATCAAAAGCAGATAATCCACAATATCTGCTTTGAACTGTTGTCCTCCCAACCCTGCTATACGCCTTCAAAACGTGGACTGTCTACAGACGCAATCAACTCCTGGAATTCCATCAGCGTTGCCTCCGAAAAATCCTGCAAATCTCCTGCAAAGACAGGCAGACAAATGTCAGCGTGCTGGAAGAAGCAAAGACCACCAGCATTGAAGCGATGCTCCTCCGCCATCAACTCCGCTGGACTGGCCACGTTGTCCAACTGCCTGACCACCGTCTCCCAAAGCAGTTGCTCTACTCCAAACTCAAGAACAGAAAACGAAATGTTGGAGGACAGGAAAAGAGATTTAAAGATGGGCTCAAAGCCAACCTTAAAAACTCTGGCATAGACACTGAGAACTGGGAAGCCCTGGCCCTTGAGTGCTCCAGCTGGAGGTCAGCTATGACCAGCAGTGCTGTAGAATTTGAAGAGGCACGAATGGAGGGCAAAAGAGAGAAACGTGCCAAGAGGAAGGTGCGTCAAGCCAACCCCGACCGGGACCCCCTTCCACATGGAAACCAATGCCCTCACTGCGGGAGAAGATGCGGGTCAACTTGATGACCGAAATGTTGGTGGTGCTAATCTGGGGAGCAGGATGAGCTTCCGCTGTTAGCCCCAGCTTCCGCCAATCTAGCAGTTAAAAAACATGCAAATCAACTTATATCCCCATACCAAAAAAGGGAAATGCGAAAGACTGCTCAAACTTCCGTACAGTGGCCCTTATTTCTCATACCAGTAAGGTAATGCTCAAGATCCTGCAAGGAAGACTCCAGCAATACATGGAGAGAGAGTTGCCAGATGTTCAAGCTGGGTTTAGAAAAGGCAGAGGAACGAGAGACAAAGTTGCCAATATCCGCTGGATAATGGAGAAAGGCAGGGAGTTTCAGAAAAACATCTACTTCTGCTTCATTGACTATTCTAAAGCCTTTGACTGTGTGGATCATAATAAATTGTGGCAAGTCCTTGGTGGGATGGGCATCCCAAGCCCCCTTCCCTCTCTCCTGAGGAATCTGTACAAGGACCAAGTAGCAACAGTCAGAACTGACCACGGAACAACAGACGGGTTCAAGATTGGGAAAGGCGTACGGCAAGGCTGCATCCTCTCACCCAACCTTTTTAACTTGTATGCAGAACACATCATGCGAGGATGTGCGGGGCTTGATGAATGCAAAGCTGGGGTGAAAATTGCTGGAAGAAACATTAACAACCTCAGATATGCAGATGACACCACTCTGATGGCCGAAAGCGAGGAGGAGCTGAGGAGCCTTCTAATCAAGGTGAAAGAAGAAAGCGCAAAAACCGGGTTGCAGCTAAACATCAAAAAAACCAAGATTATGGCAACAAGAATGATTGACAACTGGAAAATAGAGGGAGAAAATGTGGAGGCAGTGACAGACTTTGTATTTCTAGGTGCAAAGATTACTGCAGATGCAGACTGTGGCCAGGAAATCAGAAGACGCTTACTTCTTGGGAGGAGAGCAATGTCCAATCTCGATAAAATAGTAAAGAGTAGAGACATCAGACTGGCAACAAAGATCCGCCTAGTCAAAGCCATGGTATTCCCTGTAGTAACCTACGGATGTGAGAGCTGGACCTTAGGGAAGGCTGAGCGAAGAAAGAGAGATGCTTTTGAGCTGTGGTGTTGGAGGAAAGTTCTGAGAGTGCCTTGGACTGCGAGAAGATCCAACCAGTCCATCCTCCAGGAAATAAAGCCCGACTGCTCACTGGAGGGAAGGATACTAGAGACAAAGTTGAAGTCCTTTGGCCACATCATGAGGAGACAGCAAAGCCTAGAGAAGGGAATGATGCTGGGGAAAGTGGAAGGCAAAAGGAAGAGGGGCCGACCAAGGGCAAGATGGATGGATGGCATCCTTGAAGTGACTGGAATGACCTTGAAGGAGCTGGGGGTGGTGACGGCCGACAGGGAGCTCTGGCGTGGGCTGGTCCGTGAGGTCACGAAGAGTCGGAGACGACTGAACGAATGAACAACAACAACATTATATGTATATGAACTATCTATCTATAATCTATAAACTTTGGCAAATATATGTACTATCTATCTATATGGCAAATATAACTATTCTTTATTACATGTATTATCTATGAACTATCTATCATATAATCTGATTCAAAGTGGATAATGTGGATAATTTTATGTGATAATCTGGATTATATGGTAGTGTTGAAGTGGTCTGGGAAATCTCTAAGGAATCCTGCTCTGCTCAACTCTTGCAAACTCAGCCCCCTCTTCTACACAGCCATATAATCCAGATTAGCAAAGCAGATAATCCACTTTATCTGTTTTGAGCCATATAAGAGTCTACACTGCTGTATATTCCAGTTCAAATTCTTTCATTTCTTGCATTACTTCGAAGCTTCGTAGCTTCTGTTAAAGAAGAGGGAAAAATAACATCAGGCTTTGTTAACAACACACATTTATATTGATAGCTGTTGTGATTCCCCCCCCTCCCCTCATATCCTAAAGATTATATTTGGTACAAGTGCTCAGAATTATGCTTGCTGGGGATGCATCCAAAGCACCCCAGACGGATGGCCATCCAGCCTCTGTTTTAAAGCCTCCAAAGAAGCAGCCTCCACCTCACTCCGGGGCAGAGAGTTCCACAGCTGAACAGCTCTCACAGTCTCCACTCAGCCTTCTCTTCTTCAAGCTAAACATGCCCAGCTCTTTAAGCCGTTCCTCATAGGGATTCTATGATTCTATGAAAAAGGGGCCTTTGCAAAATAGAATAGAAAATAATAAGAAATTAAAATAAATTTAATAATATATTTAATAAAAATGTGATGCTGTTGGTGAATGAATTAATAATAATAAAAAATATAATTATATACTGAAATAATACATTATTATTATTATTATTATTGATGTTGGTTATTATTATTATTATAATTATTATTGGTTATGTTTTAAAGGAAGGAACTGGCAAAATGACCTCTGTGTGTGTGTGTGTGTGTGTGTGTGTGTGTGTGTGTGTGTGTGTGTGTGTATATATATATATATATATATATATATATATATATATATCCCTGTAGAAGAAACTCTATGAAAGTACATAATATAATAGGCTTGTGTGATGTATTAAATGTTTCATTAGGAAGTGGGGTAGGGAAACCATGTCTAAAGTGTTTCTGAAATAGGACAACAACAATGACACTGTTATGACCCCAAGGCAAGCCCCGCCCCTAAGAATCCCCTAAAGCCCGCCCTCTGCCTGCTTTCATTCACACATTTTTAGCCAGTGATGTAATTAAAGGCTCTCGTCCAATCAGCAGCCGCGCCTGCTTCCTCTCCATTCACTGGATGGGTAAGCCACGCCCACCGTTCCACCGGGGGGCGTGGCTCCTCCTCTGTTCCCCCTCCCTCTTTGTCCTTTCTCTTCCTCCCTTCCTTTTCCCCGCCTTCCGGGCCCTGTCAGCCAATAAGGAAAGGCGATGTGCCTTGAGTGACGCAAGCGAGACCAATGAGCTTGAAAAGAACTAAAGAACTGCTCTCTTTTGCCTTTCCCCGCCTTCCAGGCCGTTTCGCCCAATGGGAAGAGAGAATTGACTTTGAGTGACGTGAAGGGTTAGAGTGAACCAATAAGGTTCGAGAGTCAGGGCGGAGTCGAAGTGAGGCAAATAAGGCGATTCGGAAACGGTTGAGAGATGTTTGTCCAATCCCCTTCGCGTTCCCTCCATTTCCCCGCCTTCGAGGCCGTTTCACCCAATGGAAAGAGATAATTCCCTTTGAGTGACGTGAATGGTTAGACCAATAAGGTGCGAGAGTTAGGGCGGAGTCGAGAGTTGAGGGAAGAAATATAAGGTGAGGCGATTCAGAGGGTTGAGGGGTGTCTGACCAATCCCCTTTCCCCGCATTCCGAGCCATTTCACCCAATGGGAAGAGCGAATTGACTTTGAGTGACGTGAGGGATTAGAGTGGACCAATAAGCTTCGAGAGGTAGGGCGGAGTCGAGGTGAGGCAAGTGAGGCGATTGGAAGAGAGTTGAGAGATGTCTATCCAATCCCCTTCCCGTTCCTTCCATTTTCCCGCCTTCCAGTCGTTTCACCCAATGGGAAAAGCGAATTGACTTTGAGTGACGTGAAGGGCGGAGTCGAGGTGAGGCTACTGAGGAAGTTTCACCCAATAGGAAGAGCGCATTGACTTTGAGTGACGTGAGGGATTAGAGTGAACCAATAAGCTTCGAGCGTTAGGGCGGAGTCGAGGTGAGGCAAGTGAGGCGATTGGAAGAAGGTTGAGGGCTGTCTGTCCAATCCTCTTCTCGTTCCCTCCGTTGCCCCGCCTTTCGGTCCGCTTCACCCAATGGGAAGAGCGAATTGACTTTGAGTGACGTGAGGGATTAGAGTGGACCAATAAGCTTCGAGAGTTAGGGCGGAGTCGAGGTGAGGCAAGTGAGGCGATTGGAAGGCTTGAGGGCTGTCTGTCCAATCCCCTTCCCGTTCCTTCCATTTTCCCGCCTTTCCGTCGTTTCACCCAATGGGAAAAGCGAATTGACTTTGAGTGACGTGAAGTGTTAGAGTGGACCAATGAGCTTCGAGAGTTAGGGCGGAGCCGAGGTGAGGCGAGTGAGGACTGTCTGTCCAATCCCCTTCTCGTTCCCTCCGTTGCCCCGCCTTTCGGACCGCTTCATCCAATGGGAAGAGCGCATTGACTTTGAGTGACGTGAAGGGCTAGAGTAGACCAATAAGCTTCGAGAGTTAAGGCGGAGTCGAGGAGGCAAGTGAGGCGATTGGAAAAGGGTTGAGGGCTGTCTGTCCAATCCCCTTCTCGTTCCCTCCGTTGCCCTGCCTTTCGGACTGCTTCACCCAATGGGAAGAGCGAATTGACTTTGAGTGACGTGAATGGTTAGACCAATAATGTTCGAGAGTTAGGGCGGAGTCGAGGTGAGGCAAGTGAGGCGATTCGGAGAGTGTTGAGGGCTATCTGTCCAATCCCCTTCTCGTTCCTTCCGTTGCCCCGCCTTTCGGACTGCTTCACCCAATGGGAAGAGGGAATTGACTTTGAGTGACGTGAAGGGTTAGACCAATAATGTTCGAGAGTTTAGGGCGGAGCCGAGAGCTGAGGGAAGGAAGACAAGGCAGGTCGAGGGGTGCCTGTCCAATCCCCTTCCAGTTCCTACCGTCGGAGACTTTTCATCCAATGGGGGTAACGGAGGCGCTTGAGTGACGCGGCTGAGTGACCAATGGCGGGGAGGAGCGAGGCGCGGAACGGGGCTTGGCGTGAGGGGCCGCCGGGCGCGAGGCGGGGCCGGCCATTTGCGAGGCGAGACCGGAAGTGGGCGGACGGGGCCGAGAGGGGCTCCCCTCCTGCGGCCATGTCCGGGGTGGTGCGGACGCTGAGCCGCTGCCTCTTGCCGGCCGAGGCCTCTCCCCGCGGGACCGGGAAGGAGCGGGGCGGGGGCGGCGGGGAGGCGGAGCGCGAGGCCCGGCGCCGCAGCCGCGAGATCGACGCCCAGCTGGCCCGCGAGCGCCGCGCCGTCCGCCGCCTGGTCAAGATCCTGCTGCTGGGCGCCGGGGAGAGCGGCAAGTCCACCTTCCTCAAGCAGATGCGCATCATCCACGGGAGGGAGTTCGACCAGAAGGCCCTGCTCGACTTCCGCGCCACCATCTACGAGAACGCCCTCAAGGTACTGGCCCAGCGGGCCTCCAGGCCAAGGGGAGGGCGCCCCAAACAACACTCAACAATCACAACACATACACACACACATATACACATATAATAATATAATATACTAGCCTCCCCCTGCCACGCGTTGCTGCGGCCCACTCTGGTGGTCATGGGGGTTCTGTGTGGGAGGTTTGGCCCAATTCTGTCGTTGGTGGGGTTCAGAATGCTCTGTGATTGTAGGTGAACTATAAATCCCAGCAACTACACAACTCCCAAATGTCAAGATTCTATTTTCCCCAAACTCCACCAGTGTTCACATTTGGGCATATTGAGTATTCATGTAGAGTTTGGTCCAGATCCATCATTGTTTGAGTCCACAGTGCTCTCTGGATGTAGGTGAACTACAACTCCAAAACCAAGGGACACTGCTCACCAACCCCTTCCAGTATTTTCTGTTGGTCATGGGAGAACTGTGTGCCAAGTTTGGTTCAATTCCATCGTTGGTGGGCTTCAGAATGCTCTTTGATTGTAGGTGAACTACAAATCCCAGCAACTACAACTCCCAAATGACAAAATCATATTTTTTTTTGAGTGAAGGACATACGTTGGTTGTTAGGTGTCTTGTGTCCAAATTTGGTGTCAATTTGTCCAGTAGTTTTTGAGTTCTGTTTATCCCACAAACGAACATTACATTTTTATTTATATAGATTGTATGTACATATAATATTGATAATATTATAATGTAATGCAATATAATAAAATATACCAGTTGCTGCTCTGGGACCAGAGTGAAGAGAGGGGGCCAGGAAGACAGTTCACCCTTGCCTCCTGCACTGTGCTAATAATATAATATAAATAAAATATTGATAATATTGTAATGTAATACAATATAATAATAATACTACAGTATTATAATTATTTTATATTACATGTAATATTGCTAATAGTATTACAGTATAATGGTACAGTACAATATAGTAATATATCATACTAATACTGTGCTATGGTGATAATATAATGTATTGTATTTACATATTACTTGTAAGCCGTAATGTGTTGTATTTAAATATTACTTGTGAGTCCCCTTTGGGATGAGAAGGGCGGCATATAAATGTCATAAATAAATAAATAAACACACACACTAGCAGTCCCCCTGCCATGCATTGCTGTGGCCCAGTCTGGTGATCTGGAAAATAAAGTAATGAGAAAGTGCTGGTTTCTAATATATGTCATTTCTTTATGTTTGTGTGTAAACTGTATTTCTTGTTATTTCTTGGTCATGTTGATGCGGAGAGTGTCTGGTTTGCCAACTCTGGAACATGCAAGATATATTTGTCTTTCTTTGTGGGTCCCTTTCAAATCTATGATACTACATTTGTCATATATACAGATATATGTGTGTGAATCATATCTATCTGTATCTATGGCTGGATGGCTCTTTGTCAGGAGGGCTTTGATTATGTCTTCTTGTTCTGGCGAAGGGAGTTGGACTGGAAGGCCTTAAAGTGGCATTTCTCAACCTGGGGGTCACGAGGGAGTGTCAGAAGGGTCGCCAAAGACCATCAGAAAACACAGTATTTTCTGTTGGTCATGGGGGTTCTGTGTGGGAAGTTTGGCCCAATTCTGTTGTTGGTGTGGTTCAGAATGCTCTTTGATTTTAGGTGAACTATAAATCCCAGAAACTACAACTCCCAAATGTCAAGGTCTATTTTCCCCAAACTCCACCGGTGTTCACATTTGGGCATATGGAGTATCTGTGCCAAGTTTGATCCATATCTATCATTGTTTGAGTCCACAGTGCTCTTTAGATGTAGATGAACTACAACTCCCAAACTCAAGGTCAATGCCCATCAAACTCTTCCAGTATTTTCTCTTGGTCATGGGAGCTCTGTGTGCCAAGTTTGGTTCAACTCCATCATTGGTGGAATTCAGAATGCTCTTTGATTATAGGTGAACTATAAATCCCAGCAACTGCAACTCCCAAATAACAAAATCAAGTATTCAAATTTGGGTGTATCAGGTATTTGTGCCAAATTTCGTCCAGTGAATGAGAATACATCCTGCCTATCAGATATTTACATTACAATTCATAACAGTAGCAAAATGACAATTACGAAGTAGCAACGAAAATAATGTTATGATTGGATGTCACCACAACATAAGGAACTGTATTAAGGGGTCGCGGCATTAGGAAGATTGAGAAACACTGCCCTAACAGGACCCAAAGCAGCTCACGAAAAAATACAATACAAATCAAAATAAGTCTGTCTATATCTAGATACACATAATAAAAGTGAAAATATGTATGTTGGCTGGGGTGTCCGCTTGCACACACAATCTCCTGCTTCCACAAACAACTATAGCTCCCACTGCTCAGGAGACACCAAAGGCCCTCCCTCCAATGACATTGCAGGTAATAGTGAGTGCCAAGAGTTCTGTCAATCTTCCCACAAACACCACACTGCCCACCACCCAAGTGAAAGTTTTCATTCGGGGACAGTTCCATCCTAGATTTTATGTGTTTCTTTCACTACAGGCATCCCAGTGTTCCTTACTCTCTCCACTGGTGTGGAATTTGCATGACTCTACCTATGGCCTCTCCCTTAACCCTTTCCTATTCTCTGTGGCACACAGCAAACAGAGGAATTGATCAGCAGCTGAACATACTGGATAGATTTGGGGAGAATTTACCATGATTTATAGGAGTTGTAGGTACTGGGATGTACAGTTCACCTGCAGTCTTAGAGAACTCTTAACTCCAATGATGGACCTGGAACTAACTTGCCACACAGAACCCCCATGACCAACAAAACATACTGAATGGATTTATAGTTGTAGTTCACCTATATCCAGAGCTCACTATGAACACAAACAAAGATGGATCTGAACCAAACTTGGCATGCATACCTGGTATGCTGAAATTTGATTATTGGAGGCGTTTGGAGGGAGCTGACCTTCCTTTCTGGGAGTTTTAGTTCACCTACAATCAAAGAAACTGCGACCTCCACCAATGGTGGACCTGGTCCAAACTTGGCACACAGAACCTCCATGAGTAACTCAGCCTACTGGAGGGCTTTGAGGGGACTGACTCCCCATAGTGGGAGTTGTAGTTTACCCTACAGCCAGAGAGCACACCGAACCCCACCAATGATGCATCTACTGCAGACTTTCCCAGCATAACAAGCTTTAAGTACTGATGAAGTTTTTCAGTGTTAACCTGTCATTATGTGATTTGTAGTTCACCCACAACCTTATGCGTTGTGTACAATTAAAAAATTGACAATTTTCTAAATAAGCCGGGCAACACTGAGTACCCAAGATAGTTTAACATAAAATACAAGACAAAAATCATACAAACAATAATATTCAGAAATAAGGTATAAATAAATATTAAGCACTAAAACATTTAAAACCAATTACAATTATTGTGGAGGCTCATCATTAAGAATGTATATAATAGTACACCCTCCTTGTATGAAGGTCAGTCTATCACCCTGTCTCTCTACGAGTTCTCACTCACAAATAATTCTGCTCCTGTATCTCACCCTGAGTTTTTAATCATTTTATGTACATGCAGCCCGCTCACTGTCATGTTTGGTTTACTGTTTTTTTTTCTATTGTAGTTATATGTTCTGTATTTTTCTGTGATGTTGTTTATTTTATTGTAACTTGTATCTTATTTAATTGGAATTTGTTGTATGGGCTTGGCCTCATGTAAGTCGCCCCGAGTCCCTGTTGGGGAGATGGTGGCGGGGTATAAATGAAGATTATTATTATTGTCGTTGTTGTTGTTATTATTATTTTGCTAAGCTCAGTGCAAATCGACCTTGCTGTCATTGGCCATTGAATTTGTTTGTCAAAAGCTTGCTTGAACAGGTAGGTCTTCAATTGGTTTTTGAAAGATAACAGGGAAGGAAGGGGCATTTTAATCTAAATGGGGAGGCAGCTCCAAAGGGATGGGGCCGCTACCAAGGAGGCCCTCTCTCTCTCTCTCGTCACCAGCAACCATATATGTGACGGCAGCAATGAGAGAAGGATCCCTTTAGAAGATTTTGATGATTGGGCAGGTTGGTAAGAGGCGATGCAATCAGGTAGGTAAGTTGGACCTGAACTGTTTACAGCTTTAAAGGTCAAGGTCACAAAGGTTCCTGGGCATTGAAGGCCCATGCACTTGGAAGAGGCCAGAAGGAGAGAGGTGTAGGTCAGGCATATAGACATACATACCGTTGCTTAGGGTTAGGGATTTGGTCATGCCCAGTGTGGAATACATCTCCACGTTCAAACATTGGGTGTGTTTTTATTTATTTATTTGGAGCCCCCAGTGGCAGGCCGAAAGATCAGCAGTTCAGATCTGGGAAATGGGTTGAGCTCCTGCTGTTAGCCTCAGGTTCTGCCAACCTAGCAGTTTGAAAACATGCAAATGTGAGTAGATCAATAGGTACCGCTTCTGTGGGAAGGTATTATTATTATTATTATTATTATTATTATTATTATTATTATTGAGCCCCCCTTGGCGCAGTGGGTTAAACCGCTGAGGTGCTGAACTTGTTGACCGAAAGGTCACAGGTTCGAATCCGGGGAGCAAGGTGAGCTCCCATTATTAGCCCAGCTTCTGCCAACCTAGCAGTTCAAAAACATGCAAATGTGAGTAGATAAATAGGTAGCGCTCCATCGGGAAGGTAATGGCGCTCCATGCAGTCATGCTGGCCACATTACCTTGGAGGTGTCTATGGACAACACAGGCTCTTTGGCTTAGAAATGGAGATGAGCACAACCCCCCAGAGTCAGACATGACTAGACTCAACGTCAAGGGGAAACCTTTACCTTTATTTATTTTTATCCTACTTTTCTCCCATGAGTGAGATTCAAAGTGGCATACAATGGTTGAACAACAAAATTACATAACATAAAAATACAACAAAAAAACATCATATAAGCAAAACTATACATAAATACCCACTATGTAAGCCAAGTTTGCCAAATTAATAAATTGAAACATCAGACAATTAAAACTATTACAAAATTCTCTGACCCTCAGGCCATTAAGGTTGTCCATTAAAAGTTGTTCTAGGGTCCTAAAAAGTTTCCATTTCCTTTAAGCCGTGTTAAAATATTGCCGGTCTGAACTAACATTCCAATAATATACAATTACTGGTATGTATCTGGCCATTGCCTATTGTTGATCTTCAGGAAAGGCCTGGTTCCGTCAAAAGGTTAATTTATTATTTGCATTATTTCTACCCCGCTCATATCAGCCCGAAAGCGACTCAGAGAGTGAAAGGTCAATAAAGAGGGGGCCGATCGCACCTCTCTAGGAAGAGAGTTCGAGAGTTGTGGAGCCACCACCGAAAAGGCCCTTTCTCTTGTTCCCACCAATCATGCTTATGATGATGGCAGGACCGAGAGAAGGGCTTCTCCTGATGATCTCAGGGCTTATGTGGGCTCGTAGAACGCGATGGGAACACACCACTCCACTTCTAATAATAATGATAATAATAATCATCATCATCATCATCATCACTTGGAAAGTGTCCAACGTGTGATCCAATACAACAGCTGGCATAATGATCTTGTTTGCTGTGTACTAATCTTGTTGTGTTTCTAATAATAATAATAATAATAATAATAATAATAATACAAAGGCTCTGGCAGAAACCAGTACAGGTGGTCCCAGTGGTAATCGGCACCCTGGGTGCCATACCAAAAGTTCTCAACCAGCATTTGAAAACAATAAACACTGACAAAATCACGATCTGTCAACTGCAAAAGGCCACCTTGCTTGGACCTGCGCACATCATTCAAAAATACATCACACAGTCCTAGACGCTTGGGAAATGTTTGACTTGTAATTTTGTGATACAAAATCCAGCATATATATCTCGGTTTGCTGTGTCATACTGTGTTTTTGTGTTAGTAAAATAAAATAAAAACTTTATTTTTAACTCGCCCTCTTTCTCCCCAAGGGGACTCAGGGCCACTTCCAAAAACAAAAAGCAAACATTCAATGCCATGTGTAGTGTCAACATAAAATGAAACAAACAACAAGATAAAACAAAACAAGAAATTGAAATAAACAGTTAAAAATACACAACTTTGGCTAAAACAAGTCGTAATACTTTATTTCTAGACCGCCCTGTCTCCCCAAAGGGACTCAGGGCGGTTTACACACACAAAAAGGCAAACATTCATTGCCTAGGTAAGTGCAAACACATCAAAAACAATGCAGAATAATGCACAATAACAACAGTAACCGTACAATAAAATAATTAAATATTTGAATGCAACTTTTTTTTTGTTGTGTCAGGAGCGACTTGCAAAACTGCAAGTCACTTCTGGTGTGAGAGAATTGGCCGTCTGCAAAGACGTTGCCCAGGGGATGCCCGGATGTTTTGATGTTTTTATCATCCTTGTGGGAGGCTTCTCTAATGTCCCTGCATGAGAAGCTGGAGTTGATAGAAGGAGCTCATCCGCCTCTCCCCAGATTCGAACCACTGTACCACCGGGGGCTCCTGAGTGCAACTAAAATAGCAATAATCTAATTAGACAATAAGTAAACATGAAAACATATACCCTAAAAGCAGTTGAGAATCGTCCAGCACTAAAAAAATATTAGCAATCTTGTGAGCTCGTTATGCTACTTCCTGTGCCTTGTTGCTTGTAGAATTCAGAATAAATTGTATTTCAGCCATATATCATCAAGTGGGCAAGGTTAGAGCCTCACTGAAGGTGTATTGTTTAAAAAAGAGAAGCCACACTGAAGGAACAGGGGGCTGAGCAGCATTTACACACCCTGGTAACTGCTCAGACTTGTTTTCTGGTCTTGCTCTCTCACCCTCGGGGCTAGAAACCTGTTTTTAAAGAACAGCAGGAATCCAGATTTTCCATGGTGCAGAGAATATAACCCTGAATATTGGAAGCAAACAGATTCCAGAATGTTGGCTTTGGAAAGAGTGTTTTTCTAGGGAGTGGTACCACTCTGCGACTTTGCAAAATTTGCAGATATCTTCTAGCATGAGAAGCTACTGAGAATCTCATGCAAGATTGAAGGAAAACATCCATCTGCTGTTTTTCTGCAAAAGATAATGCAAAAATAAACTTAGTTTATTCGTATTTATTGAAGTATTGAAGAGTTTGTTATCTATTAATTCCTTGTGTCTGTATCCTGTATTTCCTCCAGTAAGTTAACAGTAGTGTAGATAGCAGTCTGTAACCCAGATCTGTTTGCCTATATAGTTTTAGTTTGGTTGTGTTTACAGCAGACAGATGTTACCCCTGATTAAAAAAAATACATTGAAAATTGTAATAGTATAGAAATTGGCTCTGAAAGTGACTTGGTATTATCCTGTGATGTCACTGGCACCTTTGGAGCCCCAGGTGGTGCAAACACTTGTGCTGGCAGGACTGCTGACCAATAGGTCAGTGGTTTGAATCAGGAGAGAGCAGGTTGAGCTCCCTCTATCAGCTCCAGCTCCCCATGCGGGGACATGAGAGAAGCCTCCCACAAGGATGGTAAAACATCAAAAAATATTCGGCCGTCCCCTGGGCAACATTCTTGCAGACGGCCAATTCTTGCAGTTTATCAAGTCACTCCTGACATGAAATAATAATAATAATAATAATAATAATAATAATAATAAATATTTATATCCTGCTGTTCTCCCTAACGGGACCAAAAAAGCAGCTCACAGCATAATACAATACAAATCAAAGCACATCTATACACATAATAAAAGTGAAAATATGTATTATTTCTTTATTTATTTCACACGTTTGTATCCCTTCATTCTCACCATCCATCCATGTTTTAATCTAATTACAATTTATTCAGTCATCCATTTTTATGCCAAAGACGTTTATTTATTTATTTACAACATTTATATCCTGCCCTTTTGACCCCAAAGGGAACTCAGAGCAGCTTACAAGTTATATGCACGTACATATAACGTTGCCCTGCCCCTAAACTAGTGCCGGTCAGCAGTGATGGACTGGATGAGGGCTAATAAGTTGAAAGTAAATCCAGACAAGACAGTGGTACTCCTGGTCAGTCAGAAGGCAGACCAGGGTATGGGATTACAGCCTGTGTTGGACATGGTTGCATTCCCCCTGAAGATGCAGATTTGCAGTCTGGGGGAGATCCTGGACTTATCGTTGACCCTGGAACCCTAGGTGCCGGTGGTGGCCAGTAGCGCCTTTGCACAATTAAAACTTGTGCGCCATTTGCACCCATACTTTGAGATGCCAGACTTGGCTATGGTAGTCCACACCTTGGTCACATCCCGTTTGGACTAGTGCAACACTCTCTACGTGGGGCTCCCTTTGAAGACAGTTCAGAAGCTACAGCTGGTTCAGAGATCGGCAGCCAGATTACTAACTGGAGCCACGTACAGAGAGCGGAAAACTCCAATGTTATGGCAGCTCGACTGGCTGCCAATCTGCTTCCAACCTAAATATAAAATGCTGGTCATTACCTATAAAGCCCTAAACCAGTGTTTCTCAACCTGGGGGAATGGGACCCCTGGGGGGGTTACGAGAGGGTGTCCGAGGGGTCGCCAAACACAGTATTTTCTCTTGGTCATCTGTGTTACGTGTGGAAAGTTAGGTCCAATTCTATTGTTGGTGGGGTTCAGAATGCTCTTTGATTGTAGGTGAACTATAAATCCCAGCAACTACAACTTCCAAATGCCAAGGTTTATTTCCCTCAAACTCCACTAGTGTTCACACTTGGGCATATTGAGTATTTGTGCCAAATTTGGTCCAGATCCATCATGTAGGTGAACTACAACTCCCAAACTCAAGATCAATGCCCACCAAACCCTGCTAGTGTTTTCTGTTGTCATAGGAGTCCTGTATGCCAAGATGGGTTCAGTTCCATCATTCGTGTTCAGAATGCTCTTTGATTGTAGATGAACTATAAATCCCAGCAAGTAGAACTCTCAAATGATAAAACCAGTCCCTCCCCCCCAACCCCACCAGTATTCAAATTGGGGCATATTGGGTATTTGTGCCAAATTTGGTTCAGTGAATGAAAATACATCCTGCATATCAGATATTTATATTACGATTCATAACAGTAGCAAAATTACAATGAAAATAATTTTACGGTTGGGGGTCGTGGCATTAGGAAGGTTGAGAACCACTGGGGCCTAAACAGTTCAGGCCCAGACTATTTGAAAGACCGCATCTCCATATACAAACCAACATGAGCACTGTGGTTGGCGGAAGAGGCCCTCTTCTCGGTTCCACCCCTGTCTCAAGCATGGCTGGTGGGAGCGAGAGAGGGCCTTCTCTGTGATTGCTCCCCACCTCTGGAACTCCCTCCCTAAAGAGTTAAAAATGGTCCCCTCCTCCCTCTCCTTCAAAAAGCTATTAAAAACACATCTATGCAATTTAGCTTATGGAGAGGAGGAGGACTAGGTACATCTATATGGAGCTTACCTAGCTGCTAGCATCCGCTCTGTTAATCTGCTGCTCTCCATCTCCCAACAATTGTAGCCTAATTTTAGATACTTTAAATGAGATTTTAAGGATTTAATATATTAGTAATTATGTGGACTATGCTGCTTCTTATTCATTGACATTGGTTTATAATTTATTGAGCTCCACCTCACATCCACCGGGAAGTAGCAGTAGTGAAAGGACCAAGGCAGAGACATCTCCAGCTCATCCCCTGTTTGGGTATCAGCCAGCACATCAACGACTTAAATCTAGAAATAGTTTTCTAAGATCTATAGAGACACTCGCCGGAACACCTCAGCAAGCGAGAGTCCAAAAGTGGCAGGCTCAAACCCAGAACCTCAACCAATAGCTGATACCAAATGAGAGACTCCACGCTGGGCACACAGAGGACTGGGCGACTTGGAAGGCGCTGAACAGACTGCGCTCTGGCACCACGAGATGCAGAGCCAACCTTCAGAAATGGGGCTACAGAGTGGAATCCTCGACATGTGAGTGTGGAGAAGAGCAAACCACGGACCACCTGCTGCAATGCAACCTGAGCCCTGCCACATGCACCATGGAGGACCTTCTTGCAGCAACACCAGAGGCACTCCAAGTAGCCAGATACTGGTCAAAGGACATTTAATCAACTACCAAACTCACAATTTTTGTATTTTGTCTGGTTTTGGGTTTTTTGCTTTGTTCTGTTAGAAATGTAATATAATCGACTGGTTGCACTGACACGATAAATAAATAAATTTATTGAGCTGTTTTTAATTGGTTTAGTGATTTGTTTATACGTATATTATTGTAGGCATTGAATGTTTGCCATGGTGTGTTTTGTTGTAAGCCGCCCTGAGTCCTTTCAGAGAGATACGGTGGGTGATAAATAACGTTTCATTTCATTCATTACACCCACCACTACTCTCCCCTGAAAATGATTAGTTTTCAAGCAAAGATTGCCTATATCTGACCTATTGCAAGTTAATCATAGATTTTCATTCACTCCGACAGACATTAGATGCTTTTGGAAAATATTAGTAATACTTAAGTGTCAATTAGGCAATTTGCCTTGTTTACTGTTGTGTTTTCCCTTTAGATCGGTCTTTACAGAGAAGGCACAGTTGCAAGTGCTGAAAGTAAACCACAATCCAAAATTTATTTTTCCATCCAGTGCAGGCAGTGGTTAGACTTGTATTTTTTCCTAGTATTTATCCTAGCTTTCCAAACATCAGTTTTGCTTTACTTTAAGTAAATACTCACAACCTATCGGTGGATTTGCTTGTTAATTGAACCTAAGTTTTAATAGAGGTTTTTAAAATGAGGAACAGTAGTCTTAGAGATCATAGAATCCTAGACTTGGAAGAGACTTCGTGGGCCGTCAGTCCAACCCCATTTTGCCAAAAAGCAGGAAAATTGCATTCAAACCACTCCCGATAGATGGCCATCCAGCCTCTGCTTAAAAGCCTCCAAAGAAGGAGCCTTCACCACACTATGGGGCAGAGAGTTCCACTGATGAACAGCTCTCACCATTAGGAAGTTCTCCCCAGTGATCAGGTGGAATCTCCTTTCTTTCTCGTATAAAAACAATTCCAGAAACACTTACTAAAAGGATATTCCTGCTTCCAATTCCAGGGCAGGAGAAAGGAAGTTTGCTCCCTCCTCTCTATGACTTCCCCTCACAACTTGATCCATGGCTGTCATCATGTCTCCTCTCAGCCTTCTCTTCTGCAAGCTCAACATGCGCAGCTCTTTAAGCCGCTCCTCATAGGACATGTTCTTCAAACCCTTCATCATTTGAGTCACCCTCCTCTGGACACCCTCCAGCTTAGAGTCTCCCTTCAATTGTGATGGCCAGAATTGGACACGGTGTGACTCTAGGTGTGGCCTGACCAAGGCAGAATAGAGCGGTAGTATAACTTCCCTGGATCTAGGCACTAGACTCCTATTGATGCAGGACAAAATCCTATTGGCTTTTTTAGCTGCCGCATGACATTGTTGACTAATGTTCACTTTCCTGTCCACGAGGACTCCAAGAACGTTTCCACAGGTACTCCCATCGAGCCAGGCATCCCCAATTCAGATACATGGAGTTTGCTAGTTCAGACTATCCACAAGGAATATGCAAATACATTAAAA
Organism: Anolis sagrei ordinatus; assembly: GCF_025583915.1. Classification (NCBI taxonomy): domain Eukaryota; kingdom Metazoa; phylum Chordata; class Lepidosauria; order Squamata; family Anolidae; genus Anolis; species Anolis sagrei. The sequence continues at coordinate 102,873,078 of NW_026847771.1, read as the reverse complement.
ACCTGTAACAAGAGAAATTCATCTGAGTTGAACATTGCAGTGAAATCCTATATTGCTTTATCTGGAACCTGTATACAATAGGCTTTTCTCTTCAGTGGGTATGATTGTGTTGCAGTCTTAATCAATTAAATCTATATGAATGCATAAGAATAATACATTTTGCTGTGGGGAAAGATCCTTCCAAGTGTTAAAATTGTAGGTGAACGTCTGAACATTGTAAATTAGAGGGTTGTTGTGAGTTTTCTGAGCTGTAAGGGCATGTTCCAGAAACATTCTCTCCTGACGTTTTGCTGCATCTATGGCAGGCGTCCTGAGAGGTTACAAGGTCTGTTGGATTGGTTTTTAATGTATTTGTGTTGTTTTGATAATTCTATGCTTATGTTTTGCGTACTCTGTATTTTGCTATTTGGAAACTACCCTGAGTCTGCCCTTAGGGGAGATAGAGCAGTATATAATTATGTTGTTGTTGTTGTTGTTAGAAACACAACAAGATGAGTCGACAGCAGGCAAGATCACTCTGCTGGCTGTTGTATTGGATCACACGTCAGTCACTTCCCAAGTGTCTAGGACTGTGTCATGTATCGGCGAATAATGCGTGCAGATCCCAGTAAGATGGCCTTCTGCAACCGGGAGATGGTAATTTGATCAGCGCCGATTGTGTTTAAGTGCAGGCCAAGGTCTTGAGGCACTGCACCCAGTATGCCGATCACCACTGGGACCACCTTGACTGGCTTGTGCCAGAGTTTTTGCAGTTCGATCTTTAAATCCTCATATTGTGTCAGCTTTTCCATTTGTTTCTCTTCAATCCTGCTGTCAACATCGACAGTGCATACTTTGTTTTTTAACACGATTGTGAGGTCAGGAGTATTGTGCTCCAAAACTGTCTGAATTCGGAAATCCCAGAGGAGTTTGACATGTTCATTTTCTGTAACATTTTCAAGCTTGTGATCCCACCAGTTCTTTGTCGCAGGCAAATGGTGTTTGTGGCACAGGTTCCAATGAATCATCTGAACAACGGTGTTATGCCTCTGCTTGTAGTTGTCTGCGCGATCTTCTTGCAGCAGCTGAGGATGGGATTTGGTGTTTCATCTGCTTCCTTGCAGAGTCTACATTTGGGATCTGTCATCAACTTTTCAATTCTGGCTTTGATGGCATTTGTTCTAATGGCTTGTTCTTGGGCTGCCAGAATCAGGCCCTCCGTCTCCTTTTTCAAAGTTCCATTGTTTTTGTTGTTGTTGTTGTTGTTGTTGTTATTGGAAACTAGGATAATGGGGTTTATTAGGGCTGGGCAACCACGGAAAAAATTGTTTCTAAAATCGATTCGTTTTTTGGGGATTTTTGCGTTTCGATTTTTAAAAGAATTCCGAATTTTTTTAAAAAAAAAAGTTCGATATTTACGAAATTTCGTAAATTACAAAACAGTACGAAACAATTACGAATCGATTCGCTAATGGCGGACGCGACCACGCAATACGCTAAAAAACCTCCAAATGGGACAGGGGGAACTTCTGAAGTTTCCCTCTCCCTCTGTTGTTGACTGTTGGTGTGATATTTATAATTTTTTTTCACTGATTAAACAAACAACAACTATAAAACTTGCCCCAGACATGCGGAAATAATAACGAAACGATTTCAAACCGATAACGAAACGAATACAAACCGAATTCGAACCAATTACGAAACGAATTTAAAAATGCGTTTTGTTTTTTAGTTGCACCTGAATGGTTCGTTATCGCTTCGTTATCCAAAAAAAAATAACGAATTTTTAACAAATTACGAAATTACGAAACGAAACCGCCCAGCCCTAAGGTTTATATATCTGTGGAATGTCCAGGGTGGGAGAAAGAACTCTAGTCTGTTTGATGTAGGTGTGAGTGTTTCAATTGGCTACCTTGATTAGCATTCAATGGCCCAACAATGTCAAGGTCTGGCTTCTTACTGTCTGGGGGAATCCTTTGTTGGGAGATGATTAGCTGGCCCTGATTGTTTCTTGTCTGAAATTCCCCTGTTTTTGAGTGTTGTTCTTTATTTATCCTTCAACAATACATTGTAAATCAGAGTTGCTAATTTACAAATAGGTTTTTGCCTGATCTGTTCAGGTGCAGTGCAGTGTATGTACTAATTTGGATAATACATTTTCAGTAAGTATCTCATATCAATTTCCGCCTCGCCTCAAATCAGTTTTCACCTTCAAGGTTTCACTGTCACGGCATCAAGACAACCCTCTTAAGCCTTTTTTTCCATTTCTTGGGATTTACTTGGAGCCAGAAAGTCGTCTTCTAGATTGCAGGCATAAATGCAGCTACAAATACGAAGACTTTCCGCTTAAGTCGATGGATTAAGTTTCCGTAGGCTAAGTAAAGTGAAGATTCTTTTGTTCGTGGGGTCTGTTCTTTTCATTCAGTATTCCAGTAATCTTGATGTTTACACTACTAACCTGTGTCTAAATGACGAAATATGTGGGACTGTGCAAGATACTTCTAATTCTGTAAGTGCCAGGTCTGTGGTGTCCAGAAACACTGTGTTTGACACATACATAATACTGTGTAGCACTATTTTTGTTACTGAATTATAATTGTCACGCATTGCTGTGACCCAGTCTGTTTGATATGGAAAACAGAGTAATGAGAAAGTGTTGGTTTCTAATCTATGTAATGTCTTGATGCTGGTGGGTAAACAGTATTTCTTGTTGTTTCTTTGTCAGTGTTGATGTGGAGAGTGTCTGGTTTGCCTACTCTGGAACATGCAACATATCATTGTCCTTCTTTAAGGGCCCCTTTCAAATCTATGATACTATATTTGTGTGTGTGTGTAAATCATATCTATATCTATGGCTGGATGGCTCTTTGTCAGGAGGGGTTTGATTACATTTTCTTGCCCTGGTGAAGGGAGTTGGGCTGGACGGCCTTAAGTATTTTCTGTTGGTTGTGGGGGCTCTGTGTAGGAAGTTGCCCCGATTCTGTCGTTCGTGGGGTTCAGAATGCTCTTTGATTGTAGGTGAACTGTGAATCCTAGTGGCTACAACTTCCAAATGTCAAGGTCTATTTCCCCCAAACTCCATCTGTGTTCATATTTGGGCATATTGAGTGCTTGTGCCAAGTTTGGTCCAGATCCATCATTGTTTGAGTCCACAGTGCTCTCTGGATGTAGGTGAACTACAATTCCCAAACTTCAAGGTCAATGCCCACCAAACCCTTCCAATATTTTCTGTTAGTCAAGGGAGTTCTGTGTGCCAAGTTTGGTTCAATTCCATCGTTGATGGAGTTCAGAATGCTCTTTGATTGTAGGTGAACTATAAATCCCAGCAACTACAACTCCTAAATGACAAAATCATAATTTTTTGAGTGATGGTCACTCCTTGTGTTTTGAGATGTTTTGTTGCCAAATTTGGTGTGATTTCATTCATAGGTTCTTTTGTTTTTAAGGCACTCATTATGCACAAAGCATTTATATATATATAGATTTCCTAATTGGTTCTCTCATTTTTAAAAAATGGACAACATTTATTAGTCTGCAAAAACTTTGTTGTGGTCTGCACATTTAAAGGTTAAAATGGCATGTTTTCATTAAGGGAAATTATAAACGAAGTGCCTAGGCTGAAAGAAATTATAGTACTACCATTAGCCACCAAAAATTGTGTTTCTGGAGTATAACAACTACTTTCAAAGTAAGTACCGCACAGGAAATAACAATTCCAAATGAGGAACAGATTTTTTTTTTCAAATTTTGTTACTGAATAGTTTTACCCATTATTTTCTCTTCTTGCAGTTGGAAAGAAGAATTGTAAGCTTGTATGAGGAAGACTGTGAGAGCCGTTCAGCAATGGAACTCTCTGCCCCGGAGTGTGGTGGAGGCTCCTTCTTTGGAAGCTTTTAAACAGAGGCTGGATGGCCATCTGTCAGGGGTGATTTGAATGCAATATTCCTGCTTCTTGGCAGGGGGTTGGACTGGATGGCCCATGAGGTCTCTTCCAACTCTTTGATTCTATGATTCTATGTATCGCAAGTACTTTGACATGCTTACAAGCCATCATATTGCCTTTGTGTATTTGCTTTCAAGCAGCCTGTCCATTATAAGTTTTCTTAAGCAAGGAATACACAAAGGTGGCATAATAATAATAATAATAATAATAATAATAATAATAATAATAATAATTTATTTGTACCCTGCTACCATCTCTCCAAGGGACTCGGTGCGGCTTACATGAGGCCAAGCCCACAGCACATCAATAAACAAAGGCAATAAGAAATAATCAATACAAACAGTTAAAATAAAACTCAAAAACAAAAAAAATTACACAATAAGCAATAAACAATAACAATAACATACAGCATTTAAAAACCTACATGGCATGGCATGTAGTGTAACTAGCAGGAAGATATTAATATTTTTAGAGAATTATTTATTATTTATTTATTTCACAGTTTTCTATACCAAGCTTCTCAACCTCATTGAGGGACTCAGCCCGGTTTCCAGCCATAAAAACATATACACTCATTAAAATATCATATATCACAATTACAAAAACAACTTTAAAAACACTATATATAAAACTACAATGGTCAGTCGTCCTATTAAGATGGATCTACCTCAACTTCCATCCAGGGTCCTATGGTGTTGTCTCATTCATCGAAGGCGTGACTCCACAGCCACGTCTTCACCCGTTTCCTAAATGTTAGGATGGATGGGGCGGTTCTGGCCTCCAGAGGGAGAGAGTTCCAGAGTCGCGGGGCCACCACCGAGAAGGCCCTGTCCCTCGTCCCCACCAGGCGCGCTTGCGAGGCCGGTGGGACCGAGAGCAGGGCCTCTCCAGATGATCTTAATAATCTTGATGGTTCATAGGGGAGAATATGTTCGGAGAGGGCTTTATAGGTTAACACCAGCACTTTGAATTGTGCTCGGAAGCTAATTGGCAGCCAGTGGAGCTGGCGTAACAGCGGAGTGGTGTGCTCCCTGTACCCAGCACCCGTTAGTAATCTGGCTGCCGCGCATTGGACTTGCTGCAGCTTCCGGGCAGTCTTCAAAGGCAACCCCACGTAGAGAGCATTGCAGTAGTCTAAGCGGGATGTAACCAAAGCGTGTACTACCGTGGCCAAGTCAGCCCTCCCAAGGTACGGACGCAGCTGGCGCACAAGTTTTAATTGTGCGAATGCTCCCCTGACCACCGCTGAAACCTGGGGTTCCAGGAGAAGCAATTGGGCTGCCATCAATCTGACTTTAGAATTTTCTTCTCTTACATTCTGCCTGTTTCAAGAACTTGGTTTGGATGAAATCATAGAATTCTAGAGTTGGAAGAGACCTCGTGGGCCATCCAGTCCTACCCATTCTGCAAAGAAGAGGGAAAATTGCATTCAAAGCACCCCCGACAGATGGCCATCCAGCCTCTGTTTCAAAGCCTCCAAAGAAAGAGCCTCCACCACACTCTGGGGCAGAGAGTTCCACATCTGAACAGCCCTCACAGTCAGGAAGTTCTTCCTAATGTTCAGGTGGAATCTACTTTCTTGTAGTTTGAAGCCATTGTTCCATTGTGTCTTAGTCTCCAAGGCAGCAGAAAACAAGCTTGTTCCCTCCTCCCTATGGCTTCCTCTCACGTATTTATACATGGCTATCATGTCTCCTCTCAGCCTTATCTTCTTTAGGTTAAATATGCCCAGCTCTTTAAGCCACTCCTCATAGGGCTTGTTCTCCATACCCTTGATCTTTTTAGTTTTCCCTCCTCTGGACACATTCCAGTTTATCAACATCTCCCTTCAATTGTGGTGCCCAGAATTGGACACCACAATCTTTGTACGTATTTTAATCATGGTAATTGATCTGAAGTATGTATAGTTTAAAGAAGATAGCTTGTCTAATTAGCCTCCTGGGTAAGCAAAAATATATTTGAAATATTAAAATTGGGTTGCTGTGAGTTTTCCAGGCTGTATGGTCATGTTTCAGAAGCATTTTCTCCTGACATTTCGCCCATAGAATCATAGAGTTGGAAGAGACCTCTTGGGCCATCCAGTCCAACCCCATTCTGCAAAGAAGCAGGAAAATTGCATTCAAAGCATCCCCGACAGATGGCCATCCAACCTCTGTTTCAAAGCCTCCAAAGAAGGAGCCTCTACCACACTCTAGGGCAGAGAGTTCCGCTGCTGAACAGCTCTCACAGTCAGGAAGTTCTTCCTAATGTTCAGATGGAATTTCCTTTCTTGTAGTTGTTCCGCATCCTAGTCTCCAGGGAAGTAGAAAACAAGCTTACTCCCTCCTCCCTATGATTTCCTCTCACATATTTATGAACACCTATGGCAGGCAACCTCAGAGGTTATGAGGTTTGTTAGAAACTAGGCAGGTGGGGTTTATATACCTGTGGAATGATGTCCAGGGTGGATAAAGAACTCTTGTCTGCTTGAGGCAAGTGTGAATGTTGCAATTGGCCACCTTGATGAGCATTGAATGGCCGTGTAGCTTCAAGGCTTGGCTGCTTCCTGCCTGGGTAAGTCCTCTGTTTGGAGGTGTTAGCTGGCCCCGATTGATTCCTGTCTGGAATTCCCCTGTTTTCTGAGTGTTGCTCTTTATTTACTATCCTGATTTTAGAGTTTTTTAAAAATATTGGTAGCCAGATTTTGTTCATTTTCATTGTTTCCTCCTTTCTGTTGAAATTGTCCACGTGGTTGAGGCTTTCAATGGCTTCTCTGTGTAGTCTCCCATGGTAGTTGTGAGAGTGGTCCAGCATTTCTGTGTTCTCAAATAATATGCTGTGTCCAGGTTGGTTCATCAAAATTGGATTCTCTGCAGACTTTCTAAAAGGGGAATCATTGCTCCTGGCTGCTTGGGGAAAATACTTGTGCCAGAGAAAGGATAACTTAAAGGACTGGGGATAAATAATTGAGTCCTGAGGATTGGCTATTCAGCCTGTATTAGGGACATTGCATAAAATGCCAGCATATATTTCCTTTCACAGCAAAAGCAAATGAGTTGGTAGAAATTGTGATTCCAGACCACTTTTCAACATGCACATGTGCTGTCATCCTTTTTCTTCAAACATTGTGGTACTTGGTGTAGTTGTTTCTGAACATTTATTGAATTTTTCCTATTCAGAGATATCAGAAGCTGCAAAACAGCCAACATGAGAACATAGGACTTCTAGACATATGGAAAAGTACCGTATATACTTGAATATAAGCTGGGTTTTTCATCCCTTTTTAAGGCTGAAAAAGCCCCCCCCCCCCCAACTTACACTGGAGTCAAAGTTATTTATTATTTTACTCTGTTGTTGTTGTTATTATTATTATTATTATATTCAATTTATTATTTTACTGTATTATTATTACATTTATTGATTGAAGGTGGTGCTGTTGAACGCCAGATCTGTCAACGGAAAAATGACCTTTATCCAGGATCTAATCCTGGATGAGCGGGCAGATCTGGCGTGCATCACGGAGACCTGGTTGGATGAAGCTGGAGGCGTAAATCTTACCCAGCTTTGTCCTCCAGGCTTCTCCGTACAGCACCAACCGAGATCCGGAGGACGGGGAGGCGGGGTCGCAGTGGTCTAGAGAGATTCCATCCATCTGACCAGGAGTCCCATCCCGCAGACCACAAATTTTGAATGCGTCCACCTGAGGGTGGGTGACCGGGACAGAATAGGGATTCTGCTAGTGTACCGTCCACCTCGCTGCACTACAGTCTCCCTACCTGAGCTAGCGGGGGTAGTCTCGAGCCTGGCGTTGGAGTCTCAACGGCTTCTCGTGCTGGGGGACTTCAATATCCATGCCGAGGCGACCCTCACAGGAGCGGCTCAGGACTTCATGTCTGCCATGGCAACCATGGGGCTGTCCCAACAAATATCTGGCCCCACCCACTGTGCTGGACACACATTGGACTTGGTTTTCTGCCAGGGATGGGAGCAGGGTGGCGGTGTTGAGGAGTTGGCCATCTCTTCTGCCAGGGATGGGAGCACGGTGGCGGTGTGGAGGAGTTGTCCATCTCTCTGTTGCCATGGACTGACCACTTCCTGATCAGATTTAGACTCACTGCACCAACCTCTGCAAAGGTGGAGGACCCATTAAGATGGTCCGCCCCAGGAGGCTTATGGATCCGAATGGATTCCTGACGGCTCTTGGGGATTTTCCCGCCACCTCGGTAGGTGACCATGTCGAGGCCTTGGTCGCTCTCTGGAATGGGGAGATGGCCAGGACAATTGACATGATCGCTCCGGAACGTCCCCTCTCAAGTAGCCGAGCTAAACCAGCCCCTTGGTTTACTGAGGAGCTGGCAGTGATGAAGCGAAGGAAGAGGGAACTAGAGAGCGTGTGGCGTTCAGACCCAAGCGAGTCAAATCGAACACGGTTTGTGTCCTTTTTAAGGGCATATGCCGCGGCAATAAAAGCCGCAAAGAAAACTTTCTTTGCGGCCACTATTGCGTCTGCAAGAAACCGTCCGGCGGAGTTGTTCCGGATTGTCAGAGGTCTTTTAACTCCCGCCACCTCAGGCGGGAGCCCTGACAATTCGGTCACGCGCTGCGAAGCATTTGCTCAGTTCTTTGCAGACAAAGTCGCCTTGATCCGTTCTGGGCTGGACACCATGTTAAATGCAGTCTCTGAGGATGTGACACGAGCACCTGCTTGTCCTATTTTGATGGATTCTTTTCAGTTTGTGAAGCCCGAGGATGTGGACAAGATACTTGGAGGAATGAGGCCCACCACGTCCATCCTAGACCCCTGCCCATCCTGGCTTCTGAAGGAGGCCAGAGGGGGATTGGCTGAGTGGGTAACGGTGGTGGTTAATGCCTCCCTTCGGGAAGGCAAGATTCCAGCGAGCTTAAAACAAGCTATTATAAAACCGCTGTTGAAGAAACCATCACTGGACCCCACTAAATTTGACAACTTTCGGCCTGTTTCCAATCTCCCCTTTTTGGGCAAAGTCATGGAAAGCGTGGTGGCCTCACAACTCCAGGTATTCTTGAGAGACACGGATTATCTGGATTCGGCACAGTCTGGTTTCAGACCGGGACATGGAACTGAGACGGTCTTGGTCGCCTTAGTGGATGATCTGCGCCGGGAGCTAGACAGGGGGAGTGTGTCCCTGTTGGTGCTCCTGGACCTCTCAGCGGCCTTCGATACCGTCGACCACGGTATCCTTCTGGGGCGCCTTGCGGAAATGGGCCTTGGGGGCACTGTTTTGCAGTGGCTCCAGTCATTTCTGGAGGGGCGCACCCAGAAGGTGTTATTGGGGGACACCTGTCTGTTCAACACCACAGCCTTTGACCTGTGGGGTTCCACAGGGTTCTATACTGTCCCCCATGCTGTTTAATATCTACATGAAGCCGCTGGGTGAGATCATCCGGAGTTTCGGGGTGCGGTGTCATCTGTACGCAGATGATGTCCAACTTTGTCACTCCTTCCCACCTGCTACTAAGGAGGCTGTCGAGGTCCTGAACCGGTGCCTGGCCGCTGTAGTGGTCTGGATGAGGGCGAACAAACTGAAATTGAATCCAGACAAGACAGAGGTACTCCTGGTCAGTCGCAAGGCCGAACAGGGTATAGGGTTACAGCCTGTGCTGGATTGGGTCACACTCCCCTTGAAGGCGCAGGTTCGCAGCTTGGGTGTGATCCTGGATTCATCGTTGAGCCTGGATCCCCAGGTTTCAGCGGTGACCAGGGGAGCATTTGCACAGCTTAGGCTCGTGCGCCAGCTGCGCCCGTACCTCGGGAAGTCTGACTTGGCCACAGTGGTACACGCTCTGGTCACATCCCGCCTTGACTACTGCAACGCTCTCTACGTGGGGCTGCCCTTGAAGACAACCCAGAAGCTTCAGCTAGTCCAGCGCGCGGCAGCCATGTTACTAACAGGAGCGGGACGCAGGGAGCACACAACGCCCTTGTTGTTCCAACTCCACTGGCTGCCGATCTGCTACCGGGCCCAATTTAAGGTGCTGGTGTTGGCCTACAAAGCCCTAAACGGTTCCGGCCCAAAATACCTTTCTGACCGCATCTCGGCCTATGAGCCCACGAGGGCCTTGAGATCGTCTGGGGAGGCCCTTCTCTCGATCCCGCCTGCCTCACAGGCACGTCTGGCGGGGACGAGAGATAGGGCCTTCTCGGTGGTGGCCCCCTGGCTGTGGAACACCCTCCCTGTAGACATCAGACAGGCGCCCTCCCTTATGTCATTCCGCAAGAGCCTAAAGACATGGTTATTTGAGAAGGCGTTTAACTAAGTGCTTCAACAATTGGCAATGACGACTGGAACGGAATATGGATTACGAGATTGGTTTATGATTCTAAGATGAGACGGCGCGGATGATTTAGTGTAATTTGTATTATTGTTGTATTATTGATAGTTATGTTGATATTTTGTTGTGTTATTGCCTTATTGTAAATTGTGTTTTTATATGTTGTACACCGCCGTGAGTCGCCCTAGGGCTGAGAACGGCGGTTAACAAATGCAGTAAATAAATAAATAAATAAATTTTACTTTCTTTATTATTGTTATTATTACATCTCTTATTTTACTACAATGTTTTTATATTTTTATATTGTATGTTGATGTTTTTAATGGTATTTTATGATTGTTATGTTTTTAATTGTTATGACTGTTAAGGCATTGAATTGTTGCTATTCAATGACTTAACAGTTGTAAACCGCTCCGAATCACCTTTTGGGCTGCCACACGTTGCTGTGGCCCAGTCTGTATATATGTGTTTTGTGTGGGTGTGTATATATGTTTATATGTGTGTATATATTTGTGTATCTGTGTATGTGTGTGTGTGTGTATATAGGTATAGGTATAGATATCAACAGATATGTGTGTGGCGGGTATGTGTGTGCATATGTGTGTGTGTGGATGTGTATATATGTATGTATATATTTGTGTGTTTATAAGTGCATATGTATATTGTGTATATGTGTGTGCTTGTCTTTATGCATATTTGTGTTTATATATGTGTATGTTGTGTGCATGTGTATATTTGTGTGTGCTTGGGTATATATATTCGTATGTGCATGTGTGTGTGTGTGTGTGTGTGTGTGCGTGCGTGCATATATATGGTGTATTTTGGGGGGTTTTAAGTCCATTCTGCTGAGGGTTTTTTTTTTAATTTTGGGGGGTGATGAACACTTGTTGGACTGTTAGATGTATTGTGTCAAAATTTCGTGTCAATTCATCCAGTGGTTTCTGAAATATGTTAATCCCACAAACGAACATTCATTTTTTATTTATATAGATTTTTATTTTGAAATTTACCAGTAGCCTCGGCTTATACTTGAGTTAATACGTTTTTTGTGATACAATTAGGTGCCTCAGCTTATATTCGGGTTGGCTTATACTCGAATATATGCAGTAATTGGATATTGATAGTTGAAAAAAGGGGAAGACAAAAGGGTATTACACACTTTGTCCTGAGTTTGGGAGTAGTCAATATTTAAATAATAAATACTATGCCCCAAATGTCATATTGTAATGTATTTGAACATCACTGAATGTGTGTTTTCTGTCTTTTTCAGGGCTGCAGGGTTCTAGTCGATGCACGGGACAAACTAGGCATTCCTTGGCAGTACACCGAGAATGAGAAGCATGGGATGTTTCTGATGGCTTTTGAAAACAGGGCTGGGATGCCCATTGAACCCTCTCTGTTCCAGCTGTATGTGCCTGCCTTGATTGGTCTGTGGAAGGATTCTGGGATCAAAGAAGCTTTTAGCCGCAGGAGTGAATACCAGCTGGTGAGTATGTGAAATGGCATTTTGGACGAAAGAGCAAGGATTTGCACAAGTATAGAAATACTCCTCCAGTTGTAAGAGCAGTTTTCGGAAATAACACTCTGTTTACTATTCTAGCAGCTGTGGAAGTGCTATGAATCTTAATGTATGGATAGAAGTAGGCAGTAATATAGGAGAAAAGTTTTAAAACTTTAAAACAAGATTGCAGGGAGCAATTTGAGATATGTCTTTCTTATGAACTAATTTCCCTGCCTGGTTCTTTGGATTGTGCCCTTCTCTTTCTATAAGGAGTAATATTATAACTGTAAAGCTAATTGGAAAATGCTATTCTTTTCCTCTCCTAAACCTTTATCCTATATGAAACAACTTTTCCAAAATGATGAAATTCTCCAGTTCCTTGTTACTGAATTGGGAAACTAGGGCTCTTTTTTTTTTTTCGAAGGCATTCATGGCTGCAAGCATTGAGCTGCTGTGAGTTTTGGAACATGGCTGTCTGGCCATGTTCCAGAAGCATTCTCTCCTGATGTTTTGCCCACATCTATGGCAGGCATTCTCAGAGTTTGAGAGGTCTGTTGGAAACTAGGAAAATTGGGTTTATATATCTGTGGAATAATGTCCAGGGTGGAGAAGAACTCTCATCTGCTTGAGGCAGGTGTGAATGTTGCAATTGGCCACCTTGATTAGCACTGAATGGCCTTGCAGCTTCAAAGCCTGTCTGCTTGGTGCCGGGGGGGGGGGGGGCATGTTTTGTCGCCAGGATAGCAAATAAAGAGGAACACTCAGGAAACAGGGAATTCCAGACAAGAAACAATCATGGACAGCTGACACCTCCAAACAAAGGATTCCCACAGGCAGCAATCAGCCAGGCTTTGAAGATGCAAGGCTGTTAGATGCTAATCAAGCTGTGCTGTGCTAATAATAAAATATATTGTATATACATATAATATTGATTACAGAATTATAATGTAATACAATATAATACTAATAATAATACAATATAATAATTGTATATTATATATTACATGTACTATTAGTAATAATATTGCAGTATAGTGGTATAGTACAATATAAATCAAGAAATAGTTTTCTAAGATCTACAGAGACACGCACTAGAACACCTCAGCAAGCGAGAGTCCAAAAGTGGCAGGCTCAAACCCAGAACCTCAATCAGTGGCTGATATCAAATGAGAGACTCACCCCTGGGCACACAGAAAACTGGGCGACTTGGAAGGCTCTGAACAGACTGCGCTCTGGCACCACGAGATGCAGAGCCAACCTTCAGAAATGGGGCTACTAAGTGGAATCCACGACATGCGAGTGTGGAGAAGAGCAAACTACAGACCACCTGCTGTAATGCAACCTGAGCCTCGCCACATGCACAATGGAGGACCTCCTTGCGGCAACACCAGAGGCACTCCAAGTGGCCAGCTACTAGTCAAAGGACATTTAATCAACTGCCAAGCTTGCAAACTTTGTGTTTTGTATGTATGTATGTATGTTTGTTTGTTTGTTAAAAAATGCTCCTGACACGATAAATAAATAAACAATATAATAATATATAATACTAATATTGTGCTATGCTAATACTTATAATATAATGCATGTACATATAACTTGTAAGCCGCTGAGTCCCCTTCAGAGTGAGAAGGGTGGCATGTAAATGTCATAAATAAATTAATTAATAAATAAGGTGGCCAATTGCAACATTCACACCTGCCTTACGCAGACAAGAATCTTTTCTCCCACCCTGGACATTATTCCACAGATATATAAACCTCACTTGCCTAGTTTCCAACAGACCTCACAACCTCTGAGGATGCTTGCCATAGATGTGCGTGAAATGTCAGGAGAGAATGCTTCTGCAGCATGGCCATACAGCCCAGAAACCTCACAGAAACGCTGACTTGTTTTGACTCTTTATCTTCACCGTGTATCCATGTAATGCACTGCTACTTTGAAAATCAAAGTCGAAATATGACCCAAAATACGTATGACAAGGTTGGATCCCAGCAGCATTGTTGGCAGCATTAAGTTTGCTATTTGATCATGGCTTAGTATCATTTGTCCATTCTATTTTGCACCTGATGTATCAAAGCTCTGGCTATGAATCCTTGTGTGGGACCTTGGGTCTTTGTGTCCTGTGTGGGTGGATGCTGTAATAGTAGTCTTTTCTCTGCTTCCGCCTTTCTCCCCTGGAGCACACTAACGGGCTTCCTCCCATCTATGTCCCTTGGTAAGTTTCTTTTCTTCCAGCAAGTCTTTGAGCGACAAAAGCTTCATTGTGTATTCCAGCTACATTTATCAGGTTTCTGTCCTTTTCTGATGGGAGGGGTGTGCATAGAGCTGCAGAATAGGAATTCTTTTATAATCAGTATGCGACTGCCTCCGGCACCCATATTTGTCTGCTTGCTTATTCAGAAGGAGTGTACTGTGTTGCTTTCTGTCGCTATCATATACAACTCCTAGTTTCTTGAACTTCTTTTCAGAGAGGCTTGATAAGCAGAAAGTCTCTGGTATTTTGAACAGGCGGTACTTACTTCCCCATATTGTTGCCAGAATTATTTTGTAATCCTTTGCACAATGGTTCGTCAGAGCTATGCATCTCCCTTCCCGGATAACCTATAAATCTGTGGAGAGGGGCTTTCAGAACTTTGGAATGGGAGGATTCATCATTCTAGGCAGCTCCTCTTGCCATAATTATCTTTCCCTTCCTGTTGTTGTTCTGTCATTTATACTTTTGTCTTCCCCCCAAATTGGGACTGAATCTGTCTTGCAGTATGTTTTGGCAGCCGCCAGAAGAGAGTTGTAATTGTATTTTGTTGTTGTTGAGGATTCCATTAAAATAACCCACAGCAAAAAAGGAATTGGGCAAAAATGCCTCCAGTTTAATACCGTATATACTTGAGTATAAACCAAACCGAATAATTTTAGCACAAAAAACTGGGAAAACGTATTGACTCGAGTATAAGCTGAGGGTGGGAAATGCAGCAGCTATTGCTAAAGTTCAAAATAAAAATAGATACCAATAAAATTACATTAAGTTAGCCATCAGTAGGTTCAGTGTTTTTGAATCTTTATATAAATAAAAATGTAATGTTAGTTTGTGGGATTAACAGAACTCAAAAACCACTGGGTGAATTGACACCAAATTTGGACACAATACACCTGTCAGGCCAATGAGTGTCCATCACTCACAAAACATTGAAAAACACAGCAAGAGAGACTTTAAAAGCCAAAAAAAAAACAAAAAACCAATTACAACGCGTGCACAAAATCACATATATACACAAACACACATACACAAATATATACACACACATATATGCTTATATACACACACAAAACACATATACACAGAAAGGGGGAAGGAAGGAAGGAAGGAAGGAAGGAAGGAAGGAAGGAAGGAAGGAAGGAAGGAGAGAAGGAGGGATAGAAAGAGGGAAAGGAGAGAAGGAAATAAAAAGTGAAGGAAGGAAAGAGAGAGGGAAGGAAGGAGAGAAAGAACAAAAGAGAGAAAGAGGGAGGGAGGGAGGGAAGGAAGGAAATAGAGAAGGAAGGATGGAACCAAAGAGCAAAGGAAGGAAGGAAAGAAACAGGTAGAGAAGGAAGAAAGAAAATGGGAAAGAAGAAGGAAAAGAAAAAGAGGGAAGGAAGGAGAAAAAGAAAGGAAAGAAAGAGGGAGGGAGAAAAGGTTTGGCCACAGTCACTCATAAAAACACTGAAAAACACAGCAGAAGAGACTTAAAAAGCAAAAAAACCAAAACATTACAACGCATGCGCATAACCACATAAATACACATATACATTAGGCTTGGGTAACCATGGAAAAATTTGGTTCTAAACTCGTTTTGTTTTTAGGGGGCCCTTGCGTTTCGTTTTTTTTAATAATTCCGAAATTTTCCTTTTAAAAATTTCAAAATATATGAAATTTCGTATAATTACGAATCGATTCGTTAATGGCGGACGCGATTGCGCAATATGCTGAAAAAACCTCCAAATGGGACCGTGGGAACTTCTGAAACTTCCCTCTCCCTCTGTTGTTGACTGCTGGTGTGATAAAACAAACAACAACTATAAAACTTGCACCAGGCATGCGAAAATAATTACGAAATAATTACGAAATAAATTGAAAAAATTGTTTCGAATCTAATTTACTCCTCACACTATTCCTGCATGGCTCAATATTGGATCGTAAGCTAATTTAAATATGAATTAATAACGAATTACGAAATTAACGAACGAAACCGCCAAGCCTAATAAATATATAAATACACACATATATACACACACAAAACACATATACATGGACTGGGCCACAGCAATGCGTGGCAGGGGACGGCTAGTATTTACATAAAAATGTATTTTAAGATAAGATTGCCCAACTCTGATTAAACCTTTATTCTAACCTACTTCAATGTAAATGTGCTTATGTATGTTTCCAATGATAACAGAGAGTAATAGTAGTAATTTTATTGATTAGCCCTTAGGCCATATCACAATATGAAACAGAACAATGAGGCCTGACGAGACCCGATGACACTCCACGTAGTAAGTTAAAAGATAATAGAGAGTAAAATAATAAATGTAATAATAATAGAGTGAAATCATCAAAATGCAATAGTAACAGTAATAATAGAATAAAATTGAATTCTTGAAAGCAGAAGGTGTCACCCCAAAGGAGATTCATCAGAGAATGCCAGCTGTTTATGGCGATTGTGTTGTTGTGAGTACTGTGTGTTGTTGGGCGAGTAAGTTTAAAGATGTTGAGGTGGGAACATCTGACTTGCATGACAAACAAAGAGTTGGATGTTCTGTGACAGCAACCACCAAGTTTCACAAGCAAAAGGTTGACAGATTGATTCAGGATGATCGTCGTATCACTCAGAGCAGTGTTTCTCAAACTTCTTAATGCCACGACCCCTTAATACAGTTCCTCATGTTGTGGTGACCCCCAACCATAACATTATTTTTGTTGCTGCTTCATAACTGTAATTTTGCTACTGTTATGAATCATCATGTAAATATCTGATGTGCAGAATGTATTTTCATTCACTGGACCAAATTTGGCACAAATACCTGATACGCCCAAATTGGAATACTGGTGGGATTGGGGGTGGGGGGTGATTTTGTCATTTGGGAGTTGTAGTTGCTGGGATTTATAGTTCACCTACAATCAAAGAGCATTCTGAACTCCACCAACAATTGAACTGAACCAAAGTTGGCACACAGAACTCCCATGACCAGAAAATACTGGAAGGGTTTGGTGGGCATTGACCTTGAGTTTGGGAGTTGTAGTTCACCTACATCCAGAGAGCACTGTGGACTCAAACAATGATGGACCTGGACCAAACTTGGCAGGAGTACTTAATATGCCCAAATGTGAACACTGGTGGAGTTTGGGGAAAATAGACCTTGACATTTGGGAGTTGTAGTTGCTGGGATGTATAGTTCACCTACAATCAAAGAGCATTCTGAATCCCACCAATGATAGAACTGAACCAATCTTCCCACACAGAACCCTCATGACCAACAGAAAACACTGTATTTTCCTATGGTCTTTGGAGACCCCTCTGACACCCCCTCATGACCCTCTCAGGGGTCCCAACCCCCAGGTTGAGAAACGCTGACTCAGAGAGAAATTTCAAGCATAATTGGCATTTCACAAGAACATGTGGGTCACATTATTGCTTTCCTTGGCTATTGGAAGATCTGTGCATGATGGGTTGCAGAAACAGTGTCGACTTCTTCTGTAACGGCTTCATCGTTGGCAGAAATGTATCCGATTGTCTGGTGATTATGTGGAAAAGTGAATAGTGGTGGTTAAAGAGCAGATTCTAAGGATTATTTCTGCGTTTGATTTATTAAAATATTCCCATCCAAACCCAAGTAACAAAAGTGGAGGCATTGCTTTTCATTCAACCCTTGTGTGTGTCTCTTGATAAACTCCCCCCTACACCTTCTAGGGGCCATGGGGACAGTTATATCCATGTTTGTCATGGGCTGACCTGTCTTAGATGAAGAAGGGCCTTGAGTGAGCCTTGCTCAGTTTGATCCTGTGGACTGCTTGGCATCCATAAAAATAAGTAATTTCCCAACAGTGTTTTTGAGAGAATTTACCTCCCTCTGGGTTTTGAGATTCAAATGCTTTCTATAAGGTTTAAATAACAGCTACCTTTGTGAGCAGCCTGTCCATCCCCATTAAGAAGTGTTGGCACATGATGTGAGAACGGAGGGAGGAAACCGCAGACCAAAGTCTTGCTGAGTCCAGGCCAAACAGTGGTAAAGTCATTAGCATAGTCTGCTCTTTTTTCAGTCTGGCAGGGGAAAATCCCTGATGCTTGCAGATAACACGCAGTCCAGTGGGAAGGTCTTGGCTTTTGATGAAACAATTTACACACGACTAGTCAGGAATTCATCTGGTGAACTTCAACAAGTCTGTAATTGCTATGGATAGCCATTTTGTGGCAGGTATGCTTTTATGGCATCTATAGTATTGTCTAAATTGTCAAAAGCAATTGTATGTAAGGAAAAATAAAACCTCAGATCACACTATTTCAGCTATAGATGAAGTCAGTGGCAACCCACCTCTAAACAAATAATAATAATAATAATAATAATAATAATAATAATCTTTATTTAATACCCCGCCACCATCTCCCCAATGAGGACTCGGGGCGGCTTACACGAAGCCAAGCCCAACAGCACATTACAGTAAAGTAAAACCAAAACACAATAACAACACAGTAAAATACATACAACATATGAGTACAAAAACGATAAAGCAAAATCATACACAGCAAAATAAAATAACATCAATGAGCGGGCCGCATGTGCAAGATAAAACTAAGATACTAAAAATACTAAAATCAGGTTGAGATAGGGATGAAGCAGATTGTTTGTGGGGAAGATCAAATCTGACCAAGAAAACTGTGACAGGTTTACCTTAGATCAGGTATGGGCAAACCCAGGCCCGGGAGCCGGATGCAGCCCCTTGAGCTCCTTTCTCAGGCCCTCCTTTCTCTCACCACCCTATCCTTCTTTCCTTCTCTCTTTCCTTCTCTCCCTTGCTTCCTTGCCACCCTCTTTCTCCCTCCCTCCCTCCCTCCCTCCCTCCCTCCTTCATTTATTCCTTCCCTTCTACCCTTTCGTCCTTCCTTCCTCTTTCCTCCACTTTTCTCTTTCTCCTTCCTTCCTTCCATTCCCTTCCACCATTCATTCCTTCCTTCCACCCGCCTCTTCCTCCTTCCCTCTTTTTCCTTCCTTTTTTCCTCCTGGGCGATGTTTAGCTGAGAGAAGAGAAGGTAGAGAGGGAACATGAGAAACATGTTTCAAGATTTCAAATGGTCTCCCATTGAGGAGAAGGAGGGAAACTGACTTTCTGCTGCTCTAGAGACCATAGCACAAGGGAGCAATAGGTTCAAATGGCAGAGAAGGAGATTCGACTGAAAAGATTAGGAAGAACTTCCTGAGAGTAAGAGCTGTTTCAGAGTGGCTTAGGCACTGGAAAAGCTGACATGCTAAACATAAAACTGCAAAGACTCTGGCACAAGCCAGTCAAGGTGGTCCCAGTGCTGATCGGCAACCTGGGTACAGTGCCTAAAATCCCTGGCCTGCACTTAAAATAATCATCATTGACAAAATTACCATCTGTCAGCTGTAAAAGGCCACCCTACTCGGATCTGCACACATTATTCGCCAATACATTACACAGTTCTAGATTCTTGGGAAGCATCCAGTGTGTGATTAAATACAAAAACCAGCATAGCGATCCTGTTTACTGTGTACTAATCTAGTTGTGATGATGATGATGATGATGATGATGATGATGATGATGATGAAGAAGAAGAAGAAGAAGAAGAAGAAGAAGAAGAAGAAGAAGAAGAAGAAGAAGAAGAAGAAGAAGAAAAAGAAGAAAATGAACACATCAAGCTACTCTGGGACTTCTAAATTCAGACAGACAGAGTTTTGGAGCACAATACTCCTGACCTCACGATCATGTTAAAAAACAAAGTATGGATTGTCGGTGTTATGATCCCAGGTGACAGCAAGATTGAAGAGAAACAACTGGAAAAGGTGACACGATATGAGGATTTAAAGATCGAACAGCAAAGACTCTGGCACAAGCCAGTCAAGGTGGTCCCAGTGGTGATGGGCACACTGGGTGCAGTGCCTAAAGACCTTGGCCTGCACTTAAACACAATCGGCGCTGACAAAATTACCACCTGTCAAATGCAAAAGGCCACCCTACTCTGCATGCACACACTTGGGAAGTGTCCGATGTGTGATCCAGCATAGTGATCTTGTTTGATGTATTTAATAATAATAATAATAGTAATAATAGTAATAATCATAATCATAATAAATTAACCTGGTCTGTAGTTCCATGTTTCACAAAGGTCATCATGAACCCCCCATTTTATGTGAAACAACTGTGTGATTGATTTCACTATTTGTGTGTGCATTTGCATGTGTGTACGAAAGGCGTCCAGAAACATCCTTTAAGGGGAGTTCTCCTTGAGAAGGTGGAAAATGTTGCTTTGAATAATACATTAGTGACACTTTTCAAACGTCTTCTCTGATGGCAACATTGATTCCTGCAGTTGAGACTGTAGCTGATCTGTGCTTCATTTGGCTTAACTCCTGAACAAACTGTCAGTATGTGTCCTAAGAGGATAACTTGCCCTACCGCATCCCCAAAGAAACTAACTGAGCTTCATTTATTCATTTGAGTCTGGCAAGAAAGCCTAGAAAACATCTAGCAGGAAAGAAATTGCACATAACAGATTGCATTATGTGGTGTGTTTGATCATAGGATCCTAGTAGCCGGGACTCCTTTCCAGCCGCACTGTTAGCCCAACAGAAAAAAAAAAATGCCGCTCTCTTGGGTACAGCCAAGATCCCATTTTTCAGTGTCATTTTTAAGGGACCTCTAAGTTGTATTGCTTCTGGTAACAAACCATAAAACTCTCACTGTACGTAGCAGCCTAGAAACACTTCGGACCAGAGGGAGGGCTGTATTTGAAGCGTAGGGAAGTGAAACTGGATATTTAATCTGTAAAAAAAATGTACTTTTGGAAAATGGAAATCTCCATCTTCTCTTTTCCCAGTTAAACAACCCCCAGGAGGAAAGGAGGAAGGAAAAAGAGACGGGAGGGAGGAAGAGAAGGATGGGAGGGAGGATGGAAGGAAGGGTAGAAGGGAATGGAGGGAGGGAAGAGAGAAGGAAGGAAAGAAGGAAGGAAGTAGAAAGAGAGAGAGAAGGAAGGAGGAAGAGGGAAGGAAGAAAGGGTGGAAGGGAAAGAAGGAAGGAGGAAGAGAGAAGTAAGGAAGGGAATGAGGAAGAAAAGAGAGAAGGAAGGAAGGATAGTGTGCTGAGAGAGAGGAAGGCCTGATAAAAGAGCCCAAGGGGCTGCATCTGATCCCCAGGCCTGGGTTTGCCCATACCAGATCTATAGGAGATGTTTTAATTATGCTCAAAATGATCAAGAATTCAAGTGTGAAATTTGTGCAATGAGTGTAGTTTTTTCTGGCACAAACACATTTAATTGTATTTGTGTGTAGAAGTATTGCTAGGGAGCACTTATCTTGTGTCTGCTTTGTACACAAAGAAATAAAACCAGCTGACAATTGCATGTGTTGTTTTTCTCAACTATTATAGTGGGAAAATATAGGAGTTGCAGTATTGTTGAAGGCTTTCATGGCTGGAATCTCTGGGTTGTTGTAGGGTTTTTTTGGGCTGTATGGCTATGTTCTAGAGGCATTCTCTCCTGACGTTTCGCCTGCATCTATGGCAAGCACCCTCAGAGGTAGTGAGGTCTGTTGGAACTAGGAAAATTGGTTTATATATCTGTGGAACAGCAGAGGGAAAACAATCAGGGACATCTAATCACCTCTCAACAAAAGATTGCTCCAGGCACTGCCAGGCCATCAAATGCTAAACAAGGTGGTCAGTTGAAACATTCACACCTAGCTCCAGCAGACAAGAGTCCTTTGTCCCACCCTGGTCATTCCACAGATATATAAACCCTTTTCCTAGTTCCAACAGACCTCATTACCTCTGAGGATGCTTGCCATAGATGCAGGCGAAACGTCAGGAGAGAATGCCTCTAGAACATGGCCATATAGCCTGAAAAAAACCTACAACAACCGAGTTGCAGTATTTCTAGCATCCGTGTTCTCATGCAAGTGTCCTCATTGGGTGCTTTTCGGTGTGGCTTCTGTTAACTTTGTGCAGTTGTTTTCAACATCAAATGCAAGAAAGAAGAAACTGTTTCCTTTTAAGTGTCGGAAATGAAGATGTCATAAATGTCCCCATAGTCAGCCTTTCAAGACCAGCAGAGTAAGAATGCAGAGTGTAAGCCAGCTATAAACAAACAAAACAAAACAAAAAACCCAGATATGAAGTTCAGAGTAATGCTGAAATGTGGGAGCTGACTTTTTCTAAGCCAGTATAGTGTTTGTTCCTTTTGCTGCGTGCTTCCATTCCCAGATGTGGAGTGACTCATGGCTGCCGCTCAACAATGGGAACAGCACCTCCCATTCGGTCCTAGTTGGCAAAACTGACTCAGAGGATATCGAGCATTAGAGGAGGGGGCACTCCGAGCTGAAATTAATCATCTGCTTTTTTTTTCTGTTAACTCTTTGAGTAGATGGAACAAGAATTGTAGGACAAAATCAGGTTTCAATTGGAAAGTGGGTGGTGTGTTTCTCTCAGATGGAATAATCAAAACATAGCCTCTGCAATTGGGGAAAAAAAGATAACAGACTTAGCACAAGGATATTTGAGACTTCCTTCTTGTTAGCCCCTGTTGGTACTGTTGGTTTAGTATTAGAGACATTTAAAACCTGTTGAAAGATTACATTATGCCATTGTTTCAAATCTGAAACTTTTAAGTCCAATCTGAATTTGTTGAATTCTGGAATGTATTGGAATTTGTCAATCCAGTTCCCCAGATTTCCGGTTCTCTGGTACATTTGTAATATACGTAGGATCTAGCTTTTCACATGTGATAACCTGAGAGGACCACCCTTGATACAATGCAATGCTGGGCTTATATTATTCCCAACAGTTCCCTAAGGCAGTGATGTTTGTGAAGTGAATGTATTGAAATGGGTAGTACAGGAGCCAAGTGAGCATCAGGTTTGTCGTACCCCCGTTTAATAATAATAATAATAATAATAATAGAATCAAAGAGTTGGAAGAGACCTCATGGGCCATCCAGTCCAACCCCCTGCTAAGAAGCAGGAATATTGCATTCAAATCACCCCTGACAGATGGCCATCCAGCCTCTGTTTAAAAGCTTCCAAAGAAGGAGCCTCCACCACACTCCAGGGTAGAGAGTTCCACTGCTGAACGGCTTTCACAGTCAGGAAGTTCTTCCTCGTGTTCAGATGGAATCTCCTCTCTTGTAGTTTGAAGCCATTGTTCCATTGCGTCCTAGTCTCCAGGGAAGCAGAAAACAAGCTTGCTCCCTCCTCCCTGTGGCTTCCTCTCACATATTTATACATGGCTATCATATCTCCTCTCAGGCTTCTCTTCTTCAGGCTAAACATGCCCAGCTCCTTAAGCCGCTCCTCATAGGGCTTGTTTTTTATTTGTACCCCGCTACCATCTCCCCAAGGGACTTGGTGCGGCTTACATGAGGCCAAGCCCGAAGTATATCAATAACACAACATTAATAAACAATAAAATACAAATCATATAAATCACATAACAAAAACAACAATCAATGATGACATATTAAAAATGGCCGGGCCAAATGTAATAGATTAAAATTGAAAATATGCTGACGTGAACAGGTAAAATGTAACTGGGATAGGAATTTTCAGAGAGAAACGAGGGAACACAATCCATCCTAAGTCAGTATTAAAGTGCATTATGAGGGCATATTGCTGAGAGTTCTCCTTATTCTGGGAAGGTACATTGGAACAACTCTTTAACTCTTTGATGGGTGCTTCAGGCATATTTGAAATATGTCTGTTCTTCTACTTCTGGACATAACAAGGATTGTATTAATTACTAGCTATCCACTGCCACGTGTTGCTGTGGCCCAGTCTGTCTATATGTGTTTTTTGTGTGTGTATGCATGTGTATATATATGTGGTTTTGCACATGCGTTGTAATGTATTCTTTATTTTTTTTTAAGTCTCTTCTGCTGTGTTTTTCAGTGTTTTTATGAGTGCTGGTCACTCCTTGGCCTGAGAGGTGTATTGTGTCCAAAATTGGTGTCAGTTCGTCCAGTGGTTTTTGAGTTATGTTAATCCCACAAACAAACATTACATTTTTATTTATATATGTGGTTTTGCACATACGTTGTAGTGTATTCCTTATTATATATATATATTTTGCTTTTTAAGTTTCTGCTTTGTTTTTCAGTGTTTTTATGAGTGCTGGTCACTCCTTGGCCTGGTAGGTGTCTTGTGTCCAACTTTGGTGTCAATTCGTCCAGTGGTTTTTGAGTTATGTTCATCCCACAAACGAATATTACATTTTTATTTATATAGATGTGAGAAACAATGTTAAGGTTGTTTGTTTTTCTTTTAGACTGGAAGTAAGTCAGTGTATAGGTTCTTGTGGGTTTTTTCGGGCTATAGAGCCATGTTCTAGAGGCATTTCTCCTGACGTTTCGCCTGCATCTATGGCAAGCATCCTCAGAGGTAGTGAGGTCCTAATTCCAACAGACCTCACTACCTCTGAGGATGCTTGCCATAGATGCAGGCGAAACGTCAGGAGAGAATGCCTCTAGAACATGGCTCTATAGCCCGGAAAAACCCACAAGAACCTAGTGATTCCAGCCATGAAAGCCTTCGACAATACATTAAGTCAGTGTATATTTTGCTCAAGTGTGTGCAACTATGTTACATGTATATGTGTCTCCATAGATTAGTGGTTCCCAACCTTTTTTTTTTTTGACCAGGAACCACTTTGACCCGGGACCACACTCCAACATTAGTACAAAAGCGTTATAAATCAGTTTTTTCTTAACTTTCTATTCAGTTTGTTTACTTGGGTGCTGATTCAGAAAATTGCATGGGATAGACCACATCAGCTCTAGTTTCTGATACAGAACATCTAGTAGTCACCATTTGCTCACCCACAGAAAATCATATTTAGCAATCTAGAGCTGATGTGGTCTATCCCAGAGTGTAGTGGAAGCTCCTTCCTTGGAGGTTTATAATCTGAATTATCCCTTGTCTTCTATTCTATCATCTTTTTATGATTTCATTAGACAGAATGCATAGATGGTTATGGAACAGTATATTTTTCCTGTATCATTGCTATTCAAGCAATTTTTTGTTCACAACTTTGGATAAATATCAGGAGTGGCGAACAAATACACCTTTCTGCGTTTTCAACAAGATATGGGCTTTGTAAACTTACTCCAAAAATAGCATTAAGCCACACATATCCCCTTCTCTCAACAGGGTGAATCAGTGAAATATTTCCTGGATAATCTGGACCGGATTGGACAGTTGGTAAGTTTTAATTGTTTTCCTAGCCACATTCTATCCGTGGTATTTGTGTCCCTCCTGTATGTGTTTTCCCTCTGATGTCTAAGTTGGGTTGATCTAGATCAGGGGTCCTCAAACTTTTTAAACAGAGGATCAGGTCACAGTCCCTCAAACTGTTGAAGGGCTGGATTATAATTTGAAAAAAAACATGAATGAATTCCTATGAACACTGCACATATCTTATCTGTAGTGCAGAAACATTTCGAAACAATACAATAATTTAAATGAAGAACAACTTTAACAAATATAAACATATTAGTATTTCAATTGGAAGTGTGGGTGTGCTTTTGGCTGATGAGATAGGGTTGTTGTTGTGTGCTTTCAAGTCGTTTCAGACTTAGGTTGACCCTGAGCGAGGGCCAGGTAAATGACCTTCGAGGGCCGTATCTAGCCCTCAGGCCTTAGTTTAAGGACTCCTGATCTAGATGTTGACTTAGAGCAGTGGTTCTCAGCCTGTGGGTCCTCAGGTGCTTTGACCTTCAACTCCCAGAAATTCTTAACAGTTGGTAAACTGGCTGAGATTTCTGGGAGTTGGAGGCCAAAACACCTGGGGACCCAAAGGTTGAGAACCACTGCTTTAGACCGTTCTTCCTCTGTGCATGAGGCAGGGCATAGTGGACAAACATACAGATGCAGAGTTGTTCGTTCTGCTCCACAGTCGAACAAGGTGGAGGATTCTTCTAGGTAGTGCCATTTTGCCAGGTTGTTTTTTGATCTGCCCATTCCACTTCTGAGTCTCTTCAGGGACTTCCAAGTCTAAGTTGGATTGATCCAGGTGTTGACTTAGAGCAGTGATTCTCAACCTGTGGGTCCCCAGATGTTTTGGCCTTCAACTCCCAGAAATCCTAACAGCTGGTAAACTGGATGGGATTTCTGGGAGTTGTAGGTCAAAACACCGGGGGACCCACAGGATGAGAACCACTGACTTAGAAGGTGTCCTCAAACTAAGACCCGGGGGCCGGATACGGCCCTCCAAGGTCATTTACCTGGCCCTCGCTCAGTGTCAAGTCTGAAATGACTTGAAAGCACACACCACAACAACAACAATCCTATCTCATCGACCAAAATCAGGTCCACACTTCCCATTAAAATACTAATAAGTTAATATTTGTTAAAATTGTTCTTCATTGTAATTATTGTATTGTTTTAAAGCAGTGGTTCTCAACCTGGGGTCCCAGATGTTTTTGGCCTTCAACTCCCAGAAATCCTAACAGTTTTAAATGTGTCATGATGTTTTAAATGTGTCATTATGCTATTGTTTTAATGTTTTACTGTTATTGCTTTAACGTTTATTGGTTTGCGTTTTTTGAGTTTTATTGTTGTATTTGTTATGCTGTTGTTTTATTGAGGGCCTTGGCCTTTGTAAGCCACACCGAGTCCTTTGGGAGATGTTAGCGGGGTACAAATAATAATAATAATAATAATAATAATAATAATAATAGCCGCTAAACTGGCTGGGATTTCTGGGAATTGTAGGCCAAAAACATCTGGGGACCCCAGGTTGAGAACCACTGTTTTAAAGTGTTTTCTTGCAGTGCAAATAAGATGTGCAGTGTGCATAGGAATTCATTCATTTTTTTTTTCAAATTATAATCCGGCCCTCCAGCAGTTTGGGGGACTGCGATCTGACCCTCTGTTTAAAAAGTTTGAGGACCCCTGCTTTAAACAGAATGAAAAACTTCTTACTATCTACTGCTATTCTTTTCAAAATTATTTCCAGTTTTATTTACTTTCTGGGGAAAATCTAAATGCAGATTTCTTTTTTCAAAACATGCTATATAAAGCGAGAAGTGTTTGTATTTGCGCATGTTAGAATAAAACAAATGTGTGACAGAGAAGAATAGGCAATGTGAATATATAGACCACCAAGTAATAGAATCTCAATTGTCAGGTTGCACTTACAGTTACATATAAGCATAGGGCAGTGGTTCTCAACCTGGGGTCCCCAGATGTTTTTGACCCTCAACTCCCAGAAATCCTAACAGCTGGTAAACTAGCTAGGATTTCTGGGAGTTGTAGGCCATAAACATCTGGGGACCCCAGGTTGAGCACCACTGGCATAGGGTAACATATCCATTTACTGAAACATAAGTCTGTTATCAGTTATTAGAATACAATGTGCTTTTTCAGTGCTGTTGTTTTACTGGTGAGTGGGTGCGTTTCCCCTGGACCTAGAGATGATCTACAAGAGTTGTTCTCAACTTGTGGGTCCCCAGGTGTTTTGGCCTACAACCCCCAGAGATCCCAGCCAGTTTACCAGCTGTTAGGATTTCTGGGAGCTGAAGGCCGAAACACCTGGAGACCCACAGGTTGAGAACCACTGATCTAGAAAATGGCCTTAGACAGTCATTTAGTAGCAGTGAAACTTGCCCAGTACCTGCATCAGTGAAACTCACAAGGCTTAGCTTATCAGAAATGCCAGATTTTATTGCATATGTCGCAAGCCTGCTACACAGAACTTCAAAGGATATGCTCTTGATACTGAAAAGGCTTGTAAACCTTTCAGATGCCTCCAAATTGGGTTTGCTTGGGGCTGTTTAATGGAGTGCAAACATACTGAATGAGAGTGGGCTATTTCTGTGTAGCAAAGGAGTTAGTTGCAGATGACGCTTTTGTTTCTTCTCTCCCACTTCATACTTTTTGCCACAACACATCTTGGCTTGAGCCCCCTGGAGTCAGCTATTTTTTATTGTTATTTTATTGTTTTTTCCCATCCTCCCATCATTGTACATGCAATTGAAACAGCAAACTACAGAAATTACATTTGAAATATCAATCTCAGTCTTAATTTTTCCACCCAGTCTCTAAATAATTCCTAACTGGTTCCCACACCCTCTCAATTATTGTAATCTTCTCTGTGTGGTCTGACATGGTAGTTGTTAAAGGGATCCAGCATCTCTGTGTTCTCCAATAATATGCTGTGTCCAGATAGGTTCATCAGGTGCTCAGCTATGTCTGACTTCTCTGGTTGAATTAGTCTGCAGTGCCTTTCATGTTCCTTGATTCGTGTTTGGGCAATGCTGCGCTTGGTGGTCCCTGTTCTGGACCACTCTAACAACTACCATGTCAGACAACACAGAGAAGCCATTGAAATCCACAAGCATGTGGATGAATT
Source organism: Anolis sagrei ordinatus (assembly GCF_025583915.1). NCBI lineage: Eukaryota > Metazoa > Chordata > Lepidosauria > Squamata > Anolidae > Anolis > Anolis sagrei. Next base: position 102,844,755 of record NW_026847771.1, on the reverse strand, counting down.
TCAACAGAAAAAAAGAAACCATGAAAATGAACAAAATCTCGCTACCAGTATTTTTTTTTTAAAAAAAAAACCTCTGAAATCATAACAGTAAATAAAGAACAACACTCAAAAACAGGGGAACTCCAGACGAGAAACAATCAGGGACAGTTAATCACCTCTCAAACATAAAGATTCCCCCAGCCAGTAAGAAGCCACACCTTGAAAGTGCTAGGCCATTAAATGCTAATCGAGGTGGTCAGTTGAAATATTCACACTTGCGTCCAACAGAAAAGAGTTCTTTCTCTCACCCTGGACTTTCCCCAGATATATAAACCCAATTTTCCTAGTTTCCAACAGACCGGACAACCTCTGAGGAGGCTTCCATAGATGCAGGCAAAAATTCAGGAGAGAATACTTCTGGAACATGGCCAGACAGCCTGAAAAACTTACAACACATTTCCTAATCACCTTCTCAAATGGACTATCCTGTTCTCTAATTTTTTTCCCTCCATCTGAAAGTTTCCCATCTTATAGTCCAGCTTTGAATCCAATTTCCTGATCCTATCCTATTCTGAAGTTCTTTTTGTTCTACAGGGTTTCCATCTACTGTATACAAGTCCTCCACTCATCTTTTCTCTCTCCTTTCAATTAATCTCCAGTTTTGTTTGTTTGTTTGTTTGTTTACAGCTTTTATATTCTGCCCTTCTCACCCCGCAGGGGACTCAGGGTGGATTACAGTGTACACATATATGGCAAACATTCAGTGCCAATTTTTGACATACAAACATATACAGACATACACAGAGGCTATTTAACTTTTTCTGGCCACCAGGGGAGCTGTCGCTTTCATTGTCCATCTGCGACGCTGATGAAGCACTTCTGCATTCCCCGCATGCTTCCCCACTGGAATGCTTTGCTGGAGTCTTCTTTATGGCCTCATAAATCAGTTAATTTAGCCTCCCCACACTTTAAGGTGGTACCTAATTTTCCTACTTGACAGATACAATTGTCTTTCGGGTTGCAAAGGTCGACAATTGGTTGGAAACCCACTCCAACCCGGGCTGGCTTCGAACTCATGATCTTTTGGTCAGAGTGATCTTAATGCAGCTGACACTCAGCCAGCTGCGCCACAATCCCGGTGCCTATAATTTCCTCATTATTCCTGGAGCCAGCTATTGATCCATTATTTATCCATGATGTCTCCCTACTTCCGCTTTCTCTTTCTGCAGAACTATTTCCCCAGCAAGCAAGACATCTTGCTCGCGAGAAAGGCCACCAAGGGAATTGTGGAGCACGATTTCGTCATCAAGAAGATTCCTTTCAAGATGGTCGACGTGGGCGGACAGCGGTCTCAGCGGCAAAAGTGGTTCCAGTGCTTCGATGGGATCACCTCGATCTTGTTCATGGTCTCCTCGAGCGAATACGATCAGGTCCTGATGGAAGACCGGCGCACAAACCGACTCGTGGAGTCCATGAACATCTTTGAGACCATTGTGAACAACAAGCTCTTTTTCAACGTCTCCATCATTCTCTTCCTGAACAAAATGGACCTTCTGGTGGAGAAAGTGAAGACTGTCAGCATTAAGAAGTACTTTGGAGACTTCAAGGGTGACCCGCACCGTCTGGAGGACGTCCAGCGTTACCTGGTGCAGTGTTTTGATCGGAAGCGGAGGAATCGCAGCAAGCCCCTTTTCCATCACTTCACCACCGCCATAGACACTGAAAACATCCGCTTTGTCTTTCATGCTGTCAAGGATACAATCCTTCAGGAAAACCTTAAAGATATCATGTTGCAGTGAAAGAAAGTTCACTTTTTTCCTGGCAGCCAAGCCTAGCTGTAGACCCAGCTTATTTTGGTTCTAGTGTTGGATTTTTTAAAAAGATCCTAACCATTTGTTTGTCTCAAGAAAACGACAAAATAGCCAGTCTAGATAGACGAGCAATGGGCAGAAGGACTGTGAAAGCGCAAACTAGCTACTGAATCGCTTAACTAAAACACTACTGAAAAAAAAAGTGGCTGTTAGAAGTTCAGTGCCTTCTTCTGAATCACACTATTGTATTCTGCCTTCCGAAAAGAAAACTCTAACTTTGGAGAAAAACGTGTAAAGTAATTTGTGATTATAATTAATGTTATTTAATGGTGCCAAAATCTGATGCCATACTGCCTGTCTCCCCACGTTAGTATTTTTTTTTTAACAAACCCAATCATGTATCTAATTCTCTTGACTGAGACTTCATTTTGGAAAACGCATTGCAAATACGTGGTTGTAATCCTGAGATCCAACGCTTAGGTTTGGTGCGTACAAAATTATCCGCCAGTATTCAGATTGTGTTTGAAAATCTCTGCAGTTTCCCTCAAATTAGAGGTTCAGAACTGCGAAACTGATTTCACTGGTTGTACAAACTGGTTTGTTTTTTAGGGATTCTGATCCAAAAGGGTGGAAATTCAAGGTCTGAGTTGGTGCAACACAAGGCTTTACTTTGCACTACATGTATAGTATCCATTGCATCATGGAATTACGACGTGAGCCCACTATGCACAATCTTAATATTCTCATCGGACATCTTCAATCTTCTAACCTACATCTGGAACTGTTTGGAAATGTCCTCTCAACTTAACAATGTTTTTGGTCTCAGATATGAAAGTTGACCCTACTCTTTGGGCAGTTTGGTTCATCAGTGGCTGTTCGTCACATCAAGGCAAAACACTACTCATTTTGAACTGAAATGCCTTACTTTCAATTAATTGTTAGTATCTGGTGCCAGATTTGTATCAACCTATGAATATACATTGAGAATCTTGTAAACTGACAAGTTCTAGCTGGCCCCTTTAAGGGTGCCACAAAATTATGTGTACGTTTGCAAGAGGCTGTGAGTAATGTTGATGTGAGCCTTTCTTTTTTTTAAGTTTCCTACATTGAACTTAACTATGGGTGCCTTTTCTGTGTGTACAAATATTTCATACTACGACGTCTGTATTAACCAAAACAGTGGCCTACCTTTTCAGTGCTAATAGTCTTCATTCAGGGATCCTGTTCAACATAAGGAAGTTTACTGTGACATTGGTACATTACTTGTTATAATAGAACACAAAGGGCTTAGATTTTGTATCGCGTTATCGGAACGCTTTCGTTTATGCTGTTTGTGCCATTTGATGACAGTCGTATCATGGATTCCAAGCATGTCTTGGGTCTTCTGCGTGGACAAATCCTAGAATGTTTTTTTCTCCGTGTGGAATACCTAAATGTATATATGCATGCTTTTGTATGTGTACCATACATTCTGAAACAGAAACTGGCACAAATCTTGCTTTCCTGCTAAATTTAGCTCCGCTCAATTCCAGACTTTTCCAACTTTCAAGGTTACATTACACTTGAGAACTTACATAGTGTAGTTTTCTAAGGACCAACTACCATTCCCACTTCTGGGTCTAGGCAAGAATCTAATAGTCCCACTCTACCACGTATATGCTAATATGTTGAAATAGTATTGAAGTTTATAGTATCTATTAAAGGATGAACGGGAATGTAATTCACTCATGGCTGTTGATCACTATATTCACTGGAATTCTTTGTGGCTTTTTTGTCCCTCTTAAGAATCCATATCCGGCATCAACAATTTATTTTATTTCGTGTCAAAAGGATTGCATAACTCAGTATAAAAGTGATAAAATAGAGAGAGCACAAGCAGCTAAATAATTTTAGAGCAAAAAACAGGCAACAGCAACCACATTAGTTTTAGACCAGTGGTTCTCAACCTGTGGCTCCCCAGATGTTTTGGCCTTCAACTCCCAGAAAGCCTAACAGCTGGTAAACTGGCTGGGATTTCTGGGAGTTGGGGGCCAAACCACCTAGGAACCTACGGGTTGAGAACCACTGCTTCTTCCTCTGTGCATGAGGCAGTGCATTGGGGCAAGCATACAGATGCGGAGTTGTTTGTTCTGCTCCAAAGTCGCACAAGGTGGAGGATTTCTCTAGGTCAGTGGTTCTCAACCTTGGGTACCCAGATGTTTTTGTCCTACAACTCCCAGAAACCCCAGCCAATTTACCAGCTGTTAGGATTTCTGGAAGTTGAAGGCCAAAAACATCTGGGAACCCCAGGTTGAGAACCATTGCTCTAGGTTGTGCCATTTTGCCAGGTTGTCTTTTGATCTGCCCATTCCACTTGGACTTCCAAGGTGCCCATTCTTGGTTTGCCCTTGGAGACCCTTGTGGGGAGCTATCCAGTTGGGATTGCCTGGTTTAGCTGCTGTTACTGGAGGAATATTTGGAGAAGTAGTGGTTCTCATGAAGCTTTCCCTTGATTTAAGTCTACTGGGAGGAGGCTGATAGCAATGCAGTGGGTGGCTTTCACAGTGTTTACCCTTATTTCTAACACAGAAAGAGCCTCCCCAAAGACTGAGTAAATATAGTTAGGCGTCCCCTGAGCAACATTTCTTGTAAACCAGTAGTTCTCAACCTGTGGGTCCCCAGATGTTTTGGCCTTCAACTCCCAGAAACCCTAACAGCTGGTAAACTGGCTGGGATTTCTGGCAGTTGTAGACCAAAACACCTAGGAACCTATGGGTTGATAACCACTGCTTCTTCCTCTGTGCATGAGGCAGGGCATTGGGGCAAGCATGCAGATGCGGAGTTGTTTGTTCTGCTCCACAGTTGCACAAGGTGGAGGATTTCTCTAGGTTGTGCTATTTTGTCAGGTTGTTTTTTGATCTGCCCACTCCACTTCTGAGTCTCTTCAGGGACTTCCAAGTTGCCCATTCTTGGTTTGCCCCTGGAGACCCTTGTAGGGAGCTATCCATTTGGGATTTCCTGGTTTAGCTGCTATTGCTGGAGGAACATTTGGAGGAGCAGTGGTTCTCATGAAGCTTTCCCTTGATTTAAGTCTACTGGGAGAAGGCTGATAGCGATGCAGTGAGTGGCTTTCACAGTGTTCAGCCTTATTTCTAACCCTCCCCAAAGACTGAGTAAATACAGTTAGATGTCCCCTGAGCAACATTTCTTGTAAACCAGTAGTTCTCAACCTGTGGGTCCCCAGATGTTTTGGCCTTCAACTCCTAGAAATCTTAACAGCTGGTAAACTGGCTGAGATTTCTGGGAATCGTAGGCCTAAAACACCTGGGGACCCACAGGTTGAGAACCAAAGTTGTAAACAGCTAATCTCTCCAACCCAAAAGCATCGCTTTACAATACTTTTTTTTTTGTATCAACAATGATACTTCTGTATTGTTGAAGGCTTTCATGGCCAGAATCACTGGGTTGTTGTAGGTTTTTCAGGCTGTATGGCCATGGTCTAGAGGCATTCTCTCCTGACATTTTGCCTGCATCTATGGCAAGCATCCTCACAGGTAGTGAGGTCTGTTGGAAGTAGGAAAATGGTTTTATATATCTGTGGAATGACCAGGGTGAGACAAAGGACTCTTGTCTGTTGGAGCTAGGTGTGAATGTTTCAACTGACCACCTTGATTAGCTTTTGATTGCCCATTAAATGCTAATCAAGGTGGTCAGTTGAAACATTCACACCTAGCTCCAGCAGACAAGAGTCCTTTGTCCTATGGTCTTTCCACAGATATATAAACCCATTTTCTTACTTCCAACAGACCTCACTACCTCTGAGGATACTTGCCATAGATGCAGGCGAAACGTCAGGAGAGAATGCCTCTAGACCATGGCCATACAGCCCGAAAAAACCTACAACAACCCAATGATACTTCTAATTTGCATTTTTAAGATACTAGTTTTGTCTTGGCAAATGGCAGGAACTGACAAGGTTTTACAAGCAATTAATCATAGAACAACATATACTTCTGATCTTACCTTTTAGCTTTCACAGTGGAACATTCCCATAATTTCAGGCATGCCTGGGGTGGGTCTTCTGTATTCTAACTTCACTGTATTGCAATCTTTATATCTAGAAGAACCTTTGGCTTTCGCCTACACTTAACCCAACGTAGCTTCTTTGGCTTCCCAAAAGTGCCTCATACACTATTTAATTTTGGGCTGAAGTCCCAGACTGTAGCACAAACTCTTACTGCAAGTATTTAGCATCTGGACTATGCTTCTGTTTGCATTTAAAGCAAGAGCTAATTCATTGTAGTCCCTTTGTTACAGCTCTGTACTCAGATACGTATGTTCTTGCTTTTCCTGTTACAATTATGGCTACCATTGCAACCACAAGTAGAATGTAGTCCTCTTGTATGTATGCCTGTCATACCAGATACAGGTTTTTTGGTGCGAGGGAGTCCCTTGTTCAGACAAGCATGCTTGGTTACCACAGGTTTGGGTGGCCAGAATGAATTTTACTTAATCTGGTACATCCAGTATCTGTTACGATGCAAGTAACTCTGTGATTTCATGCTCTCATTCTGCAGCACATTTTGAAATAATCTGTACTAATCCTTATGTTAGATATTGCAATTGAAGGCCAATACATTTGACTTCTATTTTAATCATGTCAGGATTTTTTATGTACATTACTGTTACTACTCAGACTCCTTGGACTTCAAAATGAATTTGTATTCCTATCCCTAATCCTAGTATATTGACGATTCTCCAGTGGTGCAATGGGTTAAACGCTTGTGCTGGCAGGACTGCTGACCGAAAGGTCAGCGGTTCAAATTCAGGGAGTGGGGTGAGCTCCCTTCTGTCAGCTCCAGCTTCCCATGCGGGGACATGAGAGAAGCCCACAAGATGGTAAAGCATCAAACATCTGGGCGTCCCCTTGCAGACAGCCAATTCTCTCACACCAGAAGCGACTTGCAGTTTCTCAAGTTGTTCCTGACACACAAAAAACCCTAGTATATTGTGTGCCGATGTTTTGCTTAGAACCTGGACATTGTTTAAAAAAATCTACCACAGTAGTACCAAGGTCTCCACAGGCACAAATTGACTCCCTCTTCCTTTTGTTTGCCAAAACTACAAGGCATTTGCCTGGAGAACATGCTGTCCCAAGTCTTAACTAGAGGGTGGGACAGGATTTTGAGTTGGAGGACTTCTGACTAGCCAGGAAATGAGTTACACGCAGGACAGTCATAGAAAGGGCCTTGAACTTACCTTTCAGCATATTTTACTCCAAATAAATAGTCCTCAGCTATGGCAGGATTTCTCATTTGTTGGGAAAGGTCTGCTGCAAAGAGTTGTGCCATGTTTTCAGTGCTTTCAGGCAAGGGCTGAGAGAGGAAACACTCCCTTCAGATAGATGGAGGGATGTATAGTTGGAATCAGGCCCTGGAAAACATGCAGTTTCTTCTTTCATGTTGCAAGTTGGCATGAATTTGTGGGTTCCCCCATATTGGACAACTTACATGAATAGATTGTTCAGCAGAATACTGACACTTTTGTTTTCATGTCAGGAGTGACTTGAGAAACTGCAAGTCGCTTCTGGTGTTCAAGAATTGGCCGTCTGCAAGGACGTTGCCCAGGGATGCTTGGGAGCCTCCGGTGGGGCAGTGGGTTAAACCGCTGAGCTGCTTAACTTGTTGATTGAAAGGTCGCAGATTTGAATCTGGAGAGCAGCGTGAGCTTCCACTGTCAGCCCCAGCTTCTACCAACCTAGCAGTTCGAAAACATGTGGATGTGAGTAGATCAGTAGATACCTCTCTAGCAGGAAGGTAATGGCACTCCATACAGTCATGCTGGCCACATGACCTTGGAGGTGTCTATGGACAATGCCAGCTCTTCGGCTTAGAGGAGCACCACCCCCAGAGTCGGACACGACTGGACTTCATTTAATGTCAGAGGAAAACCTTTATCTTTACTATGAGATGCTTCTCTCATGTCCCTGCAGGGGAAGCTGGAGCTGACAGACAGGAGCTCACACCACTTTTCACATTCGAATTGCCGACCATTCCTGCCAGTACAAGGGTTTAACCCATTGCACCACAGGCATCTCCAGTATTCAACACTGAAACTGACTTTGCCATTGTCATCTGAACAGCTGTGCATCTTTACACGAAGGAACTGGAGAGGTGTTTGTTTCTTCCATCCAGGCCAAATGTTGGGCAGTTTGGACAAAATTTCCATATCCTCTGAACTTGTGAATGCATTGGCCACTGGTCAGGTGAACAGGTTGATGGTGGTACTTCTACCACTAGTTTACTCCTTGAATTAAAGGATATAGCAAGTGGCTGGAAAACTATCTAGTCTTGACTTGCTTCCCATAGTTTTAGCTTGCTGCAGCCAGCTCGAAAAATACACACAATTGAGATCAGAAGAGCAAAAGAAAGATGCCCTGGCTTTTGTGGTTGACTTCCTGGTCTTGGTCCAAAAACACATCTATTGTTGGGAGGGAAAGATGTGGACGAGGGAAGGCTCTGGTTGCTGAATGGATTTTCAAGCGCCGCTGCATCAACACTGACAGTTTGTGAAACAGAATGCCATCAATGAAGAGTCTGTGCACTTTGATGACTCTCTCCAAAAGGAGGATTTGGCTGCTGCTCACTAAAACAACATATTGACATCATTGTCATTGTTGGCACACACATTATACATCTTTTCCCCACAGTTTGCCTATTTGTTTATAACTAGGACATGCACATTCAGACAGCTTCTAGTATAGTGAGAGGTACTTAGGCGATCCCTCGTTTTCCGAGGAGGATTGTCTTCCAGTGTTCTTGTGGGTCCATATGTGGCTGTGGAGCCCTATTCTTGCTCTGCATCTTCTTCCGCAGTGAGGGCATTGGTTTCCAGGTGGAAGGCGGTCTTGGTCGGGGTTGGCTTGATGCGCCTTCCTCTTGGCACGCTTCTCCCTTTCGCCCTCCATTCGTGCCTCTTCAAATTTTGCAGCACTGCTGGTCACAGCTGACTTCCAGCTGGAGCGATCAAGGGCCAGGGCTTCCCAGTTCTCAGTGTCTATGCCAGAGTTTTTAAGGTTGGCTTTGAGCCCATCTTTAAATCTCTTTTCCTGTCCACCAACATTCCGTTTTCCGTTCTTGAGTTCGGAGTAGAGCAACTGCTTGGGAGACGGTGGTCAGGCATCTGGACAACGTGGCCGGTCCAGCGGAGTTGATGGTGGAGGACCATCGCTTCAATGCTGGTGGTCTTTGCTTCTTCCAGCACGCTGACGTTTGTCCGCCTGTCTTCCCAAGAGATTTGCAGGATTTTCTGGAGGCAGCGCTGATGGAATCATTCCAGGGGTTGCATGTGATGTCTGTAAACAGTCCACATCTCACAGGCATATAGTAGGGTTGGGAGGACAATAGCTCTATAAACAAGCACCTTGATATCCCTACGGATGTCCCGGTCCTCAAACACTCTCTGCGTCATTCGGAAAAATGCTGCACTCGCAGAGCTCAGGCGGTGTTGTATTTCGGTGTCGATGTTGACTTTGGTGGAGAGGTGACTGCCAAGGTAGCGGAAATGATCAACATTTTCTAATGTTACCCCATTAAGCTGTATCGCTGGCATTGGAGAGGGGTTGGCTGGTGTCTGCTGGAACAGCACTTGGTTTTTTCAATGTTCAATGACAGGCCGAGCTTCTAGTATGCTTCTGCGAAGGTGTTTAGTGTGGCTTGTAGATCTTCTTCTGAATGCGCACAGACGACCTTGTCATCAGCATACTGGAGTTCTATAACATGTTGTTGTAACCTTGGTTTTGGCTTTCAGTCTGCTGAGGTTGAATAGCTTGCCATCTGTCCAATAGATGATTTCCACTCCGGTGGGAAGCTTCCCATCAACAAGTGAGAGGTACTGACCATGTTAAACGCCTTCAAAGCCAAATAAGTGTTGCCCTCTGAATACGTACAAACTCCAGCCTTTAACAGCTGAGCCTTCCACATATTGTAAAGACAGCTTAATACTTTTTCCCTACTAAGGCCTTTAAGATCACCCAAGAGTGCCTTCCTTGTATACATTTCTTGCCAAGTCCTACGTTAAAGACATAAAGAATGGTATTTTTAATTGTCACACAACGCTGAAACTCCATTCCTATTCAAGATCTCTGTAACCATGGGTGCCATTCCTATATTCTCACTTGCACACATTGAGAGGGATATTGTGTCTCTAGGAATTTGATACTTCACTTACTTAGGCGATCCCTCGTAATCCGAGGATGATGGCCCTCCAAGTGTAATGTCTTGGTGGTGGGTCTGCAGGTGTCTGTAGAGCCCTAATCTTGACCCACATGTTCTTCCACAATGAGGACATCTGTTTCCACGTGGAAGGCGGTTCCGGTCAGGGTTGGATTGACGTGCCTTCCCTTTGGCACGTGAAATGGAGCTCAGAAATGTGGTGCTCTTGGCCATGAAGTTCAGCACTGAATAGTGCATGCCGAAGCATGATTTGTAGTATTTATGTTGCTCTGTTCAAATGATTGCAATGCTTTACATGATGTTAATAAATCTGCACAATGGTCCAGTATGTGATCCTGCGACTTTCCAGACATTTCTGATGAAGCAAGGTTTAGGGATTTCCCGATTTGTTGCTCATCCTTCATCTGCCACAACACACCTGTTCTGCTTAGACAGTATTCTATGCAGCATTGCAAATCTCAAGAAAAAATGCATTTGTGGGCACAAAGACATTGTTGCCCTAACTTAAGAAAAACACAGCATCCTTTTGGAAAGGTGCCAAAACATATAAGTGCCACAACTCATTACTTAGTGATAAGATTCTCGGGTTTTTTTTTCATGTGATACTTTATAAGCACTAAAAGAGCATCTTTGTGGCTTCTTTTGCTGTGACGGTGTCGGTTTATGGAGCTGTGTATTCGATTTCTAAATATATGGTGGTGTAAAAATGTACTTTATAGCTTTGTATTCACTTACTGTTTTGTATATATGAATTTTGTAAATCTTATTAAAATGTGATTTGTTCTTATTTGGCTTCACAGTGTCTGCAAAGCAGTTACAATCTTTTTAGGGAGCAACTGTTACAATATTTTTATTTATTTATTTCCTATATTTATACCCGCCCTTCTCCCCCCCAAAAGGGGACTCAGGGCAGCCTAACAAAAGCATCATATAAACAACCACAGTACAATTAAAATATTAAAAATTAAAACAACAATTAAGACACATCCATTAAAATCGAAATCCAAAAAACCAGTCCAGGTCAATTCATTGCCATAAGTTGTGTGATCTTCTTCCACTTGCTGCTCACTGATCAAATGCTTGATCCCATTACCAGGTCTTGATTTTCCTGCTAGAAGACAAGAAGGAGGTGGCCAATCTGATATCTCTAGGGAGGGCGTTCCATAGGTGGGGGGCCACTGCCGAGAAGGCCCAGTCTCTTGTCCCTATCAACCGTGTTTGCGATAGTGGTGGGATTGAGAGCAAGGCCTCTCCTGAAGATCTTAAACTTCGTGATGATTTGTGGCAGGAGATACGTTCGGACAGGTAGTCTGGGCCAGAACTATTTAGGGCTTTAAAGGTTAAAACCAGCACTTTGAATTACAATACACGCTATAGTATACAAGGTTGGCAGCCCAAAAGCTTAGAAATACTTTGCAACTGCCAGGTAGTCCTGTTGGGCGAATGGGCTTATTAACAAAAGACCCTCCCCATAAACATATAGCAGAGTAACTTATTAGCAGCAGCACCAGTAGCCCAAAGTGATAAAAAGAACAAAAACACAAAAAACCAATGTTATCTCTCCCACAGGAGGCTTTTCTTTGTAGTAAAATAATATGGTTGCACTATTTACAAGGACGGGGTTTCCATAACACAAAGTTCTTTATACTTCCTTCTTTGCTTCCACACTGGGCTTCTTTCTCATGCAAGTAAACAACTTCGCTCTCACAGAACCTCCTCTCACGCTGAAATCACACAGGAGCTTCACATAGTAGCTTTACCACAGCTTTACAGATGAGCCTTCAACTTCTCATCAAAGCTTCTCAGACCAGGCCTTTTCGCACTCATAGACTAAGGCCTACCTCACAGAGAAGCCTACTCATACAGACTGAGGCCTACCTCACACTGAGGCCTTCCCTCAGATAGACCTTTCTCCCACTTAGTCTATGAAAATGCACTCAGCCTTCTCATAGACTAAGGCCTACCTCACAGAGAAGCCTATTCACACAGACTGAGGCCTTCCTTCACACTGAGACCTTTCTCCCACTTAGTCTACGAGAAGGCCCTCAGCCTTCTCATAGACTAAGGTCTACCTCACAGAGAAGCCTACTCACACAGACTGAGGCCTTCCTTCACACTGAGACCTTTCTCCCACTTAGTCTATGAGAAGGCCCTCAGCCTTCTCATAGACTAAGGTCTACCTCACAGAGAAGCCTACTCACATAGACTGAGGCCTTCCTTCACACTGAGACCTTTCTCCCACTTAGTCTATGAGAAGGCACTCAGCCTTCTCATAGACTAAGGTCTACCTCACAGAGAAGCCTACTCACACAGACTGAGGCCTACCTCACACTGAGACCTTCCCTCAGACTGAGACTTTTCTCCCACTTAATCTATGAGAAGGCACTCAGCCTTCTCATAGACTAAGGTCTACCTCACAGAGATGCCTACTCACACAGACTGAGGCCTTCCTTCACACTGAGACATTTCTCCCACTTAGTCTATGAGAAGGCACTCAGCCTTCTCATAGACTAAGGCCTACCTCACAGAGAAGCCTACTCACACAGACTGAGGCCTACCTCACACTGAGGCCTTCCCTCAGACTGAGACCTTTCTCCCACTGAGATTTACCTCAGACTGAAGGCACTAAGCTACAGGCACACCTGCTTATATAGAGATGCAGCTTTTGCTGAGTCATTCCATCCATTTAACACGTTCAGTGCTTGACTTACACTTTTGTAATTAAAAATACCTAGTTATAGAAGATGGAAAGCCAATCAACCTCTTATTGTCCCCTTAAACTTTTCTAACCCCATCCCTCCCTTCCCCCTTCAATTTTAACCCATAAGCATCACCCAGATCCTTAATGATCCTTTGAGACTGAAGCTGGTCTCCGTCCACAGCACCTGTTAAGTCCTTTCTCTTGCTGCATAACCTCCAGCAATAGTAATGCGACATCCATCTCTGCCACTTCCTTGGGGCCGTGGCCTTCCCAGACCTCTTTATGAACACTTCAAAGGCTGGACATTTGGGGCAATGGATGCTACCGCTCCCAATATTTTGGCCATCACAGATCACCCTAGCTAACCACTCCTCTCCCTTGTGCTTTATGAAATTATTCCTATTTTACTTTGTTCTTACGCTCTTGGCTCTAAAGAAATTATTGACTGTTTGGCATCGTATGGAGTTTGGGAAAACAATGACTTGGCAGTAAAAGGAACTGGATATTAATTCCTCTTTCACATTCTGAGTTTCCCCTGAACAAGCCATTCGTTTACAGGATAGTTCTAATGCTTGTGCCCTACAGGATGTGTTTGTTGGAATGTTAAATAGGGGCACCTGCTGCTACCAACCCATTTTTAATTCTAGGTACAAGGAATCAAGATTGATAATGACTTGCACTGCTGTCATGTGGAAGATGTAGTCCTGGCTCTTCAGTCAAAAGAGCTGTAGAAGGGAAAGTAAACAAGCCACTCTGTCTAACTTTGGAAATGAGATAAAAGAATCTGCCTTGCTCCTTCATCCTTTGTTTAGCACAGTGTTTCTCAACCTGGGGGTCGGGACCCCTGGAGGGGTTGTGAGGAGGTGTCAGAGGGGTTGCCAAAGACCATCAGAAAAAACAATATTTTCTGTTCGTTATGGGATTTCTGTGTGCCAAGTTTGGTTGTTAAAGTTCAGAATGTTCTTTGATTGTAGGTGAACTATAAATCTCAGCAACTACAACTCTCAAATGGCAAGGTCCATTTCCCCCAAACTCCACCAGTGTTCACATATGGACATATTCAGTATCAGTGCCAAGTTTGGTCCAGATCCATCATTGTTTGAGTCCACAGTGCTCTCTGGATGTAGGTGAACTACAACTCCAAAACTCAAGACCAGTGCCCACCAAACACTTCAGTATTTTCTGTTGGTCATGGGAGTTCTGTTTGCCAAGTTTGATTCAATTCCATCATTGGTGAGGTTCAGAATGCTCTTTGATTGTAGGTGAACTATAAATCTCAGCAACTACAACTCTCAAATGGCAAGGTCCATTTCCCCCAAACTCCACCAGTGTTCACATATGGACATATTCAGTATCAGTGCCAAGTTTGGTCCAGATCCATCACTGTTTGAGTCCACAGTGCTCTCTGGATGTAGGTGAACTACAACTCCAAAACTCAAGACCAGTGCCCACCAAACCCTTCCAGTATTTTCTGTTGGTCATGGGAGTTCTGTGTGCCAAGTTTGATTCAATTCCATCATTGGTGAGGTTCAGAATGCTCTTTGATTGTAGGTGAACTATAAATCCCAGCAACTACAACTCTCAAATGGCGAGATCCATTTCCCCCAAACTCCACCAGTGTTCACATTTGGGCATTTTGAGAATCAGTGCCAAGTTTGGTCCAGATCCATCATTGTTTCAATCTACAGTGCTCTCTGATGGTAGGTGAAATACAACTCCAAAACTCAAGACCAGTGCCCACCAATCCCAGCAACTACAACTCCCAAATGTCAAGGTCTATTTTCTCCAAATGCCACCAATGTTCACATTTGGACATATTGAGTATTTGCGCCAAGTTTGGTCCAGATCTATCATTGTTTGAGTCCACAGTGCTCTTTGTATGTAGGTGAGCTACAACTCCAAAACTCAAGGTCAATGCCTACCAAACCCTTCCAGTATTTTCTGTTGGTCATGGGAGTTCTGTGTGCCAAGTTTGATTCAATTCCATCATTGGTGGGGTTCAGAATGCTCTTTCATTGTAGTTTAACTATAAATCCAAACAACTACAACTCCCAAATGTGCCAAGTATGGTTCAGTTTCATCATTGGTGGGGTTCAGAATGCTCTTTGATTGTAGGTGAACTACAGTACAAATCCCAGCAACCACAACTCCCAAATGTCAAGGTCTATTTTCTCCAAAGTCCACCAGTGTTTCACATTTGGACATATTGAGAATCAGTGCCAAGTTTGGTCCAGATCCATCACTGTTTGAGTCCACAGTGCTCTCTGGATGTAGGTGAGCTTACAACTCCCAAACTCAAGGTCACTGCCCACCAAACCCAGTATTTTCTGTTGCTCATGAGAGTTCTGTGTGCCAAGTTTGGTTCAATTCCATCATTGATGATGTTCACAATGCTCTTTGATTGTAGGTGAACTATAAATCCCAGCAACTACAACTCCCAAATGGCAAGGTCTATTTTCCCCAAACTCCACCAGTGTTCACATATGGACATATTCAGTATCAGTGGCAAGTTTGGTCCAGATTTATCATTGTTTGGGTCCACAGTGCTCTCTGGATGTAGGTGAACTACAACTCCAAAACTCAAGGTCACTGCCCACCAAACCCAGCAACTTCAACTCCCAAATCTCAAGGTCTATTTTCTACAAACTCCCAACAGTGTTCACATATGGACATATTCAGTATCAGGGCCAAGTTTGGTCCAGATCCATCACTGTTTGAGTCCACAGTGCTCTCTGGATGGAGGTGAACTACAACTCCAAACCTCAAGGTCAATACCCACCAAACCCTTCCAGTATTTTCTGTTGGTCATGGGAGTTCTGTGTGCCAAGTTTGGTTCAATTCCATCATTGGTGGGGTTCAGAATGCTCTTTGATTGTAGTTTAACTATAAATCTAAACAACTACAACTCCCAAATGTGCCAAGTATGGTTCAATTTCATCATTGGTGAAGTCCAGAATGTTCTCTATACAGCAAAGGGTCCTGGTGGAAGTAGTTTATGGAACTGTGGCTGATGTTTGGAACTGGAGTGCTGCCTCCAGCCTTGAGTCAGAGGCATGCGCTCCCATATTTTTGGTTTGGGAAGCATCGAAAAGCCCTCTGAGTGAGACATACAGCAATAATGCAATGGGCAGCCTCCCAATTCAGAGCGGTGCCACTAGCCGAGCATGAGGGGCCCCTGTCTCTTCCCTATTGTGTTGGACAACAGTAGAGCTCTGTGCCTGCAGCTTGCCGTTCTGAGTGTCGCCCCAAACCCCCAACTCCCCCTGCATCCTGGACTTTGAATATTCATCGTGTTTTGGATGAATCATCAATTGTCCAGCTTTTCGTTCGAGAGAAATCCCTTACGTTGCATTAACACAGCTTCCACATTTCACAGGATACTCCTCAGTTCCTCCTGGCGTTTCAGTTTCGTGAACGAAATGCCACTGAGAATCAGGCTTACGTTCCAAACATGTTTGGAAAGTGTGAGTTTGTATTCACATCTTCATAAAAAAAGGTAAAGGTTTTCTCCGAACTGTATGGCATTCTCTCCTGACATTTCACCCGCATCTATGGCAGGCATTCTCAGAGGTTGTGAGGTCTGTTGGAAACTAGGAAAATAGGGTTCATATATCTGTGGATTAATGCCCAGGGTGGAAGAAAGAACTCTTGTCTGCTTGAGGCAAGGGTGAATGTTGCAATTGGCCACCTTGATTAGCATTAAAAAGCCTTGCAGCTTCAATGCCAGGATGCTTCCTTCAGCGGATCACTTCCTAGAAATGGAAGGGGAATTGGAAGTGGGCACCACAATTCAAGAGAGATATTGACAAGCTGGAATGTGTCCAAAGGAGGGCGACTAAAATGATCAAGGATCTGGAGAGCAAGCCCTATGAGGAGCGGCTTAAGGAGCTGGGCATGTTTAGCCTGAAGAAGAGAAGGCTGAGAGGAGATATGATAGCCATGTATAAATATGTGAGAGGAAGCCACAGGGAGGAGGAGGGAGCAAGCTTGTTTTCTGCTTCCTCGGAAGGCCATTCAATGCTAATCAAACTGTCCAATTGCAACATTCACACTTGCTTGAAACAGACAAGAGTTCTTTCTCCCACCCTGGATGTCATTCCACAGATATGTCAACCCCGCTGGCCTAGTTTCCAACAGACCTCACAACCTCTGAGGATGCCTGCCATAGATGTGGGTGATCGCAACATTCACACTTGCATCAAGCAGACTAGAGTTCTTTTTCCCAACCTAGATAATATTCCACAGATATGTCAACCCCACTTGCCTAGTTTCCAGCAGACCTCACAACCTCTGAGGATGCCTGCCATAGATGTGGGTGATTGCAACATTCACACTTGCCTCAAGCAGACTAGAGTCCTTTTTCCCAACCTTGAAAATATTCCACAGATATGTCAACCCCACTTGCCTAGTTTCCAACAGACCTCACAACCTCTGAGGATGCCTGCCATAGATGTGGGTGATTGCAACATTCACACTTGTCTCAAGCAGACTAGAGTTCTTTTTCCCAACCTTGAAAATATTCCACAGATATGTCAACCCCACTTGCCTAGTTCCCAACAGACCTCACAACCTCTGAGGATGCCTGCCATAGATGTGGGTGATTGCAACATTTACACTTGCCTCAAGCAGACTAGAGTTCTTTTTCCCAACCTTGATAATATTCCACAGATATGTCAACCCCACTTGGCTAGTTTCCAACAGACCTCACGACCTCTGAGGATGCCTGCCATAGATATGGGTGAAACGTCAGGAGAGAATGCTTCTGGAACATGGCCAGACAGCCCGGAAAACTCACAGCAACCCAGTGATTCCAGCTATGAAAGCCTTCGACAACACATTGTGATTCTCTTTGCTTCCAGGTACAGATTGTTGGTTAGCTCCATCGTCTGCAGCGACAGGTTTCCTTTTCTGCAGTAAAACTGCTGCGCCTTTGATGCTCAAAAGATAACTTGCCGATTGAAAACTAATTCCAGTGCTCAGCCTTGTGCCAAATTAACTCCTGGAAAAAAAACATGATGTGAATATAAACACATGCATCACTCTCTCTCATACACACATGCATACACATACACACCCCAGCTCTTGTTAGAAGAGGTGCTGGATAGACCCTCATTTCTGGGAAAGCGGTTGCCATGGCAACAGGAAGGGTGCCACAAACACTTTTGCAGACACGTCTGGGCTCCTTCGTCACTTGCTGATCGAATTGAAAATCAGTGCAGTGTTCACTTTGAAAACATTACCTTATGTGGGTTGTTGTAGGTTTTTTCGGGCTATA
>NW_026847771.1:102806776-102821776 GCF_025583915.1 Anolis sagrei ordinatus | reverse complement strand
GCGGAGGGCGTGCTTGTCTCAAAATAACTGCCTACATGTAAATTGCTGACCAAAAGGTCGGCGGTTCAAATCCTGTAAGCGGGGTGAGCTCCCACTGTTAGCCCCAGCTTCCGCCAACCTAACAGTTCAAAAACATGCAAATGTGAGTAGATCAATAGGTACTGCTCCGGTAGGAGGGTAACAGCACCCCATGCAGTCATAATAATAATAATAAATAATAACAATAATAATAAAACTTTATTTATCCTGTAAGCGGGGTGAGCTCCCACTGTTAGCCCCAGCTTCCGCCAACCTAACAGTTCAAAAACATGCAAATGTGAGTAGATCAATAGGTACCGCTCCGGCGGGAAGGTAACAGCACTCCATGCAGTCATAATAATAATAATAAATAATAATAATAATAATAATAATAAAACTTTATTTATCCTGAGCGGGTGAGCTCCCACTGTTAGCCCCAGCTTCTGCCAACCTAACAGTTCAAAAACATGCAAATGTGAGTAGATCAATAGGTACTGCTCCGGTAGGAGGGTAACAGCACTCCATGCAGTCATAATAATAATAATAAATAATAACAATAATAATAAAACTTTATTTATCCTGTAAGCGGGGTGAGCTCCCACTGTTAGCCCCAGCTTCCGCCAACCTAACAGTTCAAAAACATGCAAATGTGAGTAGATCAATAGGTACTGCTCCGGTAGGAGGGTAACAGCACCCCATGCAGTCATAATAATAATAATAAATAATAACAATAATAATAAAACTTTATTTATCCTGTAAGCGGGGTGAGCTCCCACTGTTAGCCCCAGCTTCCGCCAACCTAGCAGTTCAAAAACATGCAAATGTGAGTAGATCAATAGGTACCGCTCCGGCGGGAAGGTAACAGCACTCCATGCAGTCATAATAATAATAATAATAAATAATAATAATAAAACTTTATTTATACCCCGCTACCATCTCCCCAAGGGACTCGGTGCGGCTTACATGAGGCCGAGCCCACAATACATCAATTTCCATCAATAACAACAACAATACAAGCAATTAAATCACATACACAGATAGCTTAAACTTTAACAATAGCACAACACACCTTTAAAATCTGTGGCTAGGCCAAATGTCATCAAAATTTAAAAATAATGCTGGACATGGATAAGAAGTGGAGCATTAGTAAAGAGATACAAGCAGGCGTAAATCAGTATAAAGTGCTTTTGGAGGATAAAGTGCTTTTATTCTGGGAAGGCACACTGGAACAACCACGTTTTCAAGCTCCTCCTAAAGACAGCCAGAGTTGGGGCATGCTTGATGCCCTTAGGAAGTGAGTTCCAGAGTCGAGGAGCCACCACCGAGAAGGCCCTCTCTCCCGTCCCCACCAATCGCGCCTGCGATGCAGGTGGAAGCGCGAGCAGGGCCGGCCACATGACCTTGGAGGCATCTATGGACAACGCCAGCTCTTTGGCTTAGAAATGGAGATGAGCACCAACCCCCAGAGTTGGACACAACTAGACTTAATGTCAAGGGGAAAGCTTTGCCTTACCTAAACGAAAGATCTCCTTCAAGAAGGAAAAGACCAGGCCTCAATAAAGAAGCTTCTTTTATTGCACTTGGAGAGAGTTCTCGGCTCTTTTCTCGACGGAATGACAAAAACGTGCAGTGAAAAGGACAAGAGGCATAACGAGGAGAGGCTAACAAAACCCACATCTAAACCCCCAGGATTTCCCCATCCCACCCCAGGATCAGTCGGAGTCTCTCGCTGGGGCTAGCTCTCCTCCCATTTCCAGCGACGAGGGGAGGATTCTGGTTTGGGCGACTTTCTGGAGCTCAGTTTCCTTCTCAAGGAGGAGAACTTGTCTCCCAGGACCTTCCGTAGCCCCGGACTGTCTGTGGGCAGCGGGAGCTCCCTCCGCGCGTTGGGCAGCCGTCCTGTGAACATTTCCCACCGCGCCATCGCGTCCACGGCCCTGTCCACTTGCAGAATCTCCTCCTCGGAGACGTCTTTTTCAAGCGCAGCAATGCACATCTGGAGCCAAAGCGTGTACTCCTTGATCATGTCCGAGGGTTTGGGGGCAATGCCCAGCTGTTCCTGGCTAGGGGCATCCGCCAGGGAACAAGACGGATCGTCGAGATCCAGGTCCTGCAACGTGGAAACAGCTTGGCTGCAAGTGTCTGGTGTCAGGGGTTCGGAAACGGACGTGACGGCCTCGGAGTCGTTCTCACAATCCATCCCAGAGTCCGTGCTTGGTTGCAAAACGTCCTCGGAGAGAGACGATTCGGACAGTTCTTGGCTGAGCCAGGTGGATGAAATAGTTTGCATCCAAGCATAAAGTTTCTGTGCCAAAGAACAAAAACAAGCATGCTTTTAATACCCCCTAAGGCAGTGTTTCTCAACCTGGGGGTCGGGACCCCTGGAGGGGTCATGAGGGAGTGTCAGAGGGGTCATCAAAGACCATCAGAAAACACAGTATTTTCTGTTGGTCATGGGGGTTCTGTGTGGGAAGTTTGGCCCAATTCTATCATTGGTGGGGTTCAGAATGCTCTTTGATTGTAGGTGAACTATAAATCCCAGCAACTACAACTCCCAAAATGTCAAAGACTATTTTCCCCAGACTCCACCAGTGCTCACATTTGGTCGTATTGAGTATTCGTGCCAAGATTAGTCCAGTTCCATCATTGTTTGAGTCCACAATGGTCTCTGGATGTAGGCAAACTACAACTTCAAAACTCAAGGTCAATGCCCACCAAACCCCTCCAGTATTTTCTGTTGGTCATGGGAGTTCTGTGTGCCAAGTTTGGCCCAATTCCAATCGTTGGTGGAGTTCAAAATGCTCTTTGATTGCAGGTGAACTATAAATCCCAGCAACTACAACTCCCAAATGGCAAAATCAACCCCGCCCCCTAACCCCACCAGTATTCAGATTTGGGCATATCAGTCCAGTGAATGAAAATACATATCCATATCAGATATTTACATTATGATTCATAACAGCAGCAAAATGACAGTTATGAAGTAGCAACCAAAATAATTTTATGGTTGAGTCCTCGTGGACAACAAGTTAAACATGAGCCAACAATGTGATGTGGCGGCAAAAAAAGCCAATGGGATTTTGGCCTGCATCAATAGGAGCATAGTGTCTAGATCTAGGGAAGTAATGCTACCCCTCTATTCTGTTTTGGTTAGACCACATCTGGAATATTGTGTCCAGTTATGGGCACCACAATTCAAGAGAGATATTGACAAGCTGGAATGTGTCCAGAGGAGAGCGACTAAAATGATAAAAGGTCTGGAGAACAAGCCCTAGGAGGAGCGGCTTAAGGAGCTGGGCATGTTTAGCCTGAAGAAGAGAAGGCTGAGAGGAGATATGATAGCCATGTATAAATATGTGAGAGGAAGCCACAGGGAGGAGGGAGCAAGCTTGTTTTCTGCTTCCTTGGAGACTAGGACGCAGGAACAATGGCTTCAAACTACAAGAGAGGAGATTCCATCTGAACATGAGGAAGAACTTCCTGACTGTGAGAGACGTTCAGCAGTGGAACTCTCTGCCCCGGAGTGTGGTGGAGGCTCCTTCTTTGGAAGCTTTTAAACAGAGGCTGGATGGCCATCTGTCAGGGGTGCTTTGAATGCAATATTCCTGCTTCTTGGCAGAATGGGTTGGACTGGATGGCCCACGAGGTCTCTTCCAACTCAAGGATTCTATGATTCTATGACTTCAACAGTTGGGAAATGAAGGCAACAGTGAGCCACTGGGGCTGGAATGAAAAGAAATGGTCACACCAGTGTTTCTCAACCTTCCTAATGCTGCGACCCCTTAATACAGTTCTCATGTTGTGGTGACCCCCAACTATAACATTATTTTTGTCACTACTTCATAACTGTCATTTTGTTGCTGTTATGAATCACAATGTAAATATCTGATATGCAGGATGTATTTTCATTCACTGGACTAAATTTGGCACAAATACCCAATACGCAGAATGACGACTGAAATGCACCCTACATGGGGCTGCCTTTGAAGACTGTTTGCAAAGTGTAGTTAACACAAAGGTCAGCTTCCAGATTAATTACTGGGACTAGATATAGCAGTGTTTCCCAACCTTCCCAATGCCGTGACCCCTTAAATACAGTTCCTCATGTTGTGGTGAACCAACCCGGAC
The DNA here is from genome assembly GCF_025583915.1 of Anolis sagrei ordinatus. NCBI lineage: Eukaryota > Metazoa > Chordata > Lepidosauria > Squamata > Anolidae > Anolis > Anolis sagrei. Next base: position 102,817,630 of record NW_026847771.1, on the reverse strand, counting down.
ACAGCATATTATTTGAGAACACAGAAATGCTGGACCACTCTCACAATCACCATGTCAGGCTACACAGAGAAGCCATTGAAATCCACAAGCATGTGGACAATTTCAACAGAAAGGAGGAAACCATGAAAATGAACAAAATCTGGCTACCAGTATTAAAAAACTCTAAAATTACAACAGCACAACAACAGAGAGGAAACAAACAAGGATATCTAATCTCTCAACAAAAGATTGCCCCAGACACTGCCAGGCCATCAAATGCTAATCAAGGTGGTCAGTTGAAACATTCACACCTAGTTCCAACAGACCTCACTACCTCTGAGGATGCTTGCCATAGATGCAGGGGAAACGTCAGGAGAGAATGCCTCTAGACCATGGCCATATAGCCCAAAAAACCCTACAACAACCCATATTGTTTATGTTTACACATTCAGTTGACGCTGGCCTGCATCCTATTGATGGTCCCTACAATACAATCTGCCTCTTAAGATTTGGAAAAGGTTTGAAGGGCTATCTTTGCTAGCTGGGCCAAAACTAACAAAAATCCAAGCAACGACAACTCCCAAATGACAAAATCAATCCCACCAGTATTCAAATGTGGGTGTATTGGGTGTCTGTGCCCAATTTGGTCCAATGAATGAAAATCCATCCTGCATATCAGATATTTACATGACGATTCATAACAGTAGCAAAATTACAGTTATGGAGTAGCAACAAAAATAATGTTATGGTTGGGGGTCACCACAACATGAGGAACTGTATTACAGGGTGGCGGCATTGGGAAGGTTGAGAAACACTGCATTATAGGATGGACCTTCAGTGCTAAACATAGATCCCTCCCACCAGACAATTGAACTGCCCCAAGCAATTGCACTGTGAAAACAACATCTATCCAGTGCAATTCACCCACCAATGACTCAAGATTCTGCCCAGGAGGAGGAAGGGTGTGGGCTCCACTCTTCTTCAGTTCTCTTACCCTGTAGCGCTCAATGAGCTTGAAACCCACGACATACTGCAGCTTCCGAAGGCAAATTGGGCAGGGCTCCAGCGGTCGCAGCAGAACTTCATCCAAACTCAAGGCGCCTTGCATGATGCACTGAAGCCAGCGGCAGTTTCCCAAGCCAATCAGGTGACAGATCTCATGGCATGTGACCTGTCAGGTGAGAAATCAAGAATAAATACATCCTTGATAGTACCACATCGTGAACTCCCTATTACCTGCCCTTCTTCACTACCCACCTCATGCCTTAGAGTTCCTCTATCCTTGCAATGGAACAACAGCACCTCCCGATGGCCGAGTCAAGCACAGCCTCCAGATGCCGGAAACGAAAAAGAGGGAAGCCTTGCCTCTGTCTATGTATTGTCTGTCTTTGCATAATGGCATTGAATGTTTGCCATGTATGTGTTCTTTAATACACTCTGAGTCCCCTTGGGGAGATAAGAGTGGAATATATATAAAGTATATCAAAAAAACCAAGATTATGGCAACAAGAATGATTGACAACTGGAAAATAGAGGGAGAAAATGTGGAGGCCGTGACAGACGTTGTATTTCTAGGTGCAAAGATGAGTGCAGATGCAGACTGTGGCCAGGAAATCAGAAGACGCTTCCTTCTTGGGAGGAGAGCAATGTCCAGTCTCGATAAAATAGGAAAGAGTAGAGACATCAGACTGGCAACAAAGATCCATTGCCTAGTCAAAGCCATGGTATTCCCTGTAGTCACCTACGGATGTGAGAGCTGGACTCGGGAAGGCTGAGCGAAGGAAGATCGATGCTTTTGAGCTGTGGTGTTGGAGGAAAGTTCTGAGAGTGCCTTGGACTGCGAGAAGATCCAACCAGTCCATCCTCCAGGAAATAAAGCCCGACTGCTCACTGGAGGGAAGGAGACTAGAGACAAAGTGGAAGTCCTTTGGCCACATCATGAGGAGACAGCAAAGCCTAGAGAAGGGAATGATGCTGGGGAAAGTGGAAGGCAAAAGGAAGAGGGGCCGACCAAGGGCAAGATGGATGGATGGCATCCTTGAAGTGACTGGACTGACCTTGAAGGAGCTGGGGGTGGTGACGGCCGACAGGGAGCTCTGGCGTGGGCTGGTCCATGAAGTCACGAGGAGTCAGAGACGACTGAACGAATGAACAACAACATTATTATTATTATTATTATTATTATTATTATTATTATTATCAGTATACTGGGTACAGTCTTGTTCATTTTAATCATAAAATCATAGAATCATAGAGTTGGAAGAGACCACATGGGCCATCCAGTCCAACCCCATTCTGCCAAGAAGCAGGAATATTGCATTCAAATCACCCCTGACAGATGGCCATCCAGCCTCTGTTTAAAAGCTTCCAAAGAAGGAGCCTCCACCACACTCCGGGGCAGAGAGTTCCACTGCTGAACGACTCTCAGAGTCAGGAAGTTCTTCCTCATGTTCAGATGGAATCTCCTCTCTTGGAGTTTGAAGCCATTGTTCCCTTGCGTCCTAGTCTCCAGGGAAGCAGAAAACAAGCTTGCTCCTCTCCTCCCTGTGGCTTCCTCTCACATATTTATACATGGCTATCATATCTCCTCTCAGCCTTCTCTTCTTCAGGCTAAACATGCCCAGCTTCCTTAAGCCGCTCCTCATAGGGCTTGTTCTCCAGACCCTTGATCATTTGAGTCGCCCCCCTCTGGACACATTCCAGCTTGTCAATATCTCTCTTGAATTGTGGTGCCCAGAATTGGACACAATATTCCAGGTGTGGTGTAACTAAAGTGGAATAGAGCATGGGGAGCATGACTTCCCTAGATCTAGATTAATGGTGTAACTTGGTTTCTAGATGCATCCTGCTTTCCAAATGTGGCACAACTCTGGCAAAGCATGTGCTCCAAACACCAAGCTGTAGCTCTGTGAAAAGGGCCCAACTGACCTTGCAACACTGGAGCATCTCCAGGAGGTTGAACAGCAAGGCCTGGCTCCTGGCCTGCTCCAGGACGTCATCGTGTACCTCTTGCCTCCACGGCGATGGGTTCAAAGTGGTGCAGCCCACCTGGGGGAATTCACCGGAAAACCTGGCAAAGCTACAGACGCCAACTTCTATGGAAGGAGGAAAACAGAGGTGAGAGCGGTCAGTTTCATTTCCATAGACGCCCATCCATTCGCTCTCCATCATGTACACATGGGTCTATAGGCGTCATCCATTGGGAAACTTTCCAAAAATAATACGATGTTATGTCTGCAAGAGGATTACAACTAAGAATTCAAACAACATGCAAATTAAATTCCCCTCTCACTAGGCCTGTAGCCAGGATTTTGATTGGGGAGGGGGCTGAGTTTGATTGGGAGGGGCTCAGAATCTACCCTAGCAAATCTTTTGTATCATTGTCCCAATACCCCCATGCATATGGGATATATTGAGCATGGTGATCAGATCATGATATGAATAAACATAACAGTTTAGATAATGTACCAGTAAGGCCTTCTCGCAAACCACCCTGAGAATTTCGGGGGGGGGGGGGGGGGGGGGGGCTGAAGCCCCTCAAGCTTCATTGTTTGAGACCACAGTGCTCTCTAGATGTAGGTAAACTACAACTTCCAGACTCAAGGTCAATGCCCTCCAAACTCTTCTAGTCTTTTCTGTTGGTCATGAGAGTCCTGTGTGCCAAATTTGGTTCAATTCCATCATTGGTGGAGTTCAGAATGCTCTTTGATTGTAGGTGAACTATAAATCCCAGCAACTACAACTCCAAATGACAAAATCATATTTTTTGAGTGATGGTCACTCCTTGGATTAGTAGATGTCTTGTGTCCAAATTTGGTGTCAATTCGTCCCGTGGATTTTGAGTTGTGTTAATCCCACAAACAAACATTACAATTTTATTGATATAGAGAAGATGTCTTTCTCAGCCTGTTCACGTTTCCCTTCTGGAGGGACTTGAGCCAGAGGAGAAATTAGGATTATTATTGAACCTGCCCCATCCAGGCACAAGAATCTTCACAACTCAAACACAACACGGCACCCTCGGGTGCACTATTTCTTTGGGAGCTTGCCCCAGTTTGCAATTATCTGTGTGACTATTTCAATATGGGAATTCCAGCCTCAGTAAAGTCCTAGGAGGCTTAGAAACCAGAATAACGACGCTGCAATAACCCAAATTAAAGAATTAGGCTGTGTAAAACATCAACATAAAACCATTAGTTAAACCCATTGCAATTTTAACGGGTATTAGACTCCTGTTTTTGCCTTCTCCCCCACACACATCTATCAAAGTGGCCTAGCTCCTGAATAGTTTAACAACATAATTGCTGCCTTATATAAAAGAGAGAAAGAGAGAGAACCCATCAAGGTAACGACTCCCCAACAAGGCTCATTGACACCCTCCGCCTCATGATACATTCATCTGCCATTGAAGGAATTTAAAGAGCAGGTGATAGAAAATGGCATAAAAGCAGAAAAACTAGCATGATTTCAGGATGCGTAGTCTACAATCTCTACCATTGTTTTGCTCTGAAATAAGCAATTCAAAAATATATGGGAAGCTGGTTTAGGAGAGGAGCTGTAACATTTATTGGGAAACCTTGTGAATCGATCTTAATTGGATTGTAGGATTTTCAGGCAGCATGGCCATGTTCTAGAAGCATTCTCTCCTGACGTTTCACCTGCATTTCTGGCAGGCATCCTCCAAGGTTGTGAGGTCTGTTGGAAACTAGGAAAATGTAGTTTATATATCTGGTGAAAGTTCAGGGCGGGAGAAAGATCTCTTGTCTCTTGGAGCTAGGTGTGAAGGTTTCAGTTGGCCACCTTGATTAGCATTTGATGTTCTGACAGTTTTTAGGTGTGTCTTTTTACTGCCTGGGGGAATCCTTTGTTGACCGGTGATCAGCTGACTTTGACCAGGGACCACTTTGACCAGGGATCACATTGACCAGGGCCCACTTTGACCAAGGACCACTTTAACCAGGGACCACTTTGATCAGGAACCACTTTGACCAGGGACCACTTTAACTAGGGATCACTTTGACCAGGGACCACTTTGACCAGGGACCACTTTGACTAGGGACCACTTTGACCAGGGACCACTTTAACCAGGGACCACTTTGACCAAAAACCACTTTGGCCAGGGACCAGTTTGACCAGGAACTGCTTTGACCAGGGACCACATTGACCAAGGACCACTTTGACCAGGAACCACTTTGACCAGGGACCACTTTGACCAAGGACCACTTTGACCAGGAACCACTTTGACCAGGGACCACTTTGGCCAGGGACCAGTTTGACCAGAGACCACTTTGACCAGGGACCACTTTGACCAGAAACTACTTTGGCCAGGGACCACTTTGACCAAGGACCTGTTGAGCAGGGACCAGTTGGACCAGGGACCGGTTTTACCAGAGACCACTTTGACCAGGGACTACTTGATCAGGGACCACTTTGACCAGGGACCACTTTGGACAGGGCCCAGTTGACCAGGGGCCACTTTGACCAGAAACCACTTTGACCAGGGACCAGTTTGACCAGGGACCAAAGGTTACGAATCAGTTTTTGGTCAACTTTAGATTTGGTTTGGTTCTTTGAGGTGCTGATTCAGAAAATTGCATTGGATAGAGCACATCATCCCTAGTTTTTGATACAGAACATGTGCCATCCAATATCCGCCATCTGCTCACCAACAGAAAACCATAAGAGTGTCTTATTATTATGGAAAATTACAAAATAGAAAGCAAACCTTGGCCTGGCAAAAACTTCCCAAAAGTGAAGCTCCACGTCTCGCAGGGGTAGAGGTCTGCAAGGGTGAGTCCCAGGACACAGAGAGCATCCATTGGCTTGTTGTTCTTCAGGAAGGTCAGAATCCCATCTACAGGAGCAGAGAAAGAGGAAAACACTAAAAGTTTGTGAACCCCTGGGGTAAAACAAGCTCTGGATGAGTAATTTTTTTCTCTGATGACCAAAGGATGAACATATCTGGAAACAATGACCCAAAAGGAAAGAGTGTCCGCCACTGCCCAATCATTCTGCCAGGAAAACATGGTGTTTCCAACCTCACTTCCTTCCTCCCTGCTCTGGTCAAGAGTGATAAAACGTTGACTAATCAAGTGAAAAGGAAGGAAGGAAGGTGAGGATAAGCTAAAAGTGCTATGCCACACACCACACCATTGTCCCCATCGCCTTACCAGTATGGAGTTGCACTCTGTCTGAATCCTGGTTGTGGCGGTAACAGCAATGGATGGAGGAGACGGGGACAGAAGGAAGGCACTTAACGCGGAGGCCCAGGAAGAACGATTCGACACAGCTGCGGAGGGAATCCAGCAAGGAGATCCCAACAGGACCTTCACTTAGGTCTAGAGAAAAAGTGTGAAGTCAATTACTGGTTCTTGCATGGTCTACAAAGAAGGTGGCAACAACACAGTTGGTTCAGAGCATATGAAAGAAGTTGGTTCAGAGCCCGGGAAGGGTATTGTTTTGGACCGTGCTTTCCAAACTCCTTCAGCCACCATGGCCAGAACTGTTTAGGGCTTTATAGGCTAACGCCAGCACTTTGAATTGTGCCCGGTAGCAAACTGGCAGCCAGTGGACCTGGCGCAACAGAGGAGTTGTATGCTCCCTGAGTGCCGCTCCTGTTAGTAACCTGGCTGCTGAGCGTTGGACCATTTGAAGCTGCCGGACAGTCTTCAAAGGCAACCCCACGTTTACTTAGAGATCCCCATCTACTGTTTGCCACCCCTATCTTATGTAATACCAGTGTTCAGTTACCTATAGGTTGCAAATATATGTGTTTCCTGTAGCATCGTTGCTTTCTCCTCAACAGCGAGTAGTAGAAAGTTTCAAAATCCTCCGGAGCATCAGGGTGGCTGAGAAGCCAGTCAAAGGCCGTCCTGATGAACAAGCTGCAGAAAAGTGTCCGGTGGGGATTGTAGGCCTCGGAGAGGAAGAGTTTCTCGGCACTCGAGAAGGCCTTGGCATACAGCTCTTGCAGCGCGGGGTTGGTTGAGATCAGCGCATCCTTCAGCGCCCGAGGCCCAAAACTGAACTCTTGGGCATGTCTGCACTGCAACATCGCTGGCAGCAAACCCTGGATCTGTCACGCTGTCTTCTGCAGGAAGAAGAAAACCATCATCAATCCCATGCTTTGCTTTTGAGTAACCCTATCCAAGGAATCTGCATGCACTAACCATTGCCCAAACTTCCTAATGCCGCAACCCCTTAATACAGTTGCTCATGATGTGGTGACCCGCAACCATAACATTATTTTCGTTGCTACTTCATCACTGTAATTTTGCTACTGTTATGAATCATAATGTAATTATCTGATATGCAGGATGTATTTTCATTCACTGGACCAAATTTGGCCCAAATACCCGATACGCCTAAAAGTGAACACTAGTGGAGTTTGGGGAAATAGACCTTGACATTTGGGAATTGTAGTTGTTGGGATTTATAGTTCACCTACAATCAAAGAGCATTCTGAACTCCACCAATGATGGAATTGAACCAAACTTGGCACACAGAACTCCCATGACCAACAAAAAATACTGGAAGGGTTTAGTGGGCATTGACCTTGAGTTTTGGAGTTGTAGTTCACCTACATCCAGAGAGCACTGTGGACTCAAACAATGATAGATCTGGACCAAACTTGGCACACAAACCAATATGCCCAAATGTGAACATGGGTGGAGTTTGGGGAAAATAGATCTTGACATTTGATATTTGCAGTTGCTGGGATTTATATTTCACCTATAATCAAAGAGCATTCTGAACTCCACCAACGATGGAATTGAGCCAAACTTGGCACACAGAACTCCCATGACCAACAGAAAATACTGGAAGGGTCTGGTGGTCATTGACCTTTTGGAGTTGTAGTTCACCTACATCCAGAGAGCACTGTGGACTCAAACAATAATGGATGTGGGCCAAACTTGGCAAGGATTCTTAATATGCCCAGATGTGAACACTGATGGAATTTGTTCCATCAGTTTGGGAGTTGTAGTTGCTGGGATTTGTAGTTTCCCTACAATCAAAAATAGAACAATGATAGAATTAGGCCAAACTTCCCACACAGAACCCCATGACAAACAGAAAATACTATATTTTCTGATGGTCTTTGGTGACCCCTATGACAATCCCTCACGATCCCCCCAGGGGTCGTGACCCCCAGGTTGAGAGTCACTGGTCCAGAGGGTTTGAAAGGTGCAGTGCTCCACAAGAAAACAGATACATATATGTTTGTGTGTTTGTAGTCAGGAAAGCCAGTGTTGTATAGTGATTTGAGTGCATTGGACTATGGTCCTGGAGACCAGGGTTCGAATCCCGATCAGCTACACAAACACAATGGCAGTCTTGGCGAATCACAATTTCTCAGCCTCAGATGAGAGCAACACCCTCGGAACAAATCTTGACCCAAAAAAGCTGTATTTGGGTTGCAATAAGTCAGAAACAACTTGAAGGCATGCAACAATAGTTTGTCGTGAATCTTTTATAGTCAAATGTAGTCGTCAGTGATGTTGTTCGAACGATATAATAGCACGTATTGTAGCAAAACTGCATCCTGTTTTTATCCATAGTTAGCAACTCAGATGAGCCCAAACAAAGAAGCTTTGTTTGCTTCCAGCGACTGTTGAAATAACGCATATTTCAAGTATTGTTCTCCTTCTCTCAAAAATAGCACAGGCGTGCAGAACCTTTTGACATCCCATCTTCAACCCCATTCTGCTGCACAGTTGGCCCATATTTTCTTATTACGCTGATGTCTGTTGTTATCGTTTCAGATGGTGACTGTCTTAGAAGGGGGCTGCCTGAGCCAAGCTGCGAATGAGTGACAGGGAGGGGAACTTTCAAAGGGAATAATTAATGGGTAGTTGTCACTCTTGGAGAGTTGCTTGATAGCAGCTGATTTACAAAGGGAATCATTTATGAATCGACTGCCACAAGTTGTAATTTAGGAATCCCTGGTAGGGATGGTACCTGTCAACGATGGTGCCACATTCGAGGAAGAAGCCCAAGAATGGGAAAGAATTACTCCATTGCATCTTTCCAAAAGAAATATTGGTTGGGACGTGGTATTTAAAAGGGAAACACTGTGCCACTATCTACATCAGTTTTTTTTCAAGTTGCGAGGGGTGTCAGGGGGGTCGCCAAAGACCATCAGAAAACACAGTATTTTCTGTTGGTCATGGGGGTTCTGTGTGGGATGTTTGGCCCAATTCTTTCATTGGTGGAGTTCAAGGGGACTCTTTGATTGTAGGTGAACTATAAATCCCAGCAACTACAACTCCCAAATGTCAAGTCTATTTTCCCCAAACTCCACCAGTGTTCACATTTGGGCAGATTGAGTATTCGTGCCAAGTTTGGTCCAGATCCATCATTGTTTGAGTCCACAGTGCTCTCTGGATGTAGGTGAACTACAACTCCAAAATGTACGCCACCAGACCCTTCCAGTATTTTCTCTTGGTCATGGGAGTTCTATGTGCCAAGTTTGGTTCAAATCCATCGCTGGTGGAGTTCAGAATGCTCTTTGATTGTAAGTAAACTATAAATCCCAGCAACTACAGCTCCCAAATGTCAAAGTCTATTTCCCCCCAACCCCACTAGTGTTCACATTTGGGTAAATTGAGTATTTGTGCCAAGTTTGGCCCAGATCCATTAGGGCTGTCCAAACACGGAAAAATTTGTTTCTAAACTCAATTCGTTTTTAGGGGTTTTTTGCGTTTCGTTATTTAAAAGAATACCGAAATTTTCCTTGAAAAAAGTTCGATATTTACGAAATTTCGGAAATCATAAAACAATTACGAAACAATTACGAATCGATTACGAATCGATTCGTTAATGGCGGCCGCGATCGCGCAATATGCTAAAAAACTTCTGAAGCTTCCCTCTCCCTCTGTTGTTGACTGTTGGTGTGATAATTATATTTTTTTTCACTGATAAAACAAACAGCAACCCTAAAACTTGCACCAGACATGCGGAAATAATAACGAAACAATTTCGAAACAATTACAATTTCGAAACAATAACGAAACGAATTGGAAAAATTCGTTTCGTTTTTTAGTTGCTCCTGAATGGTTCAATATCGCTTCGTTATAAAAAAAATAACGAATTTTTAACGAATTACGAAATTACGAAATGAAACCGCCCAGCCCTAAGATCCATTATTATTTGAGTCCACAGTGCTCTCTGAATGTAGGTGAACTACAACTTCAAAACTCAAGGTCAATGACCACCAAACCCTTCCAGTATTTTCTGTTGGTCATGGGAGTTCTGTGTGCCAAGTTTGGTTCAATTCCACTGTTGGTGGAGTTCAGAATGCTCTTTGATTGTAGGTGAACTATAAATCCAGCAACTACAACTCCCAAATGACAAAATCCCCCTCCCAACCCCACCTGTATTCAAATTTGGGCGTATCAGGTATTTGTGCCAAATTTGGTCCAGTGAATGAAAATACATCCTGCATATCAGATATTTACATGATGATTCATAACAGTAGCAAAATTACAGTTATGGAGTAGCAACGAAAATAATGTTATGGTTGGGGGTCACCACAACATAAAGAACTGTTTTAAGGGGTTGCGGCATTAGGAAGGTTGAGAAACACTGCTATACAGCATTGGCTCTTGTGACTATAAACACACAAACATACATGTATCTGGGTTGTTGTAGGTTTTTCCGGGCTATATGGCCATGTTCTGGAGGCAATTTTTCTCCTGATGTTTCGCCTTCAGGAGAAAAATTGTCTCCAGAACATGGCCATATAGCCCGAAAAAACCTACAACAACCCAGTGATTCCGGCCATGAAAGCCTTCGACATATACATGAAGAGTCTCAAAAATACTTGGAATGACATTCCCAAGAAAACCAGAATATTACCTATTAGGCATCACAGAC
>NW_026847771.1:102621038-102806668 GCF_025583915.1 Anolis sagrei ordinatus | reverse complement strand
AGGGGCCACCACCGAGAAGGCCCTGCTCCTCGTCCCCACCAATCTCACTTGTGATAGAGGTGGGATCGAGAGAAGGGCCTCCTCAGAAGATCTCAAACTCCGAGGTGGGACATAGAGCGAGATGCGTTCGGACAGGTACACTGGGCCGGAGCCGTATAGGATTTTGTAGGTCAGAACCAGCACTTTGAATTGTGCTCGGAACTGGATCGGCAGCCAGTGGAGCTGACATAACAGAGGGGTGGTATGCTCCCTGTATGACGCTCCGGTGACTAATCTATCCTGATGATCGTGCCATTACTGCTCAAGCAGGGAGCTTTGAGATGGTAAAACAGAGGCTTTCCGAAGCTCTACGTCAGGGGTCCTCAAACTAAGGCCCGGGGGCCGGATACGGCCCTCCAAAGTAATTTACCTGGCCCTCACTCAGGGTCAACCTAAGTCTGAAAAGACTTAAAAGCACACAACAACAACAATCCTATCTCATCAACCAAAAGTAGGCCCACGCGTCCCATTGAAATACTAATAAGTTCATATTTGTTAAAATTGAACTTCATTTTAATTATTGTATTGTTTTAAGTGTGTTTTTTTCACTACAAATAAGATATGTGCAGTGTGCATAGGAACTCATTCATGGTTTTTTTTTTGTTGTCAAATTATAATCCGGCCCTCCAACAGTTTGAAGGATTGTGACCTGGCCCTCTGTTTAAAATGTTCGAGAACCCCTGGTCTACAACATGAAACAAATCTTGGGAGCCATGCTTTGTCCATTCCTGAGTAAATGGAGATGCTTTTTCCTTAGCTCTGATTACCGTTTTCTCACCTAGCCGCAACCTACGGATGCATTGTTAGCTGCCTTACGAGAGTAATAAATATCCCCGCCGAACCTTTTAGCTGCAGAAAAGGCTGTGTGTGTTTCAGTGATCTGGCTGCTTAGAACTGCGGGGAAAATAGAAACCGGTGATTTTTCCATCTTCAAAGGAGGCCATCGCATTGCGAGATGGATGGCCACAGACAATGCGCGGAACAAAGAGGTACATGCTTGCGTCAGGTCACATTGTTAGGAAAGTGCGTTGGACGGCTTGACGGCAATGGCGAGGACAGGAATAATAGAAGGCTAGGGAAGTGTTTGACAAGGTGCAAAAGGAAGGAAGGAAGGAAGGAAGGAAGGAAGGAAGGAAGGAAGGAAGGATTGCCATGTGACCAGAAGAATAAAGCACATCAAACAACATGGGGGCTTATAGGCGGCGAAGCATCAGGTATCCTAATTGGTTGAAGTGTCCCTTTCTAGGTTGTTGTGAGTTTTTTCGGGTTGTATGGCCATGTTCCAGAAGCATTCTCTATGTTGATTTTAAGGAGTATTTAAAAATGATTATGTGTTTAGGAATGCTGTAACCCACTTTGCAATATTATTCCACAGGTATATATATAAACCCCCCTTGCATTGTTTCCACAGACCTCACAACCTCTGATGCTTGCGCAGATGCAGGTGAAACGTCAGGAGAGAATGCTTCTGTTCTGGAACATGGGCAGACAGCTCGGAAAACTCACAACAACCTAGTGATTCTGGCCACAAAAGCCGTTGACAATACATTGACCCTTCCTAATTGTCCGGGCTTGAGCCCGTTGGTCTGTTCATTCATCTAACGGAGTCATTAATCTTATTTATGGAATGGGCTCAGCCATTGTTGTTTAGCTTTTTGGGTTCAGAATAGGAAAGACTGGGCTTTTGGGAGACCGAGAGTAACTCTGCTAGATCAGGTCTCCATGGCTCACCATGCTTACAGGTGAGCCATAAAAGCGATCACCTTTTTTTGGCATTAGATCTCAATAATGAATTTTCAAAGGCTGCATCTACACTGTAGAGTGAATGCTGTTTGACACCACTTGGATTGCCGTGGCTCAATGCTATGGAATCCTGGGAGTTGCAGTTCAAATGATGTCACACTGCATTCATTTTACACTGAAGATACAGCCTGACACTGTGGGTTCGATTTTACCATCAATCATCTTACCTTCAGTGAAACAGTCTCCTCCTCTTTTGCGATAATATAAGCAGTGGTTTGAATGGTTCAATCGCCTGAACACTGGACTCTGGATATTAGGGTTTGATTCCCGGCTTGGCTGTGGAAACCCATTGGGAGTGCCACACGCTCTCGGCCCCATGAGAGGTTCACCTTAGGATCCGCATCAGTTGGAAATGAAGGTACACAACGACGACAACAATACAGCCCACTCTCTCTCACTGTTTAAACACAGTATGCAGTAACCAACAACCGTAATGAATGTATCAGCAAAACACTTCATTTTCTGCCTTCTTCAGCTGCTCCATATAAAAGTCAGCTGTACAATAATCACTTTTATGTGCAGCAATTGAAGAAGGCAGAAGACAAAATGCTTTACTAACCCATTTATTGAGTTCTGCTTGTTAATCACGCCAGAAGTGCAGTTTGCTGTTAAATAACCTGTGGCACAAAATGCAATGTATTATTGGCTGAATGGGCAAACTTTGGCTCTCTGAGTGTCCTGAACTCCAACTCTCACAATTCCTAACAACCTTAGGCCCCTTCCTTTCCCCCTCAGCCAATCAAGTGGAAAATGGAAGGGAAAAGGAAAAGAAAAGGGCCTGAGAAATTGTGGGAGTCAAAGTCCAAAACACCCAGAGGGCCGATGTTTGCCCAAGCCTGGTATAGAGGATGAATGGCCATCTAGTATAGACAAGGACAGACATGATGAGATATGTGGACATTTCCTTTCTAAGGAGACTGATGGCAAAGCATGGAAGCAAACCAGAATAAAGGCTCTAAGGGACTTCTAGGGCAGAGAGATGCCTCTGTTGTTGAGCAATTTAGAATGGCTGTGGATTAGGCCCAAGCCATTGTGGGTTGCCTGGTGAGAAAACAGAAGCCAATATTGCAAAATAAATCTCACCAAGTTGAAGCAGAAGCCACCGAGATATTTTATTGTGATCCAGCTGGAAAGGATGCAAAGCTGCGATAGTTCTTCAGGCAAGCATACAGTGAATACAAAATAAAGCCTTTTTATACATAAAACAGAGCTGTCAGTTTTGAATTTCCCGCTCCCCGCCCCTCTGCCAGCTCAGCGATGATTGGCTGGCGCTCTACAGCTGGGAGGAGGCTTGGCCGCCTCCTGAGCACCTCAGCCAATGGGTGAGCTTCTGCCGCCTCGGCCCCCTGGCCAATCAGGAGAGAGTGAGGTGGGATGAGAGGGAAACAATGAAGTCTTGAGTGGAGTATGGAAATATGTGGTGTCCAAATGGCCGGTGAGTCCTCAGGGGCCCAAGCCAGCCAGCTTATTGTCTTGAAGGGTGACAATCAATGTTGATGTCTGGCAAGCCTACCAGGATTCGGATTTTCCTTGAGCCAGGATATGGAGACAATGGAGCAATCTTGGTTGAAGTTTTGGTTAAGGGAAGTTTGAATGAGTAAACAGATCAGGACAAAGTGTGGCTTTCCGAAGACCCTTTGTCCTGTTGAGATATCATCATTTATGCCAAGTGGGCATCTCCCTCTGGGGGTCAAACTCCGAGCCCCAGGGTCAAAGCCCATTGTATTGTCCATGTAAATATGTCCTTTGACAAGGTTCTTTTCAAAGGAGATTTCCTCCTTCCCAGGGTCACTGAGAATGGCTTCTTATATATTTTTTATACATTTCCTACAAAAGGGCAGAAGGGTCAGATAAGGGTCATTCATAGGGGGCTTGAAAAGGTAAAGTTTCCAAAAAGTTTCTAGGAGTCCTTCAGAAGGGAAAAAAGTCCCATAGAAGTTCAAGAGAATACATAAGTGTAAAGGGAGGTGGTTTCTCAGTAATAAATGTGTTACCTTCTGCTATATATGAAACATAGGGCATAAAACCTTGATTAAATGTACACACTATCTGACATGGGAAGGGTCCCTGTTGTTGTTAGTGTCTTTGCAAATTGACCAAGACTTTGCAAATTGACCAAATTGCCCCTATTATCCAGCCTGATGTCCTTGTCCTTAGCAAAACTATAAGTTGCTATCTCTTTTTTTTTTTGGGGGGGGGGTCATGTTCAACTTCACCTCCAGTCCTCAAAGGCACCAGATCCCACCTGATCTCGAATACTAAGTAGGGCCAGCCTTGCTTAGAACTTGGATGGGAGACCACCATTGGTGCAGTAGGCTATATTTCAGAGGAAAAACATATCCAGCAGTTCTGTTAGCTTGCTCCTTCTGCTCCTCATTGAGGACTTGAGACTTGGGCAGTGTGGGGTTGAATTCCAACAATAAATATGTTGGAGGAAAAAATAATTTAGACTCTTCTTTTACATCAGAACTGGAGATCAACATAGGCCTTTTGGCAGAAGCATATAAACTGGACTGTATTCAGAACAGAGTTATGACAAAGTTTAGCAACGATGTTCATCAGTTGGATGGATCCAGGAGTGTAAATAATCCTAAAATGAGGCCAGTCTTTTATTTAATGCTCTTCCATCTCTACCATTACTACATGTGCGTCCTAAACTGCGAAACCTTAGAACCCAATCAATTTTTGTTGCTTTTACAAAATTAAAAATCAAAAATTCAACATTGAATTGACAGGAGCCTAATGGCACGGCGCTCTCCTATCTCCATTGACACCGAATATATGAAGCTGTCAGGCAGCCTCAAAGAAGCAAAATCGGCTCGTTTCCGTTAGGAGGAAAAAAAGAAACCCTGATAAAGTCTTAATTTGTCATGCATGCCTTTGGCTTGGATTGTTGGATCACGCAATATTCAACGTTGAAACACTAATGGGAAATAAATGAACAGGGAATGGGACAGTTTCCAGGGCCCCGGTGCTTGGAAATGAACTCAAAATGAAACCAATGGGTGGCACAAACAATAGTTTTAATATGATTTAATAGGATAGGCGTAAAGTTGGTAACTAAGTGTTGCAGCATGAAATGCACAGAATGGTTGGATATTTTCCCCTCAAAATATTTGGAGCCACAGTTGATTGAATCTGTGGATGCAGAACCAATGGGTATGGAGATCTGATTGCTCAGTTCAGAACTTTGGGGTGCATCTACATTGTAGAGTCAATGCAATGCTGCCGTGACTCAATGTTATGCAATTGTGGGAGTTGTAGTTTTATAAGGTCTTTAGCACTAACAGCCTACTGGCTGTTAGGAATTGTAGGAGTTGCAGTCCAAATCACCTGAAGGGAGGGTTGAAGTTGGGCTGTGCCAGGTATAGATGCACTGTTGGATAAAACCTTTAAAATCTGGATCAAATTCAGGAGTGGATTGACCCCAATTTGGCAAATACCTGTGACATCTTTGGTATTTGATATTTGGTTTTCGGCTGCCCCCCACCCCCGTTCTGTTTTTAGGGAACTTTCTAAAAAAATTCATATCAAAAACAAAAGTAAAAATACAAACAACAAACAATAAAATTTATTTATTTATCGTGTCAGCAGCGAACCAAAACAGTTGTATTGCATTAAAAATAAACAAACAAAACAGAGTTTGCAGACTTGGTATTCTATTAAATGTGCTTTGACAAGTAGCTGGCCACTTGGAGTGTCTCCGGTGTTGCTAAAGAAGGTCCTCCATTGTGCATGTGGCAGGGCTCAGGCTGCATTGCAGCAGGTGGTCTGTGGTTTGCTCTTCTCCACACTCGCATGTTGTGGATTCCACTTTGTGGCCCCCTTTCTGAAGGTTGGCTCTGCGTCTCGTGGTGCCAGAGCACAGTCTGTTCAGCGCCTTCCCAGTCACCCAGTTTTCTGTGTGCCCAGGAGTGAGTCTCTCATTTGCTATCAGCCATTGATTGAGGTTCTGGGTTTGAGCCACTTTTGGACTCTTGCTTGCTGAGGTGTTCCAGCGAGTGTCTCTGTAGATCTTGGAAAACTATTTCTTGATTTAAGCCATTGGCGTGCTGGCTGATACCCAAACAGGGGTGGGCCGGAGATGTCACTGCCTTGGTCCTTTCACTATTGGTTGCTACTCCCCAGCAGATGTCGGGTGGTGCAATACCGGCTAAACAGTATAATTTCTCCAGTGGTGTAAGGCGCAATAAATATGCCTCATTAAGAGCCACACCCACTGTTTTAGCGTAGTGAGATGTGTTCTACACTGGGCATGCACAATAGAATAGCACAAGGGCAGATGTCTTCACTGTATCTGGTTGTGATCCCCAGGTTGTGCCAGTCAGCACACAGCACATCACATTTCTTATCTCATCACAGTTGTTCTTTGGCAGCTGACATGCCTTCAATGTTGATTGAGATTATTGTCATGGTTGGTCCTGAAGAGGTCAATTGTTTGGTTGCATGCTGCAAGTTGCTTCTTGTTGCTTCTGGTCGCTTCTAGAGTGAGAGAATCAGCCGTCTATGAAGAGGTTGCCCAGGAGACACCCGGATGTCTTGCAATCCTGCGAGGAGGCTTCTCTCATGTCCCCCAATTAAACAATAAAACAATAAAATACAGTACACATTAAAACAAGTAATTTAAATTATAACAATTAAAAAAATCAGTATCTAAACCATTAAAAGCCAGGTAAAATTTAATTTTTTAGCATATCAGATTTGGGAGAGGTTTCATGCTGTAGAGATTAATCTATCGGTGCTAAACTCATTTCTCCATCATTTGTAGTCCTATCTGCATGATACTTGCTTCACTTGTAGGCCACATCTTTTACTGCAAGCTTGCCAGTTTTGCCAATCCATTAATGTTTTGGAATTTTAAAAATTTTATACCATAATTTTTTTAAAAAAACCCACAAGAGGGTGTTCTGGAAATGGAAGTCCAAAGTGTATGCCATAAGAGGGGAGAAGAATGGACACAGTCAACCTCTGATTGGCTGAGAAAGAAAGCAAAACACATGTTCACCCAGAGAGAAACTTCAACTCCTATCATGCCCTAGGAGGGAGCACAAAACTCCTTCAATGCTTGCTCTGCACAAAGTACTGGGCATGTTTAGCCTGAAGAAGAGAAGGCTGAGAGGAGATATGATAGCCATGTATAAATATGTGAGAGGAAGCCACAGGGAGGAGGGAGCAAGCTTGTTTTCTGCTTCCCTGGAGACTAGGACGCGGAACAATGGCTTCAAACTACAAGAGAGGAGATTCCATCTGAACATGAGGAAGAACTTCCTGACTGTGAGAGCCGTTCAGCAGTGGAACTCTCTGCCCCGGAGTGTGGTGGAGGCTCCTTCTTTGGAAGCTTTTAAACAGAGGCTGGATGGCCATCTGTCAGGGGTGATTTGAATGCAATATTCCTGCTTCTTGGCAGGGGGTTGGACTGGATGGCCCATGAGGTCTCTTCCAACTCTTTGATTCTATGATTCTATGATTCTATGATTCTATGAAAAGCGAGTTCAGAGTGCTGCTCAGCCCCATTGGTCCCCATTATTAGCCTCATTATTAGCCAGATATTAGCCAAAAATATCTGGCTGCTGTGATCAGTTATGGCCAAGGCTTCTGCTGCCTCCCACCAAGCTTATTTTGATGCATTTGGCAACCAAATCTGTCAAATCTGGAACATAAAAACAAAATCGTGCACTCCCCTGTTGGCCAAACGACTCAAGTTTTTCATTGGCGGGAGGTTTGGCCCAATTCTATCGTTGGTGGGGTTCAGAATGCTCTTGATTGTAGGTGAACTATAAATCCCAGCAACTACAACTCCCAAATGTCAAGATTCTATTTCCCCAAACTCCACCAGTGTTCACATTTGGGCATATTGAGTATTGTGTAGAGTTTGGTCCAGATCCATCATTGTTTGAGTCCACAGTGATCTCTGGATGTAGGTGAACTACAACTCCAAACCAAAGGACACTGCCCACCAAACCCTTCCAGTATTTTCTGTTGGTCATGGGAGAACTGTGTGCCAAGTTTGGTTCAATTCCATCGTTGGTGGGGTTCAGAATGTTCTTTGATTGTAGGTGAACTATAAATCCCAGCAACTACAACTCCCAAATGACAAAATCAATTTTTTGAGTGAAGGACATATATTGGGTTATTAAGTGTCTTGTGTCCAAATATGAAGTTAATTCATCCAGTGGTTTTTGAGTTCTGTTAATCCCACAAACGCACATTACATTTTTATTTATATAGATTTTGATATGAAATAAATAAACCCTTAAAAAACTATGCTGTTGTTTATATTCTTGCTAGCTGCTCCACCAGCACCAGTATTATTACCTGCTGCCATGAAGTATATTGAGTTACAACCTCCATCATCCCTGGCTAGGCTGCTCACAAATCTGTTTATGTTGGTGTCACAGTAGGGTTCCTGGCACCCACCCCCAACCCACCTCTTGTTCTCCATCTTGTCTTTCATATTCCATCCATTCCAACTGTGAACATCCAGAACGTCCTTGAGCCAAATCTACTTGTGTGGATGAGTCACTCAAATTAGCATTGTATTGTAAAAATAAATCGGGAGAAGGATATGCATGGACCATCTGCTTCAATGAAAAGGGTAAAACAAACAAAGTGGTGCCTCTACTTGGATAATCGACCCCTCACCAGAGTCAGTGACTGTCGTCACCAAGCCTTAAAGACAGGCTAGGCAAAACTATAGTTAGGTGGATCTGGAATTGGTTAAGTGACCAAACCCAGAGGGTGATACTCCCCAATGAGCTTTGAGCTTGGCTTTGAAAGCCAACCTTAAAAACTCTGGCATAGACACTGAGAACTGGGAAGCCCTGGCCCTTGAGGACTCCAGCTGGAGGTCAGCTGTGATCAGCAGTGCTGCAGAATTTGAAGAGGCACGAATGGAGAGTGAAAGAGAGAAACGTGCCAAGAGGAAGGCGCGTCAAGCCAACCCCGACTGAGACCGCCTTCCACCTGGAAACCGATGCCCTCACTGCGGGAGAAGATGCAGGTCAAGAATAGGGCTCCACAGCCACCTATGAACCCACCCCCAGGACACCAAACTTGGAGGACCATCATCCTCGGACTACGAGGGATCGCCTAAGAAGAAGAAGAAGACTCCCCAATGCTTCCTCTTCATCCTGGAAAGAAGTGATGAGTGGAGTGCCATCAGCAGGGCCCAGGTCCTGGGCCCGGTCCACTCAACATCTTTATTAACGACTTAGATGAAGGGTTAGAAGGCATCATCATCAAGTTTGCAGACAGGACCAAATTGAGAAGGAGAACCAATACTCCAGAAGACAGGAGCAGAATGCAAAACGTGCTCAGCACATTAGAGAGATGATTTTCCAAAACTAACAAAATGAATTTGAACAGGGACAAAAGCAAAAGAGACTCTACTTAGGCAGAAAAAAATGAAATGCAAAGAGACAGAATGGGGGATGATGAATGGCTCGACAGCAAGGTGTCTGATAAAGATCTTGGAGTCCTCGTGGAGAGGAAGATGAACATGAGCCAACAATGTCATGTGGCAGCTCGAAAGGCCAATGGGATTTTGGCCTGCATCAATAGGAGTCTAATGTCTATATCTAGGGAAGTCATGCTACACTTCTACTCAGACCACACCTGGAATCACACTGTGTCCAATTCTGGGCACCGCAATTGATGGGAGATGTTGACTCTAAGCTGGAATGTGTCCAGAGGGTGATCATAGAATCATAGAATCAAAGAGTTGGAAGAGACCTCATGGGCCATCCAGTCCAACCCCATTCTGCCAAGAAGCAGGAATATTGCATTCAAATCACCCCAGCTCCTTAAGCCTCCAAAGAAGGTGCCTCCACCACACTCCGGGGCAGAGAGTTCCACTGCTGAACGGCTCTCACAGTCAGGAAGTTCTTCCTCATGTTCAGATGGAATCTCCTTTCTTGTAGTTTGAAGCCATTGTTTTGCGTCCCAGTCTCCAGGGAAGCAGAAAACAAGCTTGCTCCCTCCTCCCTGTGGCTTCCTCTCACATATTTATACATGGCTATCATATCTCCTCTCAGCCTTCTCTTCTTCAGGCTAAACATGCCTCCTTTAAGCCGCTCCTCATAGGGCTTGTTCCAGACCCTTGATCATTTGAGTCGCCCTCCTCTGGACACATTCCAGCTTGTCTCCATATCTCCCTTGAATTGTGGTGCCCAGAATTGGACACAATATTCCAGGTGTGGTCTAACCAAAGCAGAATATGACTTCCCTAGATCTAGACACTATGCTCCTATTGATGCAGGCCAAAATCCCATTGCCTTTTTTTGCCGCCACATCACATTGTTGGCTCATGTTTAACTTGTTGTCCACGAGGACTCCAAGATCTTTTTCACACGTACTGCTCTCGAGCCAGGCATTGTCCCCCATTCTGTATCTTTGCATTTCGTTTTTCCTGCCAAAGTGGAGTATCTTGCATTTGTCACTGTTGAACTTCATTTTGTTAGTTTTGGCCCATCATCTCTCTAATCTGTCAAGATCGTTTTGAATCCTGCTCCTGTCCTCTGGAGTATTGGCTCTCCCTCCCAATTTGGTGTCGTCTGCAAACTTGATGATCCTGCCTTCTAACCCTTCATCTAAGTCATTAATAAAGATGTTGAACAGGACCGGGCCCAGGACGGAACCCTGCGGCACTCCGCTCGTCACTTCTTTCCAGGATGAAGAGGAAGCCTTGGGGAGAATCACCCTCTGGGTTCGTCCATTTAACCAATTACAGATCCACCTCACCGTAGTTTTGCCTAGCCCACATTGGACTAGTTTCCTTGCCAGAAGGTCATGGGGGACCTTGTCGAAGGCCTTACTGAAATCCAGGTACGCTACATCCACGGCATTCCCCGCATCTACCCAGCTTGTAACTCTATCGAAAAAAGAGATCATATTAGTCTGGCATGACTTGTTTTTGATAAATCCATGTTGACTATTAGCGATGACCGCATTTGTTTCTAAGTGTTTGCAGACCACTTCCTTAACAATCTTTTCCAGAATCTTGCCTGGTATCGACGTGAGGCTGACCGGACGGTAGTTGTTTGGGTCATCCCTTTTTCCCTTCTTGAAGATTGCGAACAGATGGCATCAAACTTCAAAAACTCAGGATGATCTCATGTAGATGTTCAACAACATGGGGGACATGTTGGCCCATGCCTGGTCTATAGGAAAGGTGGTCTAATCCTGGGATTGGTCTCGGTCAGTGCTCAAAAGGAACGATTCAAGGTCATCCTTTGGAGGATCGGTTTCAGTTCCTTGAGCAACTTGGAAGGTGATGAACAGACTGCGTTTTGGCACCACGGGATACAGAGCCAACCTTCAGAAGTGGGGCCACAAAGTGGAATCCACGACATGCGAGTGTGGAGAAGAGCAAACTACAGACCACCTGCTACAATGCAACCTGAGCCCTGCCACATGCACCATGGAGGACCTTCTTGCGGCAACACCAGAGGCACTCCAAGGGGCCAGATACTGGTCAAAGGACATTTAATCAACTATCAAGCTTGCAAACTCTGTGTCTTTTATATGTTTGTTTGTTTGTTCTGTCAAAAATGTAATACACGATAAATAAATAAATAAATAGGACCTTGCACAGCACCAAACCACAGTCTGGATTCATTTCTCTATGATGTGAATCCAGGCCAAATGCCGGTCATCCATTTGGCCCCAGATTTCAGAGCCAGCCAAAGTTTCCATGCACTTTTCAAAAGCCACCCAAAGGCCAGTCTTCTTGTAGTCTTTACTCCTCTGCAGGCTGTATTGCCACCTCAGTTTCCTAGCTCCTTCCTCTGCCTGCTTCTGCCCTCGATATCTCTCTTAGCAGGGCCCCTCCCGACTCCAGAGTTGACCCAGTTTCCAAGGGAGGGGATCCTGGCAGATGGAAGCAGAGGCAGCTTGGGTTCTTTCCCTAGGGCTCCCTCCTTCACCTTGACAGCAGAGGAAGCAGCGCTTCTCAGCGGAGTCGATTCACACATTCACCTTCCATTGCTAGAAGAAATGCTGGAATGGACATGCTCTTGGTTGGGTGAATCCTCACACCTGTATCATTTGTGTCACAGTTCAACCTGTGGGACAGGTGAATCAGGGTTAGGCTTTCCTCCTTTGCTACCACAGGTACATCCAGTACTATGTTTTATTCTCTGTGACTATAACAATAGAAAGTGATAGCCTCCGTGGCACATTAACTTCAGATACATTGCCATGGTCCCAGAGGTCTGGGGACACAGTGGGATCAGACTAGAGTTGGTAACATGTATGTCATGGTGATTACAAATGCTGGTGACAAAAGGCCAGGCTTTTCTGGTTTTGATAAGCCCTATAACTATTGTGACAAAGAGATATTGGATGCCTTTGCAAAACCTGCAACAGCAAAATCCAGAAACATCTACATAGTTCTTGGTGTGTATATCTTCTCCGATCCCAGAAGGATGAGCTGGACCCAATTGAATACTATTAAAATAAGATTATGAAAACCGAATTGCATTAGCAGTGTGTTGTCGAAGGCTTTCATGGCCAGAATCATTAGGTTGCTGTGAGTTTTCCGGGCTGTATGGCCATGTTCCAGAAGCATTCTCTCCTGACGTTTCGCCCACATCTATGGCAGGCATCTACAGAGGTTGTGAGTTCTGTTGGAAACTAAGCAAGTGGGATTTATATATCTGTGGAATGTCCAAGGTGAAAGAACTCTTGCCATGTTCCAGAAGCATTCTCTCCTGCTGTTTCGCCCACATCTATGGCAGGCATCTACAGAGGTTGTGAGTTCTGTTGGAAACTAAGCAAGTGGGGTTTATATATCTGTGGAATGTCCAGGGTGAGAGAAAGAACTCTTGCCATGTTCCAGAAGCATTCTCTCCTGACGTTTCACCCACATCTATGGCAGGCATCCCCAGAGGTTGTGAGTTCTGTTGGAAACTAAGCAAGTGGGGTTTATATATCTGTGGAATGTCCAGGGTGGGAGAAAGAACTCTTGCCATGTTCCAGAAGCATTCTCTCCTGACGTTTCACCCACATCTATGGCAGGCATCCCCAGAGGTTGTGAGTTCTGTTGGAAACTAAGCAAGTGGGGTTTATATATCTGTGGAATAATGTCCAAGATGGGAGAAAGAACTCTTGCCATGTTGCAGAAGCATTCTCTCCTGATGTTTCACCCACATCTATGGCAGGCATCCCCAGAGGTTGTGAGTTCTGTTGGAAACTAAGCAAGTGGGGTTTATATACCTGTGGAATAATGTCCAAGATGGGAGAAAGAACTCTTATCTGTTTCAGGCAAATGTGAATGTTGCAATTGATCACTTGATTAGCACTGAATAGCCTTGCAGCTTCAAAACCTGACTGGTTGCTGCCTGGGGGAATCCTTTGTTGGGAGGAGTTAGCTGCCCCCGATGGTTTCCTGTCTGGAATTCCCCTGTTTTTTGAGTGTTGCTCTTTCTTTACTGTCCTGATTTTAGAGGGTTTTTTTAAAAATACTGGTAACCAGGTTTTGTTCATTTTCATGGTTTCCATTGGCCTGTAGAGCCCAGTTTAGGTGGTTCAGTTCACCTTGGAGGAAGTGGGGTTCGTAGATTTTTTTGCACGGTCTGCCAGAATTGTGCTTCTTTTGTGATGTGGGTGATGGTTGGATCTTTTTCCACCTAAACTGGGCTCTCCAGGTCAATGGAGACTCCGTCATAGACATCAGGAGAGCTATGAGACCGAGAACAAGCCATGAGAATCAAGACAGATCTACCCAGAGAAAAAGTGTTCTTACCATACATTAAGGGAACTACTGACCACATAGGGAAGCTGATGAAAAACACAACCTGCAAACTATCTACAGACCCACTAAGAAAATCCAACCAATGCTACGTTCAGCAAAGGACAAGAGGGATCCTCTCATCTCTGCAGGAGTCTACCATGTACCATGCAGCTGTGGACAAGTCTACATAGGGACCACCAAACACAGCAGCATTGATCAGGCACGAATCAAGGAATATGAAAGGCACTGCAGACCGACTCAACCAGAGAAGTCAGCCACTCTAAAAAAACAGGGGAATTCCAGACAAGAAACAATCAGGGCCAGCTAACACCTTCCAACAAAGGAGGTGTTATTGACAAGCTGGAATGTGTCCAGAGGAGGGCGACTAAAATGATCAAGGGTCTGGAGAACAAGCCCTATGAGGAGCAGCTTAAGGAGCTGGGCATGTTTAACCTGAAGAAGAGAAGGCTGAGAGGAGATATGATAGCCATGTATAAATATGTGAGAGGAAGTCACAGGGAGGAGGGAGCAAGCTTGTTTTCTGCTTCCCTGGAGACTAGGACATGGAACAATGGCTTCAAACTACAAGAAAGGAGATTCCATCTGAACATGAGGAAGAACTTCCTGACTGTGAGAGCGTTCAGCAGTGGAACTCTCTGCCTCGAGTGTGGTGGAGGCTCCTTCTTTGGAAGCTTTTAAACAGAGGCTGGATGGCCATCTGTCAGGGGTGATTTGAATGCAATATTCCTGCTTCTTGGCAAGGGTTGGACTGGATGGCCCATGAGGTCTCTTCCAACTCTTTGATTCTATGATTCTCCCCCAGGAAGGAAGCAGCCAGGCTTTGAAACTGCAAGGATATTCAATGCTAAACAAGCTGGCCTATTGCAACATTCACACTTGCCTCAGCAGACAAGAGTTCTTTCTCCCACCCTGGACATCATTCTACAAATATATAAACTTCCCTTGCCTAGTTTCCAGCAGACCTCACAACTTCTGAGGATGCCTGCCATAGATGTGGGCAAAACGTCAGGAGAGAATGCTACTGGAACGTGGAAAACTCACAGCAACCCTGCATTAGCAGTCTTTTTTAATCTTGCTTATCTTTTACTCACATTTTTTGTTTGAAGAAACATCCCTATCTCTGATTTTATGGGCTCATACTGACGACTGCAGAAAAGCCTCTTTCTCAGGACCTTCCTATTTTCCTATGTGTCCAGCTGCACATTAGAATAATGCCTGATGTGAATCTGTTTTGTCTGCACGCAGGGGCCCTTTGTAATGTTGCCAGTACAAAAAAAAAAAACCACACACACACAGCCTCCTCTTACATTAAAACCAAGGGAAGATCTATTTGCTGAAAGCCTCTGTTCTTGTCGGAGGCGCATAAAGGGAAACAAGGTGCCCTGGGCGGTGCAGAGCATTGCGATGTGCCCTTGGGCTCCTCTCCAGACATGGTTTCTATTTTGATGAGCTCTCGGGGGCGGTCTACACTTCCTTCCCTGTCCTTGCAGGACTTTGGGTACATTGGAAATGACAGGGGAGGACAACGCGTGCGAAGGTCTTCTGGTGCCAGGAGACAAACAGAATGAGAACATCTTGAAAACAAAGAAACGGGGAACTCTGGCAACACGTTTTGTATTTTGGTGTTGTCTTATCCTTTTCAAAACACCTGCCCTTGAGTTATGTTTTCCAAATTGTGAGATTTCCAGCTCAAGGCTCCCAGTAAAGAATCATTCCCCACGTCAACAACAACAAAATAAAAAATGTAGAAGATGACTTTCATAGAGACCTAGCGTTGGAAGAGACCTCCTGGGCCATCCAGTCCAACCCCATTTTGCCAAGAAAAAGGAAAATCACATTCAAAGCACCCCCGACAGATGGCCATCCAGCCTCTGTTTCAAAGCCCCCAAAGAAGGAACCTCCACCACACTCCGGGTGTGCCGTCGTGCCTGGGGGCTATAACTCTTAATGAGAGAGGCATGGACGTGGCATCTTTCCCCAGGGGTTTGCTTCTTGCCCTCCTATAGGAAACCGGAACTCCCAAAGACCAAAACACAACAGATAACTCGAAATGGTATTTATTGATCACAATGAGTTATCTTTCTCAGGCATAAGCTTGATGTTTCAACAGGGATAAAGGAAATATACTTTACAGTCTCTAAAGCCCCAGGAGTTTGTAGCTGAGAAGCTTTTCCTGTTTCCTCTTTCCTCAATGGCTGTGAATGCCGGAGCAAACCACAACCCCAGTTCAAATGGCCTATGTTTGAAGACTCAGGATCTTCCTCTGGTGCCAAAAGAACCGGTTTGAAGGCACTTGAGACTTCCAACGTCGTTCAGGTTGGTCTGAACATGAAGCATAAGTCTCAAGGGTAAAAAACCTCAGAATTGGTGCTGAGAGGTAATTTAAGCAGGGGCTTTTAGAACCAAGTCTCTTCCTCACATCCATCCTATAGAAACTGATAGCAGAATAAAAAGGGAAGCACTCCCCTCCTGCAGGAAGAGGTGGAGCCAAACAATACTGATTGACACCTATAAGTAACCAATCAATCCAACTTATACATAAGCAGGGTAAAAAGGCAGGATTAAGCATGATAAAACAGTTTAAATCTTGCAACTAACACATAAGTGGCACCACTCGCGCCATCACACCAGGGCAGAGAGTTCCACTGCTGAACAGTTCTCACAGTCAGGAAGTTCTTCCTCATGTTCAGGTGGAATCTCCTTTCTCGTAGTTAGAAGCCATTGTTCCATAGTGTCCTAGTCTCCAGGGCAGCAGAAAAAAAGCCTGCTCTCTTCTCTCTATGACCTCCCCTCACATCTTGATCCATGGCCCTCATCATGTCTCCTCACAGCCTTCTCTTCTGCAGGCTAAACATGCCCAGCTTTTAAAGCCGCTCCTCATAGGACTTGTTCTCCAGAACCTTGATCATTTTCATCACAACATCTTTATTAATGACTTAGATGAAGGGTTAGAAGGCAGGATCATCAAGTTTGCAGACGACACCAAATTGGGAGGGATAGCCAATACTCCAGAGGACAGGAGCAGGATTCAAATGATCTTGACAGATTAGAGAGATGGGCCAAAACTAACAAAATGAAGTTCAACAGGGACAAATGCAAGATACTCCACTTTGGCAGTAAAAACGAAATGCAAAGATACAGAATGGGGATGCCTGGCTCGAGAGCAGTACGTGTGAAAAAGATCTTGGAGTCCTCGTGGACAACAAGTTAAACATGAGCCAACAATGTGATGTGGCGGCAAAAAAAGCCAATGGGATTTTGGCCTGCATCAATAGGAGCCTAGTGTCTAGATCTAGGGAAGTAATGCTACCCCTCTATTCTGCTTTGGTTAGACCACACCTGGAATATTGTGTCCAATTCTGGGCACCACAATTCAAGAGAGATATTGACAAGCTGGAATGTGTCCAGAGGAGTGCGACTAAAATGATCAAGGGTCTGGAGAACAAGCCCTATGAGGAGCGGCTTAAGGAGCTTGGCATGTTTAGCCTGAAGAAAAGAAGGCTGAGAGGAGATATGATAGCCATGTATAAATATGTGAGAGGAAGCCACAGGGAGGAGGGAGCAAGCTTGTTTTCTGCTTCCCTTGGAGACTAGGACGCGGAACAATGGCTTCAAACTACAAGAGAGGAGATTCCATCTGAACACGAGGACGAACTTCCTGACTGTGAGAGCCGTTCAGCAGTGGAACTCTCTGCCCCGGAGTGTGGTGGAGGCTCCTTCTTTGGAAGCTTTTAAACAGAGGCTGGATGGCCATCTGTCAGGGGTGATTTGAATGCAATATTCCTGCTTCTTGGCAGAATGGGGTTGGACTGGATGGCCCATGAGGTCTCTTCCAACTCTTTGATTCTAGGATTCTATGATTCTATGTCCAACTCTACTATTCCTTTCCACCAGATGCTAAGGAGGTGGTCCACGTCATGAACCGGTGCCTGGTCGCTGTGACGGTCTGGATGAGGGCGAACAAATTGAAGTTGAATCCAGACAAGACAGAGGTCCTTCTGGTCAGTTGCAGAATATAGAGTTACAGCCTGTGCTGGATGGGGTTACACTCCCCTTGAAGGCACAGGTTCACAGCTTGGGAGTCCTGGACTCATTGCTGAGCCTGGAAAATTAGATTGCAGCGGTGGCTAGGGGGACTTTCAAACAAATAATAATAATAATAATAATAATAAAACTTTATTTATACCCCGCCACCATCTCCCCAAGGGGACTCAGGGTGGCTTACATGCGGCCACGCCCATCAATACAATACACACAATATAACACAAAAATGCAACAGAACATCAGAAAATAAAATAACCTAAAATACAAAACCAATGTATATAAGCGACACAACAATATAAAATCAAAACATTATGACGTTAAAAATTATCACCATGGGCAGGGCCAAATTCAAGGATTAAAATTTCAAAACACTGGGAGATAGGGCAATGTAAAATATCAGGGGATGAGGTAGGATTTAATTGCACAACAAGAAAATAAAGTGCTTCTGAGGGCATTTTATGCAGAGTTTGGTCAGAGATGATCATGTAATCAATCACTGACGGCACATTGGAACAGCCAAGTTTTCAGGCTCCTCCTGAAGATTGCCAGAGTAGGGGCTTGCCTAATATCTCTGGGGAGCAAATTCCAGAGCCGAGGGGCCACCACAGAGAAGACCCTCTCCCTCGTCCCTACCAGTCGCGTTTGCGATGGAGGTGGGAGCGAGAGGAGGGCCTCTTCAGAAGAACAAAGAGATTGTGTGGGTTCGTAGAAGAAAATGCGGTTGCGCAGGTAGGCGGGTCCCAAACCGTTCAGGGCTTTGTAGGTAAGAACCTGCACCTTGTATTGGGACCAGAAAATAAATGGCAGCCAATGGAGCTCCTTAAACAGGAGGGTTGACCACTCTCTATAATTCGCACCATTTAGTAATCTAGCTGCCAATTGTTGGACCAGTTGGAATTTCCGGGCAGCACCACATAGAGAGCATTGCAATAGTCCAATCTAGAGGTAACTAAGGCGTGGACTACTATGGCCAAATCTGACTTCACAAGGTATGGTCACAGCTGGCGCATGAGCTTCAATTGTGCAAAGGCCCTCCCAGCCAACGCCAACGCCTGTGCTTCAAGCGTTAGCGCTGAATCTAGGAGGACACCCAATTAAAACTTGTGTGCCAGCTGCGCCTGTACCTTGGGAAGTTAGACTTGGCCACAGTGGTCCACGCTCTTGTTACATCCAGGATAGACTACTGCACCGCACTCTACATGAGGTTGCCTTTGAAGACTGTTTGGAAGCTTCAAATAGTCCAACGAGAGGCGGCCAGGTTAATAACTGGAGTGATCTACAGGGAGCACACAACTCCCATGTTGTGTCAGCTCCACTGACTCCCTGTTTGCTACCAAACACAATTCAAAGTGCTGGCTTTGGCCTATAAAGCCTTAAATGATCCTAACCCAGTTTACCTGTCTGAATGCATCTCCTTCTATGTGCTGGTTTTGACCTATAAAGCTCTATACAGGTCTGGTCTAGCTTACTTGTCCGAATGCATCCCACCTCGTAATCTAAGATCATCCAAGGAGGCCCTGCTCTCACTCCCATCAACAGCACAAATGCGTCTGGCGGGGACGAGAGACAGGACCTTCTCAGCTGTGGCCCCCCGCCTATGGAACACACTCCCAAATGAGGTAAGATCCGCTCCCTCCCTCCTGGCTTTTAGAAAAAAATTAAAATCATGGCTTTGGGACCGAGCCTTCGGGCAGTAGAAGTAAATGTATGCAGCATTTCGGAAAGACAATGATTGGAACGGCGATTTGCCAGACGAGATTGTTTTATTGTTTTAATGATTGTTTTATTGCTTGTGGATGTATTGTTTTAACTTGATTTATATCTAATTGTAGTGTATCATTGTAATTGTTTGTACTGGCATTGAATTTTGCCATTACTTGTGTGTAAACCGCTTTGAGTCCCCCTCGGGGTGAGAAAAGCGGTATACAAATACTGTAAATAAATAATAAATAAATACGAACCATCGCGGAGACTAAGATCCTTGGTGGGGACAAGAGAAATGGCTTTCTCCATAATTGCCCGTCGGCTCTGGAACTTCCTCCAAAGTGAGATTAGATCAGCCCACTCCCTCCTGTCCTTCACAAAGATGGTAAAAACTTGGCTGTGGGATCAAGCCTTTGGGACAGTGGAACAAGGTAATAACCCGGTATGGCTGGTTTGAGATGGTTTTTAACAATTTGATTTTAAGTGGATACAACTGATTTTAATGTTTGTGTATATTTATAGTTTGCTTTTATTCCAGCATTGAATGTTTGCCGTATTTATATTGCTCTCCGCCCTGAGTCCCCTTCCGGGTAAGAAGAGCAGAATATGAATGCTTGAAATAAATAAACTTCAGCCCTCCAGGTGTTTTAGACTTCAACTCCCACAATTCCTCACAGTCCGAGCCTACTGGATGTTATGAATTGTGGGAGTTGAAGTCCAAAACACCTGGAGGGTCGAAGTTGGACCATGCCTGCTATAAAATGTTTCCAGAGTTCAACATGAGGGTTAATATGGAGTCATAAACAATAGCAGTGCTTCTCAAAGGAGCAGTCGGTGGACTAGCCCTGCTTCCGGATATAACTGTTGCTGTCCAAGTTTCCAGGAAAGCAACACTTGCATCCAATGGGCACAAATGCAAGTTTCCAGGAAATGCAACACTTGCATCCAATGGGTCCCAAACCCAGCAAGACTGAAGGTGAATGTTCCCCACATCCAATGCCTGAGATGTTCTGCTATGACTATGACTTGGTTGGGAACAGACTAATTGAAAGGGTGTGTTCTCCTTCCGGCATCTTTGCAGAGTGCTTCACTAGGATTCAGGGAGATCACGACTGGGATCCCTGTTATCCTCTTCACAGTCTGGCTCCAAACAAGTCACACTCTCTCATCCTTAGAGGAAAGCAGCCTCAAACCCTGTTAGAATAAGCCTTGTTGAGAAACCTCACGATCCAAGTCAACATGATTTGGAAACGACCAGCAAGCACATAACAATTCCCTTGACAAGTCTGCAAAGCATTATTATTATGAGGTTTATTTATACCAGAAT
This sequence comes from Anolis sagrei ordinatus, assembly GCF_025583915.1. NCBI lineage: Eukaryota > Metazoa > Chordata > Lepidosauria > Squamata > Anolidae > Anolis > Anolis sagrei. Next base: position 102,785,999 of record NW_026847771.1, on the reverse strand, counting down.
TTGTCAACATTCCTAATACCGCAGCCCCTTAAGGCTGTTCCTCATGTTGTAGTGTAATTTTGCTACTGTTCTGAATGATAATGTAAATATATGATATGCAGGATGTATTTTCATTCACTGGATCAAATTTGGCACAAATTAGACTACTAGTAGGGATGGGGGGGGATTGATTTTGTCATTTGGGAGTTGTAGTTGCTGGGATTTATAGTTCACCTATGATCAAAGATCATTCTGAACTCCTCCAGCAATAGAATTGAACCAAACTTGGCACACAGAACTCCCATTACCAACAAAAAATACTGGAAGGGTTTGGTGGCCATTGACCTTGAGTTTGGGAGTTGTAGTTCACCTACGTCCACAGATCACTGTGGATTCAAGCAATGGTGGATCTGGACCAAACTTGGAATGAATACTCAATACGCTGAAATGTGAACACTGCTGGAGTTTGGAGAAAATAGACCTTGACATTTGGGCATTGTAGTTGCTGGGATTTATAGTTCACCTACAATCAAAAAGCATTTTGTACCCCACCGAGGATAGAATTGGGCCAAGCTTCCCACACAGAACCCCCAAGACCAACAGAAAATACTGTGTTTTGTGGTAGTCTTTGGCAACCCTTCTGACACCCCCTCACAACCCTCCCCCCAGGGGTCCCGACCCCCAGGTTGAGAAACATTGACCTAGAACACATTGACTTGTTTGGCTGTTGTTCCTTTCCTCAACACTGCTGTGTTTTCATTCTGCCTCATTGCATCTGCCATGTTTTCATGGGATGACGAGTATTTTAGGTGGAGAATCAGGAAGTCAGAAGGAGGCTCTTGGGAAGGTGATGCCTCTCCACCTTAAAAACATTCCCTCAAAATATAGGAGGCAGAAACAAGCATAGCAGACCATATCTGAATGATACTAATCCATATGTTGGAAAGCTTGAACCTCAGCAACCCAAGAGGTGGTTTTCATGCTGCTCTGTAAACAGAAGGTGAGCTTTGTAAGCAGAACGTGCTGATTAGGTTCCTACAATGCCAGTGGGTTTGAGGTATGACCCTTAGGGGACCCTTCTAGCTCTGTTTTGGACAGGGAAGGCAACTTTGGAGACTTCCCAAATCCCTTCCTGAAGACAGATATGAATGATTGCCACCTTGGAACCTAGGTGCTGCTTTGGTTTTTGCAATACCAGTGGGTTCGATGGATGACCCTTTAGGGGACCCTTCTAGATCTATTTTGGAAAGGGAAGGCATCGTTTGAAACATCCCAAATCTCTTCCTCAAGCCAGATGTGAAGGATTGCCACCCTGGATCCCAGGTGATGTTTAGGTTTCTACAATGCCCGTGGGTTGGATGGATGACCTTTAGGGAACCCTTCTAGCTCTGTTTTGGAAAGGGAAGGCATCTTTGGAGACTTCCCAAATTGATTCTGAGCCAGACATGAATGATTGCCACCTCAGATCCTAGGTACCACTTAGGTTCATGCAATGCCAGTGGGTGAGATGGATGACCCTTTGGGGACCCTTCTACCTCTGTTTTGGAAAGGGAAGGTATCTTTGGACACTTCCCAAATTGCTTCCTTAAGCCAGACATGAATGATTGCCACTTTGGATCACAGGTGCTGCTTAGGTTTCTACAGTGCCAGTGGGTTGGATGGATGATCCTTAGTGAACCCTTGTAACTCTGTTTTGGAAAGGGAAGGCATCTTTGGAGACTTCCCAAACCTCTTCCACAAGCCAGACATGAATCATTGCCACCTCGGATCCCAGGTGCTGCTTCAGTTCCTGCAGTACCAGTGGGTTGGATGGAGGACCTTTAGGGAAGCCTTCTAGCTCTGTTTTGGAATGGGAAGGTATCTTTGGAGACTTCCCAAATCTCTTCCTCAAGACAGATGTAAATAATTGTCACCTTGGATCCCAGGTGCTGCTTACATTCCTGCAATGCCAGTGGGTGGGATGGATGATCCTTTAGCGGACCCTTCCAGCTTTGTTTTGGAATGGGAAGGCATCTTTGGAGACTTCCCAAATTTCTTCCTCAAGCCAGACATGAATGATTTCCACCTCAGAACCTAGGTGCTGCTTCAGTTTCTGCAATGCCAGTGGGTTAGATGGATGACCCTTTGGGGACCCTTCTAGCTCTGTTTTGGAATGGAAAGGCATCTTTGGAGACTTCCCAAATCCCTTCCTGAAGACAGACGTGAATGATTGCCACCTTGGATCCCAGGTGCTGCTTCGGTTTTTACAATACCAGTGGGTTGGATGGATGATCCTTTAGGGGAACCTTCTAGCTCTGTTTTGGAAAGGGAAGGCATCTTTGGAGACTTCCCAAATCTCTTCCTCAAGCCAGACGTGAAGCAGCACCTAGGTTCCGTGGGTTGGATGGATGACCTTTAGGGAACCATTCTAGCTCTGTTTTGGAAAGGGAAGGCGTCTTTGAAGACTTCCCAAACCTCTTCCTCATTCCAGACATGAATGATTGCCACCTCAGATCCTAGGTACCACTTAGGTTCCTGCAATGCCAGTGGATTGGATGGATGACCCTTAAGGGACCCTTCTAGCTCTGTTTTGGAAAGGGAATGCATCTTTGGAGACTTCCCAAACCTCTCCTTGAAGCCAGACGTGAATGATTTCCACCTTGGATCCCTCTGACTAACGCCTAAGACTGCAAGATGGGCCAGCAGCTTTCCTCCCCTCGAGACCCCCTCTCCCCCCAAATGCCCTCCTCCTTCCCTTGTCTTTTGCAGTCTGTTGGGGATTTTCCCTACCTTTCCAAGGCAATCCCGGCTCTCCAAGGCGTCCGTCTCGCTCTCAGCCTCTCTCTCTCTCTCTGCGGCGGGGAAAGCTGGCCCTGCGAGGAAGAGGAGGAGGCTTCCCGAGGCGTGACGTGGGCGAGAGAGAGAGAGATATTAGACGGGAAAGCAGGCAAAGAAGGGGAGGGGGGCTGTCTGTGGGGGCGGATCAGGAGGGAAAGCCTTTGAGGAAGTTCACACTAAAGGAGAAGAGTGGGAACTCTCTTCCACTGCAGCCCTGATCCATGTTTTGGGGGGCCAAGCATCCCCCAATTCAGCCCCTCTCCCTGTTTTGCTCTCCAGCTGCCAGGAAGTGGTCCAGGCTGCTGGGAACTGAGCTCCCACTCACCCGGAGGACCAGAGTTTGACCATCACTGATGGGCAGAAGAACCTCAAGAGAGACCTGGATCCAGAAAGTGGTCCAGGCTGCTGGGAACTGAGCTCCCACTCACCTGGAGGACCAGAGTTTGGCCATCACTGTTTGGCAGAAGAACCTCAAGAGAGACCTGGATCCTAGCAATCTCAATTAAGTCGAATTGGGGGGATTTTTTTCTATAGATTTCGTGTTGTTTTCCTCCAAGATTGTGGCTTCCCTTCTCTTCCCAATCCTTGCCATTCCTCTCTGATGCATTGGATGGGATCTCAATGCTGCCTTTCTCCTCCTTTGGCTTAGGAAGGTCCACTAGAAGGACTCCTTAAAGAGGCCCACTCCCCAAGGAATTCAATTACCCATTCTAGTTGGAAAGGAACCCCAGAGGTCATCTAGTCCAACCCCATGCCAATGCAGGAACACTCAGGGAAAGCACTCCTTAAAGAGGTCCAGCCAACCTCTGCTTAAGATGGACAGTCTACCACTCTCCAAGGAAGTCCATTACCCATTGGAGGTAGATGGGAGCCCCAAAGGTCATCTAGTCCAATCCTAAGCCAATGCAGGAATGCACAATGAAAGCACTCCTTAAAGACGCCCATCCAACCTCTGCTTAAGATGGACAGTCTACCACTCTCCAAGGAAGTTCATTACCCATTGGAGGTAGATGGGAGCCCCAAAGGTCATCTAGTCCAACCCTATGCCAGTGCAGGAACGCTCAACGAAAGCACTCCTTAAAGAGATCCATCCAACCTCTGCTTAAGATGGACAGTCTACCACTCTCCAAGGAAGCCCATTACCTATTCAAGTTGGAAAGGAGCTCCAGAGGCCATCTAGTCCACCATATGCTAGTCTATCACTCTCCAAGGCAGCTCACCTCATTGGAGGTAGAAGGGAACCCCAAAGGTCATCTAGTCCAACCCTATGCCAGCGCACAGTTTACCACTCTCCAAGGAAGTTCATTACCCATTGGAGGTAGATAGGAGTCCCAAAGGTCATCTAGTCCAACCCTATGCCAGTGCAGGAACACTCAGAGAAAGCACTCCTTAAAGAGGTCCATCCAACTTCTGCTTAAGATGGACAGTTTACCACTCTCCAAGGAAGTTCATTACCCATTGGAGGTAGATGGGAGCCCAAAGGTCATCTAGTCCAACCCTATGCCAGTGCAGGAACACTCAGAGAAAGCACTCCTTAAAGAGGTCCATCCAACCTTGGCTTAAGATGGACAGGCTACCGCTCTCCAAGGAAGTTCATTACCTATTCAAGTTGGAAAGGAGCTCCAGAGGCCATCTAGTCCACCATATGCCAGTCTATCACTCTCCAAGGCAGCTCACCCCATTGGAAGTAGAAGGGAACCCCAGAGGTCATCTGGTCCAACCCTATGCCATTGCAGGAGCACTCAACAACAGCACTCCTTAAAGAGGTCCATCCAACTTCTGCTTAAGATGGACAGTCTACCACTTTCCAAGGAAGTCTATTACTCATTGGTGGTAGAAAGGAGCCCCAAAGGTCATCTAGTCCAACCCTATGCCAGTGAAGGAATGCACAATGAAAGCACTCCTTAAAGATGCCCATCCAACCTCTGCTTAAGATGGACAGTCTACCACTCTCTAAGGAAATCATTTTCATTACCCATTGGAGGTAGATAGGAGGCTTGTTGAAAACCCCAGGTCTTCAAGCTCTTACGAAAGGAGGGGAGGGATGGGGCCTGTCTTATTTCCTTTGGAAGGGCGTTCCAGAGATGGAGGCCACCACTGAGAAGGCCCTCTCTCTCGTCCCCACCAACCGCACTTGAGACGGTAGTGGGACCGAAAGGAGGGCCTCCCCAGAAGATCTTAGAGCTCGCACCGGTTCATAGAAGGAGATGCGATCGTGGAGATAGGCAGGGCCCGAACCGTTATGGTATTGGACTCAAGACCTTTTGCAGCTCCAGGACTTATTAGGACTGGTTGTTTCTATATAGAATCATAGAATTATCGAATCAAAGAGTTGGAAGAGACCTCATGGGCCATCCAGTCCAACCCCATTCTGCCGAGAAGCAGGAATATTGCATTCAAATCACCCCTGACAGATGGCCACCCAGCCTCTGTTTAAAAGCTTCCAAAGAAGGAGCCTCCACCACACTCCGGGGCAGAGAGTTCCACTGCTGAACGGCTCTCACAGTCAGGAAGTTCTTCCTAATGTTCAGATGGAATCTCCTCTCTTGTAGTTTGAAGCCATTGTTCTGCGTCCTAGTCTCCAAGGAAGCAGAAAACAAGCTTGCTCCCTCCTCCCTGTGGCTTCCTCTCACATATTTATACTTGGCTATCATATCTCCTCTCAGCCTTCTCTTCTTCAGGCTAAACATGCCCAGCTCCTTTAGCCGCTCCTCATAGGGCTTGTTCTCCAGACCCTTGATCATTTTAGTCGCCCTCCTCTGGACACATTTCAACTTGTCAATCTCTCTCTTGAATTGTGGTGCCCAGAATTGGACACATATGCTTTTCTTTATGTCTGTTATTTCTTTTGTTAATAGTATATCCTTAGTTGAATTATAATATGAGGATTGTACTTTTACTACTGTGAATTTTGAAGTATGAAGTACAGTAATACAGTATGAAGTAGCCTACTCTGAGACAGAGTTTGGCGAGTCACGCACATACATTGTTGTTTTGTTGGTAGAATAATGATTTACCCAGAGTCAGGGGCAGAGAGAGGAAGAGGATCATGAAAAGAAAATCCCAATGGAGGTTACAAGCCAAGAACTGCTGGAGGAAGCACTGGAGCGAAACTGGTTTCCATTGCGGATCCCCCTTTTTCCAAAGAGCAGCTCAAAAGGCTGCTTCCTCCCCTCTTTCCAGAGGCTGGCTCTCTGCCCGCCAGACTTCATAAATCTCTTCCTTGCAGAAAGGAGGCAGCGAGGCTTCCCGGCTTCCCTCTCTCACACAGGCAGGCGGCTTTATTTGTTATTAACTGGGAAGGAGGCGATCAATCCCGGCAGGCGCAGAGGCATTCCCCGCTTAGCCACTTTCCTTCAACTGCCAGAGATGGAGCCCAGAACCAGAGAGGCCAAGCAGATGATTCCACCTGCCAAGGCTCAGCTTAGCATCAATCGTCTTCATTTCACACACCAGGTTTTGGCGGTGACCAAGGGAGCATTCGCACAGTTAAAGCTTGTGTGCCAGCTGCGCCCGTACCTTGGGAAGTCTGACTTGGCCATGGTAGTTCACGCTCTGGTTACATCCCATATACACTACTGCAATGTGCTCTACGTGGGGTTGCTTTTGAAGACTGTTCGGAAGCTTCAAATGGTTCAGCGTGCAGCAGCCAGGTTACGAACAGGAGCATACAACTCCCCTGTTGCGTCAGCTCCACTGGCTGCCAGTTTGCTACCGGGCACAATTCAAAGTGCTTGCTTTAGCCTGTTGTTGTTGTTCATTCGTTCAGTCGTCTCCGACTCTTCATGACCTCATGGACCGGCCCACGCCAGAGCTTCCTGTCGGCCATACCACCCCCAGCTCCTTCAAGGTCAGTCCAGTCACTTCAAGGATGCCATCCATCCATCTTGCCCTTGGTCGGCCCCTCTTCCTTTTGCCTTCCACTTTCCCCAGCATAATTTTCTTCTCTAGGCTTTCCTGTCTCCTCATTATGTGGCCAAAGTACTGCAACTTTGCCTCTAATATCTTTCCCTCCAATGAAGCAGTCAGGCTTTATTTCCTGGAGGATGGACTGGTTGGATCTTCTCGCCGTCCAAGGCACTCTCAGAACTTTCCTCCAACACCACAGCTCAAAAGCATCGATCTTCCTTTGCTCAGCCTTCCCTAAGGTCCAGCTCTCACATCCGTAGGTGACTACAGGGAAGACCATGGCTTTGACTAGGCAATGGATCTTTGTTGCCAGTGTGATGTCTCTGCTCTTTACGATTTTATCGAGACTGGACATTGCTCTCCTCCCAAGAAGGAAGCGTCTTCTGATTTCCTGGCCACAGTCTGCATCTGCAGTCATCTTTGCACCTAGAAATACAAAGTCTGTCACGGCCTCCACATTTTCTCCCTCTATTTCCCAGTTGTCAATCATTCTTGTTGCCATAATCTTGGTTTTTTTTATGTTTAGCTGCAACCCAACTTTTGCGCTTTCTTCTTTCACCTTGATTAGAAGGCTCCTCAGCTCCTCCTCGCTTTTGGCCATCAGAGTGGTGTCATCTGCATATCTGAGGTTGTTAATGTTTCTTCCAGCAATTTTCACCCCAGCTTTGCATTCATCAAGCCCCGCACATCCTCGCATGATGTGTTCTGCATACAAGTTAAAAAGGTTGGGTGAGAGTATGCAGCCTTGCCGGACGCCTTTCCCAATCTTGAACCAGTCTGTTGTTCCGTGGTCAGTTCTGACTGTTGCTACTTGGTCCTTGTACAGATTCCTCAGGAGAGAGGGAAGGGGGCTTGGGATGCCCATCCCACCAAGGAACTTGCCACAATTTATTATGATCCACACAGTCAAAGGCTTTAGAATAGTCAATGAAGCAGAATAGATGTTTTTCTGAAACTCCCTGCCTTTCTCCATTATCCAGCGGATATTGGCAATCTGGTCTCTGGTTCCTCTGCCTTTTCTAAACCCAGCTTGAACATCTGGCAACTCTCTCTCCATGTATTGCTGGAGTCTTCCTTGCAGGATCTTGAGCATTACCTTACTGGCATGAGAAATAAGGGCCACTGTACAGAAGTTTGAGCAGTCTTTCGCATTTCCCTTTTTTGGTATGGGGATATAAGTTGATTTTTTCCAGTCTGATGGCCATTCTTGTGTTTTCCATATTTGCTGGCATATGGCATGCTTTAGCCTATAAAGTCTTAAACAGTTCCGGCCCAGCTTATCTATCTGAATGTATTTCTCCCTATGAACCTTCTAGGAACTTAAGATCATCTAGGGAGGTCCTGCTCTCAATCTCACCTGCCTCACAGGCGCGTCTGGTGGGGACGAGAGACAGGGCCTTCTCAGTGGTGGCCCCTTGGCTGTGGCACTCCCTGCTTAAGGATATTAGATTGGCCCCTCCCAACCAGTTCAGTTTGAAAATGACCAGTTCTAAGTCATCCCTATACATTGTCAAATATGGTCTTATTCTTCCTACCAATTCCCCAGATTCTTTCCTCTAATCGGCCCCGGAATGGACAGCCACAGACCTAATATTATTGTTGCTTGCCATAGCATTGCACTTAATTCCCGGGCACCCTAGAATTTTTGGACTTGCACAAATCTTGGCCCAGCCTTTTAAATTTTTTAATTGTCTTAAACAGGCAGGATTACTTTTAATATATGTGTGTTATGGCAACAATTTTTATGTTTTTATGTTTACATTTTGTTTGTTAATCCTATTGTTATGTTGTTTTTACTCTGTATGTGTGTTGTCACGCACCAGGCCTATAGCAATTGGCTTTTGAACAGGACGTGCTCTTTGTTCCCAGCGGGAAGCCAGGGTGCCTCGAGTGAGAGGCCCTAAGGATTTTCCTATACAGAGTCTTTAGAAGCTTGAAAAGTTTAACCAAGTCCTTTATTATTGCTTAGGTCTTCAACAAATTAAACAAATGCTTCTCAGATCTTCAACAGATCAAACAAATACTTCAAGGCTTTGAATCAACTGGTGGCTTTCTTAATCTTGTCCACAAGGGACAGGGAACTGGCTTCGTGAACTGTTTCTTTTCTTTAAGAGGAAAACCCTTTTTAACCCCTCCTTGGGCGATCTACTTTCTAAACTTTGCTGGTGTGGGCTCTACTCCTGGCTCCAAACTGCTTCTTGGGTCCCGAGTAGACCTACCAGTCAAGGCTTTGTAGATTCTCCAGCTGGAGTCCTTTGGAACTGTTTCCCCCTGGAATTTCATAAGAAACGAAGTTTCTCTACAGGTGGAGCTGATTCACGTCCTGTAGCTAAGCTTTCAACTGTAAGACTGACCTATAATGGCTCCCTTTCCTTCCTGAACCCTGGGGAAAGGGGCGGAACTAAAAAACCCAACGATGATAGGCAGATGGCTGCAAACCATGGGAAGCCACCTTATTGCAAAATGCAGGGAACTTTGGAATACATGCAAATACTTAAAGAAAGAAAAGGAAGTTGGACTCCTGGTACAGCCATACCAGCACAGTATGTTTTGTGATATTATTTGGGAACCGCTCTGAGTCCCCTCGGGGAGATGGAGTGGTATAGAAATAAAGTTGTTGTTGTTGTTATTATTATTATTATTATTATTATTATTATTATTATTATTATACCAGTGGTAGTCAAAAAACTCCAGCTTCCAAAATAACGATTTCTATATTAAAGTAGATTTTTCATTAACTCGTAATGCCAGGAACAGCAACACAACAAAGTCTCCTGGGTTGTTCCCCTTGTTCCGTTGTACCGACAGGTCACAGGTTTCGTAGAATCATAGAATCAAAGAGTTGGAAGAGACCTCATGGGCCATCCAGTCCAACCCCCTGCCAAGAAGCAGGAACATTGCATTCAAATCACCCCTGACAGATGGCCATCCAGCCTCTGTTTAAAAGCTTCCAAAGAAGGAGCCTCCACCACACTCCGGGACAGAGAGTTCCACTGCTGAATGGCTCTCACAGTCAGGAAGTTCTTCCTCATGTTCAGATGGAATCTCCTCTCTTGTAGTTTGAAGCCATTGTTCCGCATCCTAGTCTCCAAGGAAGCAGAAAACAAGCTTGCTCCCTCCTCCCTGTGGCTTCCTCTCACATATTTATACATGGCTATCATATCTCCTCTCAGTCTTCTCTTCTTCAGGCTAAACATGCCCAGCTCCTTAAGCCGCTCCTCATAGGGCTTTTTCTCCAGACCCTTGATCATTTTAGTCGCCCTCCTCTGGACACATTCCAGCTTGTCAATATCTCTCTTGAATTGTGGTGCCCAGAATTGGACACAATATTCCAGGTGTGGTCTAACCAAAGCAGAATAGAGGGGTAGCATTACTTCCCTGGATCTAGACACTATGCTCCTATTGATGCAGGCCAAAATCCCATTGGCTTTTTTTGCCGCCACATCACATTGTTGGCTCATGTTTAACTTGTTGTCCAAGATCTTGTTCACACGTACTGCTCTCGAGCCAGGCATTGTCCCCCATTCTATATCTTTGCATTTCGTTTTTCCTGCCAAAGTGGAGTCTCTTGCATTTGTCCCTGTTAAACTTCATTTTGTTAGTTTTGGCCAATCATCTCTCTAACCTGTCAAGATCATTTTGAATCCTGCTCCTGTCCTCTGGAGTATTGGCTATCCCTCCCAATTTGGTGTCGTCTGCAAACTTGATGATCCTGCCTTCTAACCCTTCATCTAAGTCATTAATAAAGATGTTGAACAGGACCGGGCCCAGGACGGAACCCTGCGGCACTCCACTCGTCACTTCTTTCCAGGATGAAGAGGAAGCATTGGGGAGAATCACTCTCTGGGTTCGTCCATTTAACCAATTACAGATCCACCTCACCGTAGTTTTGCCTAGCCCACATTGGACTTTGAATCCGGGGAGAGCGCGGATGAGCTCCCTCTATGAGCTCCAGCTCCTCATGCGGGGACGTGAGAGAAGCCTCCCACAAGGATGAGAAAACATCAAAACATCCGGGCAATGTCCCCTGGGCAACGTCCTTGCAGACGGCCAATTTTCTCAAACCGACTTGAGGCGACTTGAAGTCTCTCAAGTCGGGCCTGACACGACAAAAAAAAATTGTACCTTCTTCAGGTGTTGTAACCATTCCTAACAGCCTCAGGCTCCTTTCTTTTCCCCCTCAGCCACTTAAGTGGAAAAGGAAAGGGAAAAGGAAAAAGAAAGGACCTGAAGCTGTTAGGACTGGTGGGAGTTGAAGTCCAAAACACCTGGAGTTTATCGGTCATGGCTCTTGAGCAGGATTATAGTATGGTATACAGATTTTGAAAAATCTTTATTTGCAAGATGCTGTGTCCTTGCCTAACACTTTCAGTGGCTTGGATCACTTGTTCCTGGCTTTGCATTTGCCCTTTGATAATTCAGCTGCCCAACAAGGCCGGATTGGGCTTGCTTGGCATTCACACAGTGCTTGTGTCTTGTGCCAGGGCCTGGGGAGTTCCGGCAAGCCTGAATAGACGTTGTCTCATTTTCCACTCCAGGATCCCTAAATGCTATTTATTATATGTATCATTGGCTTTAAGGGTCAGAGCCTGCTGTCCTCCAAGACGGCTAGGAATGAACCAAGGGTAAAACCAAGCTAAGATTGTCCCTAGCAGAGACCTTCTCAAATACATTTATGAAGTACTAGCTCTATCTGCCACGCATTGCTGTAGCCAACCTTCCCTCCCTCTTTCTCTCCTTCTTTCCCTCCTTCCTTCACTCCCCCTTTCCTTCCTTCCTTCCTTCCTTCCTTCCTTCCTTCCTTCCTTCCTTCCTTCCTTCCTTCCTTCTTCTTCTTTCCTTCTCTCCTTCCTTCTCTATCTCTTTCCTCCCCCCTTTTTTTATTTTCTTCCCCTTTCTCTCCTTTCTTCCCTATCTCTTTCTTTCTTTCCTTAACTTTTTGCTTCCATTCTTCCTTCTGTCTTTCCTTCTTTCCTTCCCTCCCTCTTTCTCTCCTTTCTTACTTTTCTACCTCTTTCCTTCTTTCCTTCCTTCGTTTTTTGCTTCCATCCTTCCTTCTATCTTTCCTTCTTTCATTCCCTCCTGCTTTCTCTCCTTCTTTCCCTCCTTTCTTTGCTCCCTCTTTCCTTCCTTTTCTTTTTTCTTTCCTTCTCTCCTCCCCTTCTTCCCTCTTTTCCTTTCTTCCTTTTTTCTCCTCTTTCCTCCTTCCTTCTTTTTCTACCCCTTTCTTTCCTCCCCTTTTTCTTTTCCTCCCCTTTCTCTCCTTTCTTCCCTATCTCTTTCTTTCCTTCCTTCACTTTTTGCTTCCATCCTTCCTTCTGTCTTTCCTTCTTTCATTCCCTCCCTCTTTCTCTCCTTTCTTACTTTTCTACCTCTTTCCTTCTTTCCTTCCTTCACTTTTTGCTTCCATCCTTCCTTCTCTCTTTCCTTCTTTCCTTCCCTCCCGCTTTCTCTCCTTCTTTCCCTCCTTTCTTTGCTCCCTTTCTTCCCTTTCTTTTTTCTTTCTTTCTCTCCTCCCTTCCTTCTCTACCTCTTTCCTTTCTTCCCCTCTTTTCTTTTACTTCCTCTTTCTCTCCTTCCTTCCTATCTCCTTCCGTCCTTTGCTCTCTGCTTCTGTGCTTCCTTCTCTCTTTCTCTCCCTCTCCTTTCTTCCCTCCCTTTTCCTTCCATTTTTCCCCTCTATCATCAATTGGGAGGGATAGCCAATACTCCAGAGGACAGGAGCAGGATTCAAAACGATCTTGACAGATTAGAGAGATGGGCCAAAACTAACAAAATGAAGTTCAACAGTGACAAATGCAAGATACTCCACTTTGGCAGGAAAAACGAAATGCAAAGATACAGAATGGGGGACAATGCCTGGCTTGAGAGCAGTACGTGTGAAAAAGATCTTGGAGTCCTCGTGGACAACAAGTTAAACATGAGCCAACAATGTGATGTGGCGGCAAAAAAAGCCAATGGGATTTTGGCCTGCATCAATAGGATCATAGTGTCTAGATCTAGGGAAGTAATGCTACCCCTCTATTCTGCTTTGGTTAGACCACACCTGGAATATTGTGTCCAATTCTGGGCACCACAATTCAAGAGAGATATTGACAAGCTGGAATGTGTCCAGAGGAGGGTGACTAAAATGATCAAGGGTCTGGAGAACAAGCCCTATGAGGAGCGGCTTAAGGAGCTGGGCATGTTTAGCCTGAAGAAGAGAGGCTGAGAGGAGATATGATAGCCATGTATAAATATGGGAGAGGAAGCCACAGGGAGGAGGGAGCAAGCTTGTTTTCTGCTTCCCTGGAGACTAGGACGCAATGGAACAATGGCTTCAAACTACAAGAGAGGAGATTCCATCTGAACATGAGGAAGAACTTCCTGACTGTGAGAGCCGTTCAGCAGTGGAACTCTCTGCCCCGAGTGTGGTGGAGGCTCCTTCTTTGGAAGCTTTTAAACAGAGGCTGGATGGCCATCTGTCAGGGGTGATTTGAATGCAATAATTCCTGCTTCTTGGCAGAATGGGGTTGGACTGGATGGCCCATGAGGTCTCTTCCAACTCTTTGATTCTATGATTCTATGATTAATTAAGAAAACATTGACTCATGAGTCCCTTCCTTAAAATGTTTCGCTCTCCTTTCTTTCTCCCCTTCCTTCCTCCTCTTTCCTTCCTTCCTCCCTTTATTTCTTTCTCTCCTTCCTTCTTTCTCTTCTTCCCTCCTTCCCCCCACCTTTTCTTTCCTAATGGTGGCTCCAGCCCTGACGGGATGTGTTGCTTGGATGTCCAGCAGATGGCAGTGTTTTTAATGCCAAGCATGATTTTACGTGTCCCAGGTGTGCCATCTGTATAGTAGAAGGTATGTGGATGCTTAAAAACATTCACCTATTCAAATGCTGTATTGTGTCCAAATTTCAAAGCAATCGGTAAAGTATTTTGGGAGTTTTGAGGTCATTCACAAACGGACATCTACATTGGGTTGTTGTAGGTTTTTCAGGCTGTATGGCCATGTTCTAGAAGCATTCTCTCCTGACATTTCACCTGCATCTGTGGCAAGCATCCTCAGAGGTTGTGAGGATGCTTGCCACAGATGCAGGTGAAACATCAGGAGAGAATGCTTTTAGAACATGGCCATACAGCCTGAAAAAACTACAACAAACCAGTGATTCCGGCCATGAAAGCTTTCAACAATACATTGGACATCAAAATTTTTATTTATATAGATGTAGCATGTTTTCAAAATGTAAGCGTAGTGAGAAAATACCTGTTTTCCCCCACTTTGAGCCCATTCCCTCTTACCCAAATTCCCTGCATATTTTAAAAGGCCACAGTTCAGGGAGAGAGAGCGATTGCTCGCTTGATTCTGTATTGAATTTACATTTTGTTCAGAAACATGAGGTCTGGGGTCTTCCTTTATCTTCAAACGGAGATCCAGAGCTCAATCACAGACCCCATGCTTTGCACACAGAGAGCTCTTGGTTTCATTCCTGGTGTCTTCAGGGAAGGAAGGAATGAAAGAATAATTGTCAATATTCATTTTCTGGTTAAGTAGGTGATCTCAATAGAAGAAGAAAGGCAAATGCAAGGCTGCGGGGAGAGCCTTTGCGCTACAGTATGTATTTATCTCACAAAAATGCATGTAGCTTTTCTATCCTGCAAAACGAAAACCATGCATTTTGCACAGAAGAGATGGTTCATTGTATAGGAAACACAAGTGACATACATTTCGGGGAAGATTTCCCCAAGCAGGAACAGCCATTGAGAATGGCAAAGAAATCTTTATGTTCTCATCCAGCGGGGATTATTCGTTTGGCCTGTGAGAAGGAAGAATACTAAGATTGATATTCCGGTCTCCGAGTAGGATGGCACGACTCCAGTCTCAAATCCTTCCAAATCTGTCCAAACAGTAAATCTATATAAATAAAAATGTAATGTTCGTTTGTGGGATTAACATAACTCCAAAACCAGTGGACAAATTTATTATTTATTTATTTATTTTATTATTTATTTATTTATTTATTTATTATTTATTTACTTCTTTTGTATACCGCAAATATCAGCCTAAAAAGGCGACTCGAAGCGGTTTACAATAAAATGTGCAACACTGAACAATCTATATAACAAACATACACAAACAATACACATAAAAATCATCACGCCTCATTAGAATCAGATCTCGATCTCACAGTCGTATTACCATTCCTTGTTCAATGTGCCGTCATTCCTGAGTCAGTTGTTATTGCATATTTATCCGAACGCCTGTTCGAAGAGCCACGTCTTAACCCTCCTCCTAAACGCCAATAGCGAAGGGGCCTGCCTGATGTCCGCTGGTAGGGCATTCCATAGCCGGGGGGCCACCACTGAGAAGGCCCTGTCCCTCGTTCCCGCCAGCCGCACCTGTGACGCTGGCGGGACCGAGAGCAGGGCCTCTCCAGACGATCTTAACAACAAATTGACACCAAATATGGACACAAGACACCTAACAACCCAATGTATGTCCCTCACTCATAAAAACACTGAAAAACACAGCAGAAGGGACTTAAAAAAAGCTAAATGACGAAAAGCTAAATAAGAATACCGAAAAAAGGGAAGAAAGGGAGAGGGAAAGGGAGGGAAAAAAGAAAGAAAGAAAGAAAGAGGGAAAGAAAGAAGGAAAGGGAGAAGGAAGGAAAGAGGTAGAGAAGGAAGAAAGGAGAGAAAGAGGGAGGGAAAGAAATATGGGGAAGGAAGGAAAGTTAGAAAAGGAAGGAAAGAGGTAGAGAAGGAAAGAAAAAAAGGGAAAGAAGGAAGGAAAGAGGGAGCGAAGGAAGGGGGAAAGATGTAGAGAAAGAGGGAGGGAAGGAAAGAAGGAAAGAGAGAAGGAAGAAAAGAGAGACAGCAGAAGAGAAAGAAAAAGGGGGAAGGAAGGAAAGAGATAGAGAAGGAAGAAGAGAAGGAAAGATGGGAAGGAAGGAAGGAAGGGCAAAGGAAGGAGGGAAAGGAGAGAAAGAGGGAGGGAAGGAAAGAAGGAAAGAGAAGGAAGAAAAGAGAGACAGCAGAAGAGAAAGAAAAAAGGGGGAAAGGAAGGAAAGAGATAGAGAAGGAAGGAAGAAGAAAAGGAAAGATGGGAAGGAAGGAAGGAAAGAGGGAATGAAGGAAGGAGGGAAAGGAGAGAAAGAGGGAAGGTTGGCCACAGCAACACGTGGTGGGTACAGTTAGTCTATATAAATAAAAATGTAATGGTAGTTTGTGAAATTAACATAACTCCAAAACCAGTGGACGAATTGACACCAAATTTGGACACAAGACACCTAATAATCCAATGTATGTCCTTCACTCAAAAAAATTGATTTTGTCATTTGGGAGTTGTAGTTGCTGGGATTTATAGTTCACCTACAATCAAAGAGCATTCTGAACCCACCAACGATGGAATTGAACCAAACTTGGCACACAGTTCTCCCATGACCAACAGGAAATACTGGAAGGGTTTGGTGGGCAGTGTCCTTTGGTTTTGGAGTTGTAGTTCACCTACATCCAGAGATCACTGTGGACTCAAACAATGATGGATCTGGACCAAACTCTACACGAATACTCAATATGCCCAAATGTGAACACTGGTGGAGTTTGGGGAAAATAGAATCTTGACATTTGGGAGTTGTAGTTGCTGGGATTTGTAGTTCACCTACAATCACAGAGCATTCTGAACTCAACCAATGACAGAATTGGGCCAAACCTCCCACACAGAACCCCCATGACCACCAGAGTGGGCCACAGCAACGCGTGACAGGGGACGGCTAGTCTATATAAATAAAAATGTAATGTTAGTTTGTGGGATTAACATAACTCCAAAACCAGTGGACGAATTGACACCAAATTTGGGCACAATGCACATATCAAGCCCACGAGTGGCCATCACTCATAAAAATATTGAAAAACACAGAAGAGACTTTTAAAAAAAACCCCAAAACACAAAAATACATTACAATGCATGCGCAAAATCACATATGTACACATATATACAAATATATACAGAAATATATACACACATATATGCACACACAAAACACATACACAGAAAGGGGAGAGGGAGGAAGGAAGGAGGGAGAGAAAAAGGGAAGGAGAGAAGGGAAGGAAGGAAGGAAGGGGAGAAGGAAATAAAAAAGTGAAAGAGGGAAGGAAGGAGAGAAGGAATGAAAGAAAGAGAGAGAGAGGGAAGGAAGGAGACAAGGAAGGATGGAACTAAAGAGCAAAGGAAGCAAGAAAAGAAACAGGTAGAGAAGGAAGAAAGAAGAAGGGAAAGAGGGAAGGAAAGGAAAAAGAGGGAAGGAAGGAAAGACGGAGGGAAGGAAGGAGAGAAAGAAAGAAGGAGAGAAAGAGGAAGGGAAGGTTGGCCACAGCAATGCGTGGCGTGTACAGCCAAATTGACACCAAATTTGGATACAATACACCAATCAGGCCAACGAGTGACCATCACTCATAAAAACACAGTGGAAGGGACTTTAAAAGTAAAAAAAAAACCAACAAAACACCAAAAAGATGCTACAGCACATTTGCAAAAACGACTCTCCCGGCAAACAAAATACACAATAGCATATCCACACTCTCAGGCCCGTAGCCAGGATTTTGATTC
Organism: Anolis sagrei ordinatus; assembly: GCF_025583915.1. Classification (NCBI taxonomy): domain Eukaryota; kingdom Metazoa; phylum Chordata; class Lepidosauria; order Squamata; family Anolidae; genus Anolis; species Anolis sagrei. Next base: position 102,768,702 of record NW_026847771.1, on the reverse strand, counting down.
GGGGGGCTGAGTTTGATTTGGGGGGGAGGGGGCTGAGTTTGAGCAAAAGAGGGTCTATCCTACCAAACCTTTTGTATCGTTACCCCAATACCCCCATGCATATGGGATATATTGAGTATGGTGATCAGATCATGATATGAATAAACATAACAGTTTAAATAATGCACCAATAAGGCCTTCTCGCGGACCACCATGAGAATTTCGGGGGGGGGGGGGCTGAAGTCCCCCAAGCCTCCCCCCTGGCTACATGCCTGACTACAGCTCCCAGCATCCCCTAGACCAGGCCATAGGGGATGCTAGGAGAGGAGGATCATCCAAATGCACTGCTTCCAAGGAGTGGATTTCTTTGAGAGCCGCCCAGTCCCTGCATATTTCCAATTTTCTATTCCTGGATGCAACTCCTAGCAATCCTCCAGGTAGATAAGGCAGATAGAGAGACTTAGGCGATCCCTCGTTGTCCGAGTAGGATAGTTTTCCAAGATCGGTGTAGTGGCGGAGGGTCCGTAGATTACTATAGAGCCCTTTTCTTGACGTGCATCTTCTCCCGCAGTGAGGGCATTGGTTACCAGGTGGAAGGAGGTCCCGGACGGGGTTGGCTTGATGCACCTTCCTCTTGGCACATTTCTCTCTTTCGCCCTCCATTCGTGCCTCTTCAAATTCTACAGCACTGCTGGTCACAGCTGACCTCCAGCTGCAGCATTCAAGGGCCAGGGCTTCCCAGTTCTCAGTGTCTATGCCAGAGTTTTTAAGGTTGGCTTTGTGCCCATCTTTAAATCTCTTTTCCTGCCCACCAACATTTCACTTTCCTTTCTTGAGTTCGGAGTAGAGCAACTGCTTTGGGAGACGGTGGTCGGGCATCTGGACAACGTGGCCAGTCCAGCAGAGTTGATGGCGGAGGACCATCGCTTCAGTGCTGGTCTTTGCTTCTTCCAGCACGCTGACATTTGTCTGCTTGTATCCCAAGAGATTGGCATGATTTTTCAGAGACAACATTGATGGAATCGTTCTAGGTGTTGCATGTGAGGTCTGTCGATAGTCCACGTCGGCGTATAGCAGGGTTGGGAGGACAGAACTGGCTACACTAGTGGTCAAAGGAGATTTAATATAATGCCAAGTTTTCAAACTGTGTGTGTGTGTTTTGTCTGCTTTTAAAATATTTGTATTATTTATTTCATACATTTCTACCCTGCCCTTCTCCCTGCAAGGGGACTCATTACAACTGTACCTTTGGTTCGCTCCTGATGCAATAAATAAATAAGTAACCAAGCCATTGTAAGCTGTCCTGAAATTTAGGTAAACCTTGCCAAAAGAAAGAAAAATCATAATAGGATCACCAGAAGGTGGAGCTGAATTGAAAGCCCATAACAAGAGTGCAGACTGCATTCCCCCGCACTTCTTTGCATTCCTCGGCGAGGGCAGAGCATGGCACGAAAACATCCCTCCGTTCCTCCACCTCCAGTTGTGCTCCCAGGCGGCAACATCATTACACAAGCCCTGTCTGCGGGACTGCAGCCTTATGTAATCCTCTGTCGAGAGAAGAGCCCTTCTGTGCCTTTGCTCTCCTCTGGTTACTTTTTCGTGAGCATCTCTGTCTCTCTCTGCCTCTCAGACATCACTGATTTCTCAAAGGGCTCCTCCTGCGGCTGCTTTCCCTTTTTGTGGTTCTTACATGAAGCTCTCCATCCTGGGCACAGAACAGTGACACTCTATATCAGCATTTCTCAACCTGGGGGTCAGGACCCCTGGGAGGGTCGCAAGGGGTGTTAGAGCGGTCACCAAAGACCATCAGAAAACACAATATTTTCTGGGTTGTTGTAGTTTTTCTTTCGAGCTATATGGCCATGGTCTAGAGGCATTCTCTCCTGACGTTTCACCTGCATCTATGGCAAGCATCCTCAGAGGTAGTGAGGTCTGTTGGAACTAGGAAAAAGGGTTTATATATCTGTGGAATGACCGGGGTGGGACAAAGGACTCTTGTCTGCTGGAGATAGGTGTGAATGTTTCAACTGACCACCTTGATTAGCATATAATGGCCTGACAGTGCCTGGAGCAAACTTTTGTTGAGAGGTGATGTCCTTGTTTGTCCTTGTTTGTTTCCTCTCTGTTGTTGTGCTGTTGTAATTTTAGGTTTTTTTTAATACTTTTATTGTACTTTATTGTACTATTTTAATCTGTAATGATGTTGCACTCTGTTGTACTTATATATTATTGTATTTGCATATATGTTGTAAACCGACCTGAGTCCCTCGTTTGAGGTGAGAAGGCCAGTATAGAAAACTTCCAAATAAATAAAAAATGAATACTGGTAGCCAGATTTTATTCATTTTCATGGTTTCCTCCTTTCTGTTGAAATTGTCCACAGGCTTCTTGTGGATTTCAATGGCTTCTCTGTGTAGTCTGACATGGTGGTTGTGAGAGTGGTCCAGCATTTCTGTGTTCTCAAATAACAGTATTTTCTGTTGGTTATGAGGGTTCTGTGTGGGAAGTTTGACCCAATTCTATCCTCGGTGGGGTTCAGAATGCTCTTTGATTGTAGGTGAACTATAAATGCTAGCAAGTACAACTTCCAAATGACAAGATCAATCCCCTCCCAACCACACCAGTGTTTCACATTTGGGCATATTTAGTATTTGTGCCAAGTTTGGTCCAGATCCATCATTGTTTGAGTCCACAGTGCTCTCTGGATGTAGATGAACTACAACTCCAAAACTCAGGTCAATGCCCACCAAACCCTTCTAGTGTTTTCTGTTGGTCATGGGAGTTCTGTGTGCCAAGTTTGGTTAAATTCCATCATTGGTGGAGTTCAGAATGCTCTTTAATTGTAGGCGGACTATAAATACCAGCAACAACAACTCACAAATGTCAAGGTCTATTTTCCCCAAACTCCACCAGTGTTCACATTTGGACACATTGAGTATTTGTGCCAAGTTTGGTCCAGATCCATCATTGTTTCAGTCTCTGGATGTAGGTGAACTACAACTCCAAAACTCAATGTCAATGCCCACCGAACCCTTCTGGTATTTTCTGCTGGTCATGGGAGTTCTGTGGGCCAAGTTTGGTTCAATTCCCCATTGGTTGAGCTCAGAATGCTCTTTGATTGTAGGCGAACTATAAATCCCAGCAACGACAACTCCCAAATGTCAAGGTCTATTTTCCCAAACTCCACTAGTGTTCATTTTTAGGCGTATCGGGTATTTGTGCCAAATTTGGTCCTGTAAATGAAAATACATCCTGCATATCAGACACTTGGGCATATGGAGTATTTGTGCCAAGTTTGGTCCAGATCCCTCACTGTTTGAATCCACAGTGCTCTCTGCATGTAGGAGAACTACAACTCTAAAGCTCAAGGTCAATGCCCACCAAACCTTTCCAGTATTTTCTGTTGGTCATGGGAGTTCTGTGGGCCAAGTTTGGTTCAATTCCATCATTGGTGGAGTTCAGAATGCTCTTTGATTGTTGGTGAACTATTAATCCCAACAACTCCCAAATGTCAAGGTCTATTTGCCCAAACTCCACCAGTGTTTCACATTTGGGCATATTTAGTATTTGTGCCAAGTTTGTTCCAGATCCATCATTGTGTGAGTCCACAGTGCTCTCTGGATGTAGGTGAACTACAACTCCAAAATTAAAGGTCAGTGTCCACCAAACCCTTCCAGTATTTTCTGTTGGTTGTGGGACTTCTGTGGGCCAAGTTTGGTTCAAATCCTCGTTGGTCGAGTTCAGAAGGCTCTTTGATTGTAGGCGAACTATAAATCCCAGCAACTACAACTCCCAAATGTCAAAGTCTATTTTCCCAAACTCCACCAGTGTTTCACATTTGGGCATATTGAGTATTCATGCCAATTTTGGTCCAGTTCCATCAACTGAGTATTCGTGCCAATTTTGGTCCAGTTCCATCAATGTTTGAGTCCACAGTGCTCTCTGGATGTAGGTGAACTACAACTCCACACCTCAAGGTCAATGCCCACCAAACCCTTCCAGTATTTTCTGTTGGTCATGGGACTTCTGTGGGCCAAGTTTGGTTCAATTCCATCATTGGTGGAGTTCAGAATGCTCTTTTGATTGTAGGTTAACTATAAATCCTAGCAACTACAATTCCCAAATGACAAAATCAACATCCCCCCCCCCCCCCCCCCCCCCCCCCACACACACACACACCCAAACCCCATCAGCATTCAAATTTGGGTGTATTGGAGATTTGGTTGTTGTAGGTTTTTTCGGGCTGTATGGCCATGGTCTAGAGGCATTCTCTCCTGACGTTTCGCCTGCATCTATGGTAAGCATCCTCAGAGGTAGTGAGGGGATTGGAGATTTGTGCCAAATTTGGTCCAGTGAATGAAAATACATCCTGCATATTGGATATTTACATGATTCATAACAGTAGCAAAATTACAGGTAGCAATGGAAGGTAGTTATGGTTGGGGGTCACCACCACATGAGGAACTGTATCAAGGAGTTGCAGCATTAGGAAGGCTGAGAACCACTGCTCTGTATCAAGGGAAAGGGACCTTTGGCCCTCCAGAAGGTCTAGGATGCAGTATCCCTCATCCCTTGCCATTCAAAGCATGCCTCTCCCTTATTCTGCACCCAGAGCTGTCCTTTGTAGCACTGCACATTCCTCTGTATGGAAGGAGCTTTTATCAGTCTCAGAACTTGCAAGCTCTTATGCAAACCAAGCAGGTCTTTACAACACCAGTCACTTAGCAACTGTGTCTGGGGCTTTGCAAAATAAATCACGAAAACAGAGCATTTGCAAAAACTGCAGTAGAAAAACAAGGGAAATGGAGCCTTTCCAAAAAATGCAGCCGAGCTTAAAAGCCTGTTCTGCTGTCACTGAAGATGGATTTAGAAGGGCAAAGGTGTTGCCATCCAGACATTCGGCTGCCTTAAAACGGGGAAACAAAGCCATTGCTGCTCTCATCCATCACCCTAGAGCAATGGTTCTCAACCTTCCTCATGCCGTGACCCCTTAATACATGTTGTGGTGACCCCCAACCATAACATTATTTTCGTTGCTACTTCATAACTGTAATTTTGCTACTGTTATGAATCATAATGTAAATATCTGATATGCAGGATGTATTTTCATTCATTGGGCCAAGTTTGGCACAAATAATCAAGACGCCCAAAGTCGAATACTGGTTTTGATTTTGTCATTTGGGAGTTGTAGTTGCTGGGATTTATAGTTCACCTACAATCAAAGAGCAATTTGAACTCTACCAAGAATGGAATTGAACCAATCTTGGCACACAGCACCCCCATGACCAACAGACAATACTGGAAGGGACTGGTGAGCATTGATTATGTTTTCTTGTCCTGGTGAAGGGAGTTGGGCTAGATGGCCTTCGGGCAGCATTTCTCAACCTGGGAGTCAGAACCCCTGGGGTGGGGGTCACGTGGGGGTGTCAGAAGGGTCGCCAAAGACCACCAGAAAACACAGTATTTTCTTTTGGTCATGGGTGTTCTCTGTGAGAAGTTTGGTCCAATTCTGTCGTTGGTGGGGTTCAGAATGCTCTTTGATTGTAGGTGAACCATACATCCCAGTAACAACTACTCCCAAATGTCAAGGTTTATTTCCCCCAAACTCCATCTGTGTTCATATTTGGGCATATTGAGTATTCATACCAAGTCTGGTCTAGATCCTTCATAATTTGAGTCCACAGTGCTATCTGGATGTAGGTGAACTACAACTCCCAAACTCAAGGTCATTGCCCACCAAACCCTTCTAATGTTTTCTGTTGGTCATGGGAGTCCTGGTGTGTCAAGTTTGAGTCAATTCAATCATTGGTGGGGTTCAGAATGCTCTTTGATTGTAGGTGATTGTTGTTTCAGCAACTACAACTCCCAAATGACAAAATCAATTTTTTTTAGTGATGGCCACTCACTGTGTCCAAATTTGGTGTCAATTAGTCCAGTGGTTTTTGAGTTATGTTAATCCCACAAACTAACTTTACATTTTTATTTATATAGACTAGTTGTCCCATGCCATGTGTTGCTGTGGCCCAATCTGTGTATATGTGTTTTGCGTATGTATATGTGTGTTTGTGTATGTATGTATATATATGTATATGTGTGTATGTGTATGTATATATATATATATATATATATATATATATATATATATATATATATAGTTTTGTGCATGCGTTGTAATGTATTTTTTATTTTTTTGGCTTTTTAAGTCTCTTCTGCTGTGTTTTTCAGTGTTTTATGAGTGGTGGTCACTCATTGGCCTGACAGGTGTGTTGTGTCCAAATTTGGTGTCAATTCGCCCAGTGGTTTTTGAGTTATGTTCATCCCACAAACGAACATTACATTTTTATTTATATAGATTCTATATTATTATTATTTTATTTATATTATTATATATTTATTATTATATTATTCTATGTTGTTGTTGTTGTTGTTGTTATTATTATTATTATTATTATTATATTTCTATGACCTTCTGCACATGCTCAGGAACAGTAGTCTAGCTTTGCAGTGCTGGATTTCTAATTATTATTATTATATATATATATATATATATATATATATATATATATATGTGTGTGTGTGTGTGTGTGTCTTTTAAGTCCCTTCTGCTGTGTTTTCCAGTATTTTTATGAGTGATGGTCACTCGTTGGCCTGAGAGGTGTATTGTGTCCAAATTTGGTGTCAATTCGCCCAGTGGTTTTTGAGTTATGTTCATCCCACAAACTAACATTATATTTTTATTTGTATACACTAGATGTACCTGCCATGCGTTGCTGTGGTCAACCTTCCCTCTTTCTCTCCTTTCCCTCCTTCTTTCATTCTCCTTCCTTCCTTCCTTCCTTCTCTCTTTCCTTCCTTTCCCCTTTTTCTTTCTCTTCTGCTGTCTCTCTTTTCTTCCTTCTTCTTCTTCTTTCCTTCGCTCCCTTTCTCTACATCTTCCTCCCTCTTTCCTTCCTTCTTTCCCTTTCCTTCTCTCCTTCCTTCCTTCTCTAACTTTTCTTCCTTCCCTTTTTCTTTCCCTCCCTCTTTCTCTCCTTTCTTCCTTCTCTACCTCTTTCCTTCCTTCCTTCTCTTTGCTTCCATGCTTCCTTCTCCCTTTCCTTCTTTCCTTCCCTCTCTCTTTCTCTCCTTCCCTCCCTCTTTCTTTTCTTTTTCTTTCTTTCTTTTTTTCTCCCCTTCCCTCCCTCTTTCTTCCCTTTTTTCTGTATTGTCATTTAGCTTTTTGGGGCTTTTTAAGTTCCTTCTGCTGTGTTTTTTTAGTGTTTTTATGAGTGAAGGACACACATTGGGTTGTTAGGTGTCTTGTGTCCAAATTTGGTGTCAATTCGCCCAGTGGTTTTTGAGTTCTGTTCATCCCACAAGCAAACATTATATTTTTATTTATATAGATTTGTGATTTTCAGAGGGAATGTCCTATTTGTCTCCGAATGTTCTTATGAATGTTACTCAGCTCCTCTCAGAGGAGATTCACAAAGCGATTCCGACACATGGAGACGACTCTGCTAGGAAAGCCTTCACTGGGAGTGTCCATCTTTACAAAGTAGCCCTTTGTCCTCTCGGGGACAGAGGAAAGCTGTTTGAACGCAGCCCTCCATAGAGGCAACAAGGTTCCGAAAAGCAGCCAGCCCTTCAAGCTGGAGATCTCCGAGCCACGGCTTGGACATCAGTAGCAGTCTGCTTCGTTCTCTTCTACGTGCCCTGAGGCCGAGAGGATGTCCTGCAAGAGGGACTGGGGGCTCTGCTCCAAGTGATCGCTACTGAGATCCAGAGATCTTTCCAAGGCCTCCAGGTCCATTGACTTTAAAACTGTGGGTAGGGACTCAGGATCCCGTAGAAATTGCTCACAAGACTCCCCAATGGTATGGATCAATGAAGAAGGAGATGCATCCCCGGGCAATTCCTCGGGCCGAGCTCCCCCGTTCTGTTCTAAGCTCTTCTCCCGTTCCGTGCAGCTGTCTTTACAAATCCTTGGTTTCACGGCAAGGAGGACTCGGCAGGCTTTCAGTGCAACCGGCCGGTCACAGTCCTGAAGGGCTCTGAACAGGAACTCAAACAGCTTCACTCTAGAGAAGATCTGCATCAGTTCGGGAAGGTGGGAAGGCACGCTGCCGGACGGCAAGCAATCGGTGGTGTACGGACACTTGGCAAGCCCAAACCGCGCAAACGTTTGGGCGGCAAAAGCCTCCGCCAGCTCCAGGCCGGAAACCTTGACTTCCCAGTCCAAGTCCCTGCTCACGGCTTGCATCACGTCGGAAACGAACGGCTCAGGGGCGGATAAGATGTCCGGGTGGCCCTCCCGTAGCCAGTCAATGAAGACGCCAATCACGGCTCTGCGAGGGAAGCCTTCGGTGTCCGTGGTCAAGATTTGCAGCAAGCGAGCGCCAACACCACCAGCCTTGAAGGCAACAGCAAAAAGAAACACGGAACATGAAAGTCATTTATTAGAGTCAGTTGGAGAAAAGCCTCAGTGTTAATTTGCCTCAGTGTGAGAGAGCCCTCAGTATGAGAAGGCCTCAGTGGGAGAAATGCCTCGGTGTGAGGTAGACCTCAGCGTGAGTAGGACTTGTGTGAGAAGCTTTGGTGAGAGAAGCCCCAGGTTGAAGGCTACTAGAATAGAATCCTACAGTTGGAAGGGACCTCATGGGCTATCCAGTCCAACCCCATTCAGTTAAGAAACAGGAAAATTGGACTCAAAGCACCCCCGACAGATGGCTATCCAGCCTCTGTTTAAAAGCTTCCAAAGAAGGAGCCTCTACCACACTCCAGGGTAGAGAGTTCCACTGCTGAACAGCTCGCAGAGTCAGGAAGTTCTTCCTAATATGCTTTCTTGTACTTTGAAGCCATTGTTCTGCATCTTAGTCTTCAGGGCAGCAGAAAACAAGTTCACTCCCTCCTCCCTGTGACTTCCTCTCACATATTTATACGATCATCAGATGATCGTGCCATTACTGCTCAAGCAGGGAGCTTTGAGATGGTTGAACAGAAGCTCTCTGAAGCTCTAGGTGCTCTTACTGCCTACTACAGGGAAAACCAGCTGATCCCTAATCCATCTAAAACACAGACATGTGCCTTTCATCTGAAGAACAGACAAGCATCCCGAGCTCTGAGGATCACCTGGGAAGGAATCCCACTGGAGCATTGCAGCGCACCCAAATACCTGGGAGTCACTCTGGACCGTGCTCTGACCTACAAGAAGCACTGCCTGAACATCAAGCAAAAAGTGGGTGCTAGAAACAATATCATACGAAAGCTGACTGGCACAACCTGGGGATCACAACCAGACACAGTGAAGACATCTGCCCTTGCGCTTTGCTACTTTGCTGCTGAGTATGCATGCCCAGTGTGGAACACATCTCACCATACTAAAACAGTGGATGTGGCTCTTAATGAGACATGCCGCATTATCATGGGGTGCCTGCGCCCTATACCACTGGAGAAATTACACTGCTTAGCCGGTATTGCCCCACCTGACATCTGCCGGGAAGTAGCAGCCAATAGTGAAAGGACCAACGCAGTGACATCTCCAGCTCATCCCCTGTTTGGGCATAGCAGCACGTCAACGACTTAAATCAAGACATAGCTTTCTAAGATCTACAGAGGCACTCGCTGGAACACCTCAGCAAGTGAGAGTCCAAAAGTGGCAGGCTCAAACCCAGAACCTCAATCCATGGCTGATACCAAATGAAAGGCTCCCTCCTGGGCACACAGAAGATTGGATGACTTGGAAGGCGCTGAACAGACTGCGCTCCGGCACCACGAGATGCAGAGCCAACCTTCAGAAATGGGGCTACAGGGTGGAATCCTCGGCATGCGAGTGCGGAGAAGAACAAACCACTGACCACCTGCTGCAATGCACCCTGAGCCCTGCCACATGCACAATGGAGGACCTCCTTGCGGCAACCCCAGAGGCACTCCAAGTGGCCAGATACTGGTCAAAGGACATTTAACCAAATACCAAATTTGCAAAATCTCTGTGTTTTTTTTCCTCCTTTTTCTTTTTAATCTGTGTGTTTGTTTTGCTCTGTTAGAATTGTAATACAATGGTTGCTGATACGATAAATAAATAAAGTTGGAGAAAAGCCTCAGTGTTAATTTGCCTCAGTGTGAGAGAGCCCTCAGTATGAGAAGGTCTCAGTGTGAGAAGGTCTCAGTGGGAGAAAGGCCTCGGTGTGAGGTAGGACTTTTGTGAAAAGCTTTGATGAGAGAAGCCCCAGGTTGAAGTCTACTAGAATAATAGAATCCTACCATTGGAAGGGACCTCATGGACCATCCAGTCCAACCCCATTCTGCCAAAAAGCAGGAAAATTGCATTCAAAGCACGCCCGACAGATGGCCATCTAGCCTCTACTTAAAAGCCTCCAAAGAAGGAGCCTCTACCACACTCCGGTGCAGAGAGTTCCACTGCTGAACAGCCCTCACAGTCAGGAAGTTCTTCCTAATCTCCTTTCTTGTAGTTTGAAGCCATTGTTCTGCATCCTAGTCTTCAGGGAAGCAGAAAATAAGTTCACTCCCTCCTCCCTGTGACTTCCTCTCGCATATTTATACATGCACCTCATCATGTCTCCTCTCAGTCTTCTCTTCTGCAGGCTAAACATGCCCAGCTCTTTAAGCCACTCCTCACAGGGCTTGTTCTCCAGACCCTTTATCACTTTAGTCGCCCTCCTCTGGACACATTCCAGCTTGTCAATATCTCTCTTGAATTGTGGTGCCCAGAATTGGACACAGTATTCCAGGTGTGGTCTAACCAAGACAGAATAGAGCATGGGGAGCATGACTTCCATGGGTCTAGGCACTAGACTCCTATTGATGCAGGCCAAAATCCCATTGGCTTTTTTTGTTGCCGCATCACATTGTTGGCTCAGTGTAACTTGTTGTCCATGAGGACTCCAAGATCATTTCTCACACGTTATTGTTTCTCATCTCTCTCTAGTCTAGATCTCTCTAATCTAGTCTAACTGACATCCACAAGATGAATACCCGGTGGCGCAATGGGTTAAACCCTTGTGCTGGCAGGACTGCTGAACTAAAGGTCGGTGGTTCAAATCTGGGGGGTGGGGTGAGCTCCCATCTGTCAGCTCCAGCTTCTGATGTGGGGACATGAGAGCCTCCCACAGGGTGGTAACATATCCGGGCGTCCCCTGGGCAATGTCCTTGCAGGCGGCCAATTCTCTCACACCAGAAGCGACTTGCAGTTTCTCAAGTTGCTCCTGACGTGGAAAACAAAAATCTACAAGATGGTTTCCTATCTGCTAAGGTCAACGTTCTGCGTGCGGAGCTGTATGCAGCCATAGAGAAATATTGACACATGGGAGGGCCTAATTGGCAGACTTGAGGGAATTCCAATCCTGTAAAGAAGACAGGAGAGGAAACTACCGTATATACCTGAGTATAAGCCGACCCGAATATAAGCCGAGGCACGTAATTTTACCACAAACAACTGGGAAAATGTATTGACTCGAGTATAAGCCAATAATAAATAGAGTAAAATAATAAATGTTATAATAACAATAAAGAGAAAAATAATAAATGTAATAATAATAATAAATAGAGTAAAATAATAAAAGCAATAAAATAATACTAATAACAGAGTAAAATAATAAATAACATTGACTTGAGTATAAGCCGAGGGGAGATTTTTCAGCCTAAAAAAGGGGCTGAAAAACTAGGCTTATACTCAAGTATATACAGTAAATGGGATCCCTCTCCTCACTCTTCCTGTGAAGCCCCAAAGTTGACTGGCTGCGGGAATAAGAAAAATATAAGTATGAGAGATGGGGATGGAACACTATCCTGGAAAAAAGTGTGGCTAGCTAATAGGCATGTGCAATCCATCAAAACAATGGTTCTGAACTGTGTTCAAAAGTAGGGGGCACTGGCACTTCTTTTCTAAAGTTCTTCCCAAATTTTGGGAGCAAAAGTTTCGGAACTCTAACGAATCTTACAAATCTTAATGGCAGTCGTGACTGTGCAATAGGGAAAACATCAATGGCAGTGCGGAAACTTTAGGGACTCCTCTCTCACTCACTCACTTTTTGAGCTATCCTGATGAAACTTGCTACAGTGGTAGAACACATTTGCAACTGTTAGCCCACCAAATTTCATGACGTTTGAGTTATATATGGATTTTTAAAGTTGAGAGACATCCAAATGTTACAGGATCTCCTTGTCCAAGATAACAGGGAATCATTCCCCCCAATACTAATACAGCTACAAATTTAAGGGATTTTTTCAAGTTTTCAGAAAAAGGAACCGTTTAGGGGGAGGCAAGTCAAGACCTTGGAAAAGTCAAGAACGGTGGTTGAAAAAGTAGCTGCAGGACAAAATGTCCACTCAGACAAATACTGTACCTCTTTGCAATCCCCACTGCCATGTGAGTCAACGGCGACCATGAGGGAAAACTGCCCCAAGGCCTTCACAGCACTTGCTCGGACGTAGCTCTCCGGGTCGTCGAGGAGGCTCTCTGCAAGAGCTGGCACCTCACACGAGAGCAGCGCTTCCCAGAACCACTGCTGCCCTGCAGAGAGGAGACACAGGCTTACACATATTGCTCCATCCTATTTGTTGCTACTCAGGGTAGTTTTCACCTTGCTCCCAAACACCACCACATCAAAGCTGTAGATTTTGTAGTTTATTAAAGAAAAGGCAAAGTCAAAACATAGTATAAGAAAAGCAAAGTTCCAAAAAGGCTTAAATGCAAAGACACAGTTCCCAAGATCCAAAGGCAAACACATGAAGCATAATCCTTTAAACAATGGTCAAACAATAGTCCATGAAAATAGTTGAACACAAGAACCCAAAATCCCAGACTCAGGAAGCCAGAAGCGTGCTGCTTAAAACCAAGGCTAATCCATAGACGTTAGCATGGAAAGAGCCACGTTGAACTGACAACGCCCGTGTGTCAGTGAGAAGGCTAAATACCCTTTGCAATCATGAACGCATTGCGATGACCCTTGGCCGACTTGGCCTCTCGCTTACTAGCTAAGCGAGAACTTCTCCAGACCCTTAATTGCAGGCGATCTTGCCTGTTCATTAATTCATTATCTTCAAGGCTCTCTAATCCCTTATCTTGGGTTACCAGCTGGGCTGGATCATCGTGGGAAGGCAAAGGAGGCGAAGACATCTCCACCTGGCAGTGTGGGAATTTACTCCCATTATCAGTCTCACCACTGACATTCTTTTCCCGAGAACTGACTTGTTGTTTCCCCTTCTGCAGCCTCACCTTCAACCCTGTCTGAGTGAACAGAAATCTGCAACCCATCATCCTCCTCATCAGGGAACTCTGGCTCACAAGACCCACAGGGTTCAGCTTCAGACTCAGAGTCAAACTGAGTCACAACACCATTCCACACCTATGCTTTCCTTTATAGGGGGAGAGCACTGTAGAAACTTGGGGGCATGTTTTCACCCCTATGGATTGTCAGAAATATTAAAAATTAACTAGGTATTTTTAAATAAAAAAATGAGTCAAGCACTGAAAAGGTTAAATGGATGCAATGACTCAGCAAAAGCTGCAGCTCTATATAAGCAGGTGCGCCTGTAGCTTAGTAGGCCTCTGTGTTAGTTTGCCTCAGTGGGAGAAAGGCCTCAGTCTGTGAGAAAGTTTCTGAGAGAAGGACCTCAGTGCGTTAGTAGGCCTCAATGTTAGTTCACCTTTGTGGGAGAAAGGCTGTCAGTCTGAGGGAGCCCTCAGTGTTAGCAGCCCTCAATCTGCGAGAGGTCTCAGTGGGAGAAAGGCCTCAGTGTGAGTAGGCCTGGTGCATGAGAAGCTTCGGTGACGGAATCCTCAGGTTGTAGGCCATTGTGTGTGAAGGCTGCTGTGTGTAAAAAGCTACTGTGAGTCAAGCACTGAAAGGGTTAACACACTGAGGCCTACTAACACACTGAGGCCTACTAACACACTGAGGTCCTTCTCTCAGAGACGCAATGACTCAGCAAAAGCTGCAGTTCTATATAAGCAGGTGTGCCTGTACCTTGGTAGGCCTCTGTGTTAGTTTGCCTCAGTGGGAGAAAGGCCTCAGTCTGTGAGAAAGTCTCTGAGAGAAGGACCTCGATGTGTTAGTAGGTCTCAGTGTTAAATAAATAAATAAATAAAAGTGTTAGTTCACCTTTGTGGGAGAAAGGCTGTCGGTTTGAGGGAGCCCTCAGTGTTAGCAGCCCTCAATCTGTGAGAGGTCTCAGTGGGAGAAGAGCCTCAGTTTGTTAGTAGGCCTGGTGCATGAGAAGCTTCGGTGAGGGAATCCTCAGGTTGCAATGGCCATTGTGTATGAAGGCTGCTGTGTGTAAATATCTACTGTGAGTCAAGCACTGAAAGGGTTAAATGGATGCAATGATGCAGCAAAAGCTGCAGTTCTATATAAGCAGGTGTGCCTGTACCTTAGTAGGCTTCTGTGTTAGTTTGCCTCAGTGGGAGAAAGGTCTCAGTCTGTGAGAAAGTCTCTGTGGGAGAAGGACCTCTGTGTGTTAGTAGGCTTCAGTGTGTTAGGAGGCCTCAATGTGTTAGTAGGTGTCAGAGTTAGTTCACCTCTGTGGGAGAAAGGCTGTCATTATGAGGGAGCCCTCAGTGTTAGCAGCCCTCGGTTTTTGAGAGAGCTCAGTGGGAGAAGGGCCTCAGTGTGCGAGTAGGCCTCGGTGTGAGTAGACCTGGTGTGTGGGAAGCTTTGGTGAGAGAATCCTCAGGTTGAAGGCGATTGTGTGTGAACGCTTGTGTGCGTAAAAAGCTACTGTGAGTCAAGCACTGAAAGAGTTAAATGGATGCAATGACTCAGAAAAGCTGGCGTTCTATATAAGCAGGTGTGCCTGTAGCTTGGTAGCCCTCAGTCTGTGAGAGGTCTCAGTGGGAGAAGGACCTCAGTGTGCTAGTAGGTCTCAGTGTTAAATCGCCTTTGTGGGGAAAACGCCTCAGTCTGAGAGAGCCCTAATGTGAGGGGGCCTCAGTGGGAGAAAGGCCTCAGTGTGAGGTAGGCTTCAGTGGTAGTAGTCAATCTGTCTGAGGGAGCCCTCAGTGTTAGTAGCCCTCCGTCTGTGAGAGGTCTCAGTGAGAGAAGGCTTCAGTGTGTTAGCATTCCTCAGTGTTAAATCGCCTTTGTAGGAAAAACGCCTCAGTCTGAGAGAGCCCTAATGTGAGAGGGCCTCAGTGGGAGAAAGGCCTCAGTGGGAGGTAGGCTTCAGTGGTAGTAGTCAGTCTTTCTGAGGGAGCCCTCACTCTGTGAGATGTCTCAGTGAGAGAAGGCTGCAGTGTGTTAGCATGCCTCAGTGTTAAGTCACCTTTGTGGGGAAAACGCCTCAGTCTGAGAGAGCCCTAATGTGAGAGGGCCTCAGCGTGAGGTAGGCCTCAGTGTGAGGTAGGCTTCAGTGGTAGTAGGCTTCAGTGGTAGTAGGCCTGGTGTGTGAGAAGCTTCAGTGAGAGAAGCCCCAGGTTGAAGGCCATTATGGGTGAAGGCTGCTGTTGTAAAAAGCTACTGTGTGAAGCTTCTGTGTAACTTTGTTGTGAGAAGAGGCTCTGTGAGAGCGAAGCTGTTTATCTGCATGAGAAAGGAGCCCAGAGTGGAAGCAAAGAAGGAAGTATAAAGAACTTTGTTCGTGTTATGGAAACCTTGTTCTTGTAAATAGTGTAACCATATTATTTTGGTATAAATAAAAGCCTCCTATGGAAGAGATAACATTGGTCTGTGTGTTTTTGTTCTTTTTATCACTTTGGGCTACTGGTGCTGGGCCATGCTGCAGCTAATAAGTTACTCTACTGTACATTTATGAGGAGATCATAGAATCAAAGAGTTGGAAGAGACCTCATGGGCCATCCAGTCCAACCCCCTGCCAGGAAGCAGGAATATTGCATTCAAATCACCCCTGACAGGTGGCCATCCAGCCTCTGCTTAAAAGCTCCCAAAGAAGGAGCCTCCACCATGCTCTGGGGCAGAGAGTTCCACTGCTGAACGGCTCTCACAGTCAGGAAGTTTTTCCTCGTGTTCAGATGGAATCTCCTTTCTTGTAGTTTGAAGCCATTGTCCGCGTCCTAGTCTCCAGGAAGCAGAAAACAAGCTTGCTCCCTCCTCCCTGTGGCTTCCTCTCACATATTTATACATGGCTATCATATCTCCTCTCAGCCTTCTCTTCTTCAGGCTAAACATGCCCAGCTCCTTAATCCGCTCCTCATAGGGCTTGTTCTCCAGACCCTTGATCATTTTAGTCGCCCTCCTCTGGACACATTCCAGCTTGTCAATATCTCTCTTGAATTGTGGTGCCCAGAATTGGACACAATATTCCAGGTGTGGTCTAACCAAGGCAGAATAGAGGGGTAGCATTACTTCCCTGGATCTAGAAACTATGCTCCTATTGATGCAGGCCAAAATCCCATTGGCTTTTTTTGCCGCCACATCACATTGTTGGCTCATGTTTAACTTGTTGTCCACGAGGACTCCAAGATCTTTTTCACACGTACTGCTCTCGAGCCAGGCATTGTCCCCCATTCTGTATCTTTGCATTTCGTTTTTTCTGCCTAAGTGGAGTATCTTGCATTTGTCACTGTTGAACATAATTTTGTTAGTTTTGGCCAATCATCTCTCTAATCTGTCAAGATCGTTTTGAATTCTGCTCCTGTCCTCTGGAGTATTGGCTCTCCCTCCCAATTTGGTATCGTCTGCAAACTTGATGATCCTTTCTTCTAGCCCTTCATCTTTATTAATGACTTAGATGAAGGGAGAGAAGGCAGGATCATCAAGTTTGCAGATGACATCAAATTGGGAGGTCTTTTGTTAATAAGCCCACTCGCCCAACATGGTTGACTGTCAGATTCTGAAATCTGCTCCCAAATGATGTCACTTCCAGTTTCCATTTTTGGCCAATACATACATATACACACATATTGCAAGTCATGCACCACTTATTTGCCACTTTTAGATGGCTCTAAAAGTGGCAATTATCCCATTTGGGGTGTTTTGCACTACCTCAAATAGGAGTGCATGGAAAACCTCCCTATGTGGTCCACGTGTTCCCTCCCTGCTCTAGAGACAGAGAGCCTCACCCTTCTCTTCAAACAAAAGCCGGACTTTGAGAGATACTGGCCTATTCAGCAAATCCTGAGAGCGGATGTTGGCAAGCGCACAGTGGCTGATGAGACAAATATTCAGCATCTCCAAACCCTCCAATCCCAGGGCAAAGGCAGGAATGTGCTCAAGGAAATCCTTCTGCAGAAATATTCCTGGTATGTAAACAAGGACAAGCCAATCATTCTGGAGAAGGTTCTCCAACTATTGCCGCCTTTGTGTTTTGAACTGCAGCTCCCATCAGCCCCAGCTAACATGGCCAGTGATGAAGGATCGTGGGAAATGAAGTCCAAAGCACCAGCAAGGGACCAAGTTGGGAGAAGCTGTTGTAGAAATTCATGAGAAGGGTATGGTAGGGAAAGCCATCTCTCTCACGCGCTCTCTGAATCATAGACGGACTTCCTTTCAGCACAGAAGTCTTGCTTAGCCCTTCCAAGCCACTTGGCTGTGGTTCCCTTCCAGCCGTGTGTTTACCTTTCAAGTCCTTCATCACCAATGTGAGGAACTCCAAGGCCGAGTCACGCACTTCCCAGCTGGGGCTGCACATGCGTTTTTGTAACACAGCAAAAATATCTGCAGAAAAGGATAGATGCAGGCGACGAGAGAGAATTTTAGAAGCAATCTGTTCCAGCCCCTTCTTAATGCAGACACAACTGGTCCTACTGATAAAAAAGAAATACCGTATATACTCGAGTACAAGCCGACACGAATATAAGCCTCGGCACCTAATTATACCACAAAAAAACTGGAAAAACGTATTGACTCGAGTCTAAACCTAGGGTGGGAAATGCAGCAGTTAGGGGTCAATTTCAAAATAAATATATACCAATAAAATGATATTAATTGAGGCATCAGTAGGTTAAATGGTTTTGAATATTTACATAAAACTGTAATTTCAGATAAGACTAACTCTGATTAAACTCTGATTATTCTAACCTTCTTCAATGAAAATGTGCTTAGGTATCCTTCCAATAATAATAAGGAGAGTAAAATAATAAATGTAATAATAATAGAGTAAAATAATCAAAATGCAATAGTAACAGTAACAATAGAGTAAAATAATACAAATAATAAATGTAATAACAGTAATAATTGAGTAAAATAATACATGTAATAATAATAGAGTAAAATAATACATGTAATAATAATAGAGTAAAATAATAACTGTAATAATAATAGAGTAAAATAATATATTATAATAATAATAGAGTAAAATAATCAATGTAATATTAGCAATAATGTAGCAAAATAAATTTATTTATTTACTATATTTGTATACCACCCCTCTCAGCTCTCAGGCAGTTAACAGAGGCAACAATTCAGATCCCAACAACAGCATCAAACATTTAAAAACACTGACATATAATATAAAACCATAACAAGATCAATTAAAAAAAATAATATGTCTCTTAATTAAAAAACCCTGTAACAACAATAATAAATAGAGTAAAATAATATATATAATAGAGTAAAATAATAAATGTAATAATAAAAGAGTAAAATAATAAACGTAATAAAAATAATGACAGAGTAAAATAATGAATAAAATAATAATAGAGTAAAATAATAAATAAAATAATAATAGAATAAGATAATGTAAATATAATAACAACAATAAAAGAGTAAAATAAATGTAATGATAATAGAGTAAAATAATAAATGTAATAATAATAGAGTAAAATAATGTGAATGTAATAATAATAATAAAGAATAAAATAATAAATGTAATAAAATAATATTAGAGTAAAATAATGTAAATGTAATAATAACAATAATAGAGTAAAATAAATGTAATAATGATAGAGTAAAATAATAATAGAGTAAAATAATGTGGCTGTAATAATAATGATAATAATAATAATAAATAGAGTAAAATAATAAATGTAATTAAAATAATAATAACAGAGTAAAATAATAAATAACCTTGACTTGAGTATAAGCCAAGAGGGGCATTTTCAGCCGAAAAAAGGGCTGAAAAACTCAGCTTATACTCAAGTAAATATATACTTGAGTATATATATATACAAGGTCTACTGATGAATTTGCTGGGTTATAGTTAATAGATCTGCATTGGGGGGAGGGGAGGGAGAGAGATATGTTTGTCAGCCCATCAGCTATACATCTGCTTCCTTTAATGGTGACCTAGTTTATCATTCTTTAGCTATGAGAGCGATACCTCTGAAAAGTTGCTGATGCCGTTGGAAGTCAGCAGTCGATCCGTGTGGCTCCAAGGTGTTCAGAACCCACTTCAGTGTTGCCTGAAAGGTCTTCTTCAGAACCTGCGGGGGAAATAAAGGGGGACCCTCAAAATCTGTGATGGAATCATATACAAAACCATAAAGGGAGGAAAACAGTTTGCCTTTCTGCACTCTCACTGGCATGATGTCTGCCCAGAAGCTTCCCTCAGTATTCAAGGCTCCTTTGGTGATGGAGAACAAGATGGCAGCTAGGAAGCACAACATCCCCTTCTGCATCAGGGTTGGGGCAAAATATAGACTGCTAAAAGGGAAAATACACCAGGCATGGGCAAACTTTGGCCCTCCAGGTGTTTTGGACTTCAACTCCCACAATTCCTAACAGCCAGTAGGCTGTTAGGAATTGTGAGAGTTGAAGTCCAAAACTCCTGGAGGGCCAAAGTTTGCCCATGCCTGGAATAAACTCTGCAGTGGGACTAGGGAGTCATGAACGACTCTCAATTCCCATGAGTTAATCTAGCTGGAAACAATGAGAAATTAGCTTTAAAATGGGAGCTGATATTTAGAAAGGAAGACAAATGTTGACTTTAAGGTAGCCGCAAAGGGCCACCACTGCACGAACTAGCCCAGAAGGGCCTTGCCATCACCCTTCTCAAAGCCACCATGGCACCAACAGTCCCAGGAGGGCCTCACCATTGCCCACCTTGATGCCGCCGTGATACCAATGGGCCCTGGAGGTACCTGCCATTGCCCTCCTCAAGGCCATCACAACACCAATGGGCCCAGGAGGGCCTCACTATTGCCCTCCTCATGTCCTCCTAGGCACCAACTTGCCCAGAAGGGCCTCACCATCACCCTGCTCAAGGCCACCATGGCACCAATGAGCCAAGGAGAGTCCTGCCATTGTCCTCCTTGAGGCTGCCGTGACGTCAACGGGCCAAGGAGGCCCTCATCAGTGCTCTCCTTGAGGCCTCTGTGACACCAACAGGCCCAGGAGTGCCCTGCCATTGCCGTTCTTGAGGCCACTATGACACCAAGGGGCCCAGGAGGGCCTCGCCTTCGCCCTCCTCCAAGCCACCATGGCACCAACAGGCCCAGGAAGGTCTCACCATTGCCTTCTTTCAAGCCGCTGCATCAACAGCAGGTCCAGGAGGGCCCCGCCATTACCCTTCTCCAGGCCGCCACAACACCAACTCGCCCAGGAAGGCCTCACCATTGCCTTCTTTCAAACCGCTGCAGCAGCAACAGGCCTAGCAGGGCCCCACCATCACTCTTCTCCAGGCCGCCACAACACCAACAGGCCCAGAAGAGCCTTGCCATCACCCTCCTCAAGACCACCACAGCACCAACAGGTCCAAGAGGGCCTTGCCATCACCCTCCTCAAGGCCGTCGCGACACCAACAGGTCCAGGAAGGCCTCACCATCACCCTCCTCAAGGCGGTTGCGACACCAACACGCCCAGGAAGGCCTCACCATTGCTTTCTTTCAAGCCGTTGCATCACCAACAGGCCCAGGAAGACCTCGCCATCACCCTCCTCAAGGCCACCACAACACCAACAGGCCTGGGAGGGCCCTGCCATCACCCCCATCCAGGCCACCACATTTTGGCAATGAGTGCTTGCCACTTTTGTCTGAAAACCACCCAGAGAGAGGAGATAGAGTGGTATGTAAATAAAGTACAATAATAATACTAGTAATAGTAATGATATTTCTCAATGATGCGACTCCTGCATATACTCACAGTAGGGCTGGTATCTGGACTCTTCAAGTAGACAAGAAGGATGTCAAAGACCTGGTCGATGTCTTCATCACAAACTGAGGCTAAACATACAGAGAACAACAGCCAGGAATTAGAACTCTATTTTTATTATTACATTTAGATGATTTTACTCTGGTATGTGAGTAGATCAATAGGTACTGCTCCAGTAGGAAGGTAACGGCA
Source organism: Anolis sagrei ordinatus (assembly GCF_025583915.1). Lineage (NCBI taxonomy): Eukaryota > Metazoa > Chordata > Lepidosauria > Squamata > Anolidae > Anolis > Anolis sagrei. The sequence continues at coordinate 102,747,547 of NW_026847771.1, read as the reverse complement.
GTCCATGCAATCATGCTGGCCACATGACCTTGAAGGTGTCTATGGATAATGCCGGCTCTTTGGCTTAGAAATGGAGAGGAGCACCAATCCTCAGAGTCGGACATGACTAGACTTAGTGTCAGGGGAAAACCTTTACTTTATTCTGTTGTTGTTATTATTATTATTATTATTACATTTATTATTTTACTCTATTCTTGTTAATTATTACATTATTTTATTCTATTTATTATTGTTATTATTACATTTATTATTCTACTCTTTTGTTATTACATTTACATTATTTTATTCTTAACTAGCTTGGGAACCCGGCGCTGCCCGGGTTCTTTGAGAAAGGCATTGTGTGTCAAGGTTGGTCTTTATCAGTTATTTATGTGGCTCGCAGTGCTCTCAGGGAGTTAGTGAAGGTACTGCAAGTCCCATCGTCCATGGTCTATCCTCCTCCAAATTGCACCAGGTTGTAGAGTGAGTCATGAGTGCTATGTGTGCCAAGTTTGGTCTTGATCAGTCATTGGGTGAGAGTTGTAGTGCTCTTGGGAAATGAGTGGAGGTACTTCAAGTCCCATCATTCATGGTCCATCCTCCTCCAAACTGCAGTAGGATGTAAAATGGTCATGGGTGCTCTGTGTGCCAAGTTTGGTCTTTATTGGTCATTTTTGGGAGCCTCACTGGTCTCTGGGAACCGAAGTGTTGGAAAGTACTACAAATCCCATAATACATTGTTCACCCTCCCCCAAATCTCACCAGGATGTAAAAGGGGTCATGGGGGTTATGTGTGCCAATTTTGGTCTTGTTCTGTCGTTGGATGAGGGTCACGGCGGTATCAGAAAGCGAGTGGAGGTACATCAACTCCCATCATCCATGGTCTGCCCTCCTCCAAACCGCAATAGGATGTAGAATGGGTCATGTGGGCTCAGTGTGCCAAGTTTGGTCTTTATTGGGCCCTTGTTGGGGGGCACAGTGGTCCCTGAGAACCACAACCATTTGAAAGTACTACAGATCCCATAATCCATGGTCCACCTCCCCCAAACCGCACCAGGATGTAATGGGGTTCATGGGGGTTATGTGTGCCAAGTTTGGTCCAGGTGTGTCACCCGTGTTGGTCACAGTGGCCTGTGAAAGTGGCAGCCAATCAGAAAGCTGCCACATACACTTCTGCCCTTCCGCCCTCCGCATACAAACAAACATTCACTTTTATTATATAGATAGATAGATGTCAGGGGAAAACCTTTCCTTCACCTTACGACCTGAAGTACTAACTTGGGTGGACGTGTCTAAAACATATATGTGTGTGTGTGCAGCCAGGGAGGGAAACAAATGACTTACTTGCCCACTGAGAGAGTGCCGCAAGGAGCCCAAGGGCTGCCCGCTGAACCCGGAAGCAACCAATCAGGGTCTTGCCCAACGTGGCTCCCACAGCAGAGACAGGGACAGCAAGGCCCACACAGAACTGCAGCACCGTCACCAAGGAGCGCAGCAAAGGCTTGTGGGGAACGTCCACTGGGGTGGAAGACTGGCAAAGAAGACACAAACAAAGAATGTATATGGGCGGTTCAGGTCCAGGCTGTTTGGCCAACCGCATCCCCTTGTACAAACCTGAGATCCCACCTCCATCTCAAGCCCAGTTGGTGGGAATGAGAGAGCGGTGTTAGGAATTGTGGGAGTTGAAGTCCAAAACACCTGGAGGGCCGAAGTTGGCCCACGCTTGCTCTAGATCAGTGTTTCTCAACCTGGGGGTCGGGACCCCTGAGAGGGTCACAAGAAGGGTGTCAGAAGGGTCGCCAAAGGCCATCAGAAAACATAGTATTTTCTGTTGGTCATAGGAGTGTGGGAATTTTGGCCCAATTCTACCATTGGTAGGGTTCAGAATGCTCTTTGATTGTAGGTGAACTATAAATCCCAGCAACTACAACTCCCAAATGTCAAGGAGTTGTATTTTCCCCAAACTCCACCAGCATTCACATTTGAGCATATGGAATATTCGTGCCAAGTTTGGTCCAGATCCATCATTGTTTGAGTCCACAGTGCTCTCTGGATATAGGTGAACTACAACTCTCAAACTCAAGGTCAATGCCTATCAAACTCATCCTCTATTTTCTGTTGGTCATGGGGGTCCTGTATAGAATTGGTTCAATTCTATCTTTGGTGGAGTTCAGAATACTCTTTGATTGTAGGTGAACTATAAATCCCAGTAAGTACAACTACAACTGGGATGTCAAGGTCTATTTTCCCCAAACTCCACCAGCATTCACATTTGAGCATATGGAATATTCATGCCAAGTTTGGTCCAGATCCATCATTGTTTGAGTCCACAGTGCTCTCTGGATATAGGTGAACTACAACTCTCAAACTCAAGGTCAATGCCCATCAAACTCATCCTCTATTTTCTATTGGTCATGGGGGTCCTGTGTAGAATTGGTTCAATTCTATCTTTGGTGGAGTTCAGAATGCATTTGATTGTAGGTGAACTATAAATCGCAGCAACTACAACTCCCAAATGACAAAATCAACACCCCCCCCCCCCAACCCCACCAGTATTCAAATTTGGACGTACCGGGTATTTGTGTCAAATTTGGTCCAGTAAATAATATGCATATCAGATATTTACATTATGATTCATAACAGTTGCAAAATTGCAGTTATGAAGTAGCAACAGAAATAATTTTATAGTTGGGGGTCACCACGACATGAGGAACTTTATTCAGGGGTCGCAGCACTAGGAAGGTTGAGAACCACTGCTCTAGATACATAAAGCCATGGCCCATATCATCCCCAAAGGGATGGGTGAGCAATTCAATGCATTGGAGAGGAAGACTGCTCTACATCTCACCAAGCCCTGGATCTCCTCAAGGTGAGCCAAGGTCTGGCACAGGAGGCTGATGCATGATGCTCTGGAGGAGAGAAGGGGCTCCACTGAGGTGGCAGTACAGCGAGGAGGCCGATCCCACAAACCTGGTGGAATAGAGGTAAATGCACACGGTGGGTTCCCTTGCCCTTTCGCCACCTCACTTCTGACTTCTCACCCTTTCAACAGCTCTAAATGGTCAGCCATGGACAGCATTTGTAAACACTGGCTGCTCTCTTGACCATCCTCTTGCCTCTTTTCCCCTATATCTAGCTACTCAGCGCCACCTAGTGTTCAGTTTTGCATTTAAAAAATATATTCAGTTTGAGTTGCTGTGGGTTTTCTGGGCTGTCTGGCCATGTTCCCAGAAGCATTCTCTCCTGACGTTTCGCCCACATCTATGGCAGGCATCCTCAGAGGTTGTGAGTTCTGTTGGAAAATAGGAAAGTGGGGTTTCTGTACCTGTGGAATAATGTCCAGGGTATTTGTCGTGTCAGGGCAACCAGTCAATTATATTACATTTCTAACAGAGCAAAGCAAACAAACAGACAAAATACAAAATTTGTGAGTTTGGTAGTTGATTAAATTCCTTTGACCAGTATCTGGCCACTTGGAGTGCTTCTGGTGTTGCTGCAAGAAGGTCCTCCATGGTGCATGTGGCAGGGCTCAGGTTGCATTGCAGCAGGTGGTCAGTGGTTTGCTCTTCTCCACACTCGCATGTCGTGGATTCCACTTTGTGGCCCCATTTCTTGAGGTTGGCTCTGCATTTCGTGGTGCCAGAGCGCAGTCTGTTCAGCGCCTTCCAAGTCGCCCAGTCCTCTGTGTGCCCAGGGGGGAGTCTCTCATTTGGTATCAGCCATGGATTGAGGTTCTGGGTTTGAGCCTGCCACTTTTGGACTCTCGCTTGCTGAGGTGTTCCAGTGAGTGTCTCTGTAGATCTTAGGAAACTATTTCTTGATTTAAGTCGTTGACGTGCTGGCTGATACCTAAACAAGGGATGGGCTGGAGATGTCTCTGCCTTGGTCCTTTCACTATTGGCTGCAACTTCCCGGCGGATGTCAGGTGGTGCAATACCGACTAAGCAGTGTAATTTCTCCAGTGGTGTAGGGTGCAGACACCCCATGATAATGCAGCATGTCTCATTAAGGGCCACATCCACTGTTTTAGCGTGGTGAGATGTGTTCCACACTGGGCATGCGTACTCAGCAGCAGAGTTCTGGAGAGACTTATTTTGCATAAAATTATGGAAAAAATAGACCTCTGTCTGATTCCACAGCAAGCTGGCTTCAGGAAAGGCAAAAGCTGCACATTGCAAGTGCTGAACCTGACTCAGAACATAGAAGATGGCTTTGAAAGGCAGCAGATCACAGGAGCTGTCTTCATAGACCTGTCAGCAGCCTATGATACTGTGAACCACTGCCTCCTCCTGAGAAAAATGTATAACATCACAAAGGACGACCACCTCACCCGCCTCATAGAAAACCTGCTACAAAACAGGAGCTTTTTTGTTGAGTTCCAGGGCCAGAGAAGCAGATGGCAGAAACAGAAGCATGGCCTGCCTCAGGGGAGCGTGCTCGCTCCATCCATGTTCAACATCTACACAAATGACCAGCCACTGCCAGAAGGGACAGAGAGTTTCATCTATGCTGATGATCGTGCCATCACTGCTCAAGCAGGAAGCTTTGAGATGGTAGAACAGAAGCTCTCCGAAGTTGTAAGGAAAACCAGCTGATCCCCAACCCATCTAAATCACAGACATGTGCCTTTCATCTCAAGAACAGACAAGCATCCCGAGCTCTGAGGATGACCTGGGAAGGAATCCCACTGGAGCATTGCAGCACACCCAAATACCTGGGAGTCACTCTGGACCGTGCTCTGACCTACAAGAAGCACTGCCTGAACATCAAGCAAAAAGTGGGTGCGAGAAACAATATCATACGAAAGCTGACTGGCACAACCTGGGGATCACAGCCAGACACAGTGAAGACATCTGCCCTTGCGCTATGCTACTCTGCTGCTGAGTACGCATGCCCAGTGTGGATGTCCAGGGTGGGAGAAAAAGAAATCTTGTCTGTTGGAGGTAATAATAATAATAACAACACTTTGTTTATATTCCACCCATCTCACTTTGACGGGGACTCAGGGCGGATCACAGTACACATACACGGCAAACATTCAATGTCGCTTTGAATAGACAATACACAGACAGAGCAGAAGGAGGTGGTTTTGACTCAGTGCCCAGCTGTTTTGGTACCATGGAAAGTTGGGCTCAAGTCCACGAAGTGCTGTTGCTCTATCCTCTATGACGAAGAGCTGTCAGGACTTGCTCCTTCCGTTTGGTTACCCAGCATTTTCTGATCTTCTTTCTTTATGGCATTGTAAAACACCTCCCCTGCTTTTAGCGGTACCTAATTTCTCTAATCACAGCTGAAGCTGTTTTTTAACTGCTTAGGTAAACAATGAGCTAGGCTGACAGTTGGCAGCTCACGCCAACCCGGGGCTTCTAACTTGCAACCTTTTTTGGTTGACAGGTCTTATAATTGCTGATGATTTACCAGCTGTGCTAAACCTCCGGTAAGTGTGAATGTTGTAACTGGCCACCTTGATTAGCACTGAATAGCCTTGCAGCTTCAAAACCTGGCTGCTTCCTGCCTGGCGGAATCCTTTGTTGGGTGGTGATTAGCTATTCAATGCTAATCAAGGTGATCAATTGCAGCATTCACACCTACCTTTAACAAACAAGAGTTCTTTCTTCCACCCTGGGCATTATTCCACAGATATCTAAATCTCACTTGCCTAGTTTCCAACAAACCTCACAACCTCTGAGAATGCCTGCCATAGATGTGGGTGAAACGTCAGGAGAGAATGCTTCTGTAACATGGATAGACAGCCTGGAATACTCACAGCAACCCACTGATTCCAATCATGAAAGCCTTCGACAACATATTTTCAGTTTTTGGCAGTGAACAAGTCAAATTAGCTGGAGGAGAGGACTGTATAACACAAAATGCTTTTCTGATATGGCAGGAAAGAATTTGAAATGAGGGAAAAATCAAACTTTTTTCTCCAATTCTGTCATCTACAAAAGGAAGGAGTTCTCCTGCGATGTTTTTTGATGCATTTCCTCCACCCTGATCTTTTCAACTACAAATCCCATGGTCCCTCAGGTGCAACCATTTGTGTGTCTGTGAGATCCAATATAACTACACTGGGATACATTTGCGCCACACCACAAGTGTGTAGAGCCTTGACCTCATTTTCTAACTCTAGCATCTTACTTGGAAATTCCAAGGAGTAGGAAGCTGCTCTCGAGATGCAGTCCATTGACAGGAGAAGAGTGTTCAGCGCCTGCTTCTTAATAGCCTCTGGGCTTGAAAAGAAAAAAACAACAACATTAAGACTTCCCTGTTTTGGAAAAAACAGCATTCCTAACCTTTTGGAAAAGGAAAAATAATGTCATATCCTTTTGGCAAATGTGACTCTCTATGAACATCTGAAGGCCAACTTTTTAAAACCACTAGTCAAGGAAAGGCATGACCTTGCACCAGGATGGGTCAACTAAAATAGTTTTTAGTTTGCCAGTCCTATTTATGTGGCTCACCAGCCATTTGGCTTTTAAAAATAAACTTACCATGCTTCAAGTTTCAGGAGTCCTAAGGCCAGAGGGCCGGACTGAGTGGGGCTCAGGTTCTTCAGAGCAAGTGCCACCAGTTTCCAAAGGCTGCACTCCGGATTGCTAAAGGCAGGGGACCTATGAGATGGAGACAGGCCACTGTTATTAGATTTCCATTAGTGTATTATTTTTATTACACTTATTATTTTACTCTATTTTTATTGTTATCATTTATTATTTTACTCTATTATTAGATTTATTATTTTACTCTACTATTACAGTTATTATTACATTTCCATTAGTTTACTATTTTTATTCATTTTATTATATTTTATTGTTATCATTAATTTCCTCTATTATTACATTTATTATTTTACTCTACTATTACTGATATTACATTTCAATTAGTTTCCTCTATTATTTTTATTACATTTATTCTTTTACTCTATTTTTATTGTTATTATTTATTATTTCACTCTTTTATTATTACATTTTTATTTTACTCTATGATTATTGTTATTACATTTCCATTAGTTTACTCTATTATTTTTATCACATTTATTTTTTTACTCTATTATTCTTGGAAGGATCCTTAAGCACATTTACATTGAAGGAGGTTAGAATAATGGTTTAATCAGAGTTGGACAATCTTATCTTAAATTACAGTTTAATGTAAATATTCAAAAACATTTAACCTATGGATGCTTCAATTAATGTAATTTTAATTGGTATCTATTTTTTATTTTGAAATTTACCAGTAGCTCGTATTTATCAGCTTTAGATCCTTGTATCATTTGGTCTTCTCTTATTGCCTTCATTAATGAATAATTACTTATACTTGAGTCAAGCCATGTGGTAAAATCAGGTGCCTCTGCTCATATTCAGATCGGCTTATACTTGAGTATATACGGTAAGTGAGAGAGATGGAAATGGAATACTATCCTGGATAAAAGGGTGGTTAGTTCTTTTAAGTCTCAAGGTCCTAAGGTGGGCACTGCAGCACTACTTCCCCTATATATATACAAGGATCCTGCCAAGACATTTCCGGTGGTAAAGCAGGCACTGGCCTTGCCATGCTGAGGAAGAGATCCACCAGTGAGTGCCCAGCTTGGACAGGCTCCTCCGTCAAAAGGGACCCCACGGTCTCTGCCATCCGTGACCAGAGGACTTCCGTCCATGGGTCCTGGCTGTGTTCAAACAGTGTTGTCAAGAGCTTCAAGGAATGTGTGACGCGGGAAGCAGAGCGGGATTTCAGCGAATCCTCTGCGCGTGCTGCGATCATTCGCGCGCAAGCCGGCCAGTCGCAGTCCTTTGCGCAGAGCAGGCGAGAGGGTTCAGACTGGACAGAGAAGATGAGGAGACGGGCAAGAAGCCGGTTGGCTCCGGAAGCCACAAACAGACTGCGGTCTCCTTGAAGCGTGAAGATCACATCCAGGGCTCCTGGTTCAAGACAGAGAACAAGAAAGAATGCACTTGTCATTATTTCTATTATGAGGCAAGCCACAAGCGCAATACATTGGATCAATTAAAAAATGGAATGGTGACCAACTATAACTATATAATACAACATGCTCCCTTTGTTAAACATTCAGAGGAAAATTCAGACATTTTCTGTGGTACATCTGGCTCTTTTAGTATGCTGTCATAATAAAACTATATTATGTAACATGCCGCATTATCACAGGATGCCTATGCCCTACACCACTGAAGAAATTATACTGTTTAGCTGGTAATAATAATAATAATAATAAACTGTATTTATATCCCACCACCATCTCTCCAAAGCCCAAAGATACAATACAGCACAATAAAATACAGAATGCAGACAACAAAAAATTACATCAGAATAAAATACATACAGTAGCAAAATAAAATAAATAAAGCAAATTAACACAATATAAAATCGAACAGAATGGGCAGGCCAAATGGACGAGGTAAAATGATAAAAACCCTGGATGAGGTAGGAATAGAAAATATGCAATTGAGGGGAGGCCAAAAAGGATAAATAGTGGGATAAGGCTTTCAGTTTAGGACGAGGGAAAGTGCATCATAGGGGCAACACTATAGATGGAGCAAACAGAAATGGGATAAATGGTCACTCTCCAAAGGCACATCGGAAGAGTCAGGCTTTTAGTATTGCACCACCTGACATCTACCGGGAAGGAGCAGCCAATAATGAAAGGACCAAGGCAGTGACATCTCTGGCCCAGCCTTTGATCGGATATCAACCAGCAAGCCAATGCCTTAAATCAAGAAACAGCTGAGTCCTAATGCATCTAAAACAGAGACGTGTGCTTTTTCATCTTCAGGACAGACAAGCATCTCAAGCTCCAAGGATGATCTGGGAAGCAATCTCACTGGAGCATTGCAGCACACCAAAATACCTGGGAGACACTCTGGATTGTGGTCTGACTTACAAGAAGCACTGCTTGACTATGAAGTAATAACTGGGTGCTAGAAATAACATCATACGAAAGCTCACTGGCACAACATGGGGATCACAACCAGACACAGTGAAGACATCTGCCCTTGCACTTGACTACTCTGCTGCTGAATACACATGCCCAGTGTGGAACACAACACAACACATTAAAACAGTGGATGTGGCTCTTAATGAGACATGCTGCATTATCACAGGATGTCTAAGCCCAACACTGCTGGAGAAATTATACTGTTTAGCAGGTATCACACCACCTGACATCTGCCAGGAAGTAGCAGCCTGTAATGAAAGGACCAAGGCATTGAGATCTCCGGCCCATCCTATGTGCAGGTATCAGCCAGCATGCCAATGAATTAAATCATAGACACAGCTTCCTAAGATCTGCAGAGATACTCACAGGAACACCTCAGCAAGTGAGAGTCCAAAAGTGGTAGGCTAAAAAATGACCTGACCAAACCCTGCAAAAATGCCCTTGGAAGCACTTTATTTTACCTGCTAGTGCAATTAATCCCTATTTTCATCCCCCAGATCCCCTGTCCAGATACATTACATTCCTCTCTCACCCAGTGTTTTTAAACTTTTAATCTTTACAACCGGCCCTGCCCACTGTAATCAATTCTTTTTCTTTTTTGTGTTCAATTATTGTGATTTTATATTGTTAGAGGTGCTTATTTATATTGTTTCTTGTATTTTATTTATTTTATTTTTATTTTTTTCTTTATATTTTACTGTTGTATTCTTATGTTGTATATTTGTATTGCTGTATTGCTGGGCTTGGCCTCATGTAAGCCGCCCCGAGTCCCCTTGGGAGATGGTGGCAGGGTATAAATAAAGTATTATTATTATTATCATTAAAACCCAGAACCTTAATCAGTGGCTGATACCAAATGAGAGACACCCTCCTGAGCACAAAGAAAAGTGGATGACCTGGAAGGCGCTGAACAGACTGCGCTCTGGCACCACAAGTTGCAGAGCTAACCTTAAGAAATGGGGCCACAAAGTGGAGTCCACGACATGCGAGTGTGGAGGAGAGCAAACCACTGACCACCTGCTGCAATGCAACCTTAGCCCTGCCACATGCACAATGGAGGACCTTCTCACAGCAACACCAGAGGCACTCCAAGTGGCCAGTTTCTCGTCAGAAGACATTTAGCATAATGCCAAGTTTTTAACTTTGTTTGTGGCTTTTTTATACAACTGTATTCTCAATTCGCTTCTGACACAATAAATAAAATATTTTATAGAAAGCCAAAGAAAAGATCCTTGCCTCAAGAGAGCCTGCTGTTGATCATTTCACAGGGAAAGGAAACTGGAGACATACAAAAACACAGGAAATGGGAACAAGGAGTTTGGCAACAGGACCGGGAGAATAATGCAGCCATGGCAGTCAAGAAGTATATTTTGTCCTTCAGTTTTATAGGAAGCATCACTGCAGTGCTCTCAATAGCAGGCATGGTGGTATACATATAGTAAACAAAAAATGTGTCCAGCCACACTTGCCAGAGTTGCAGAGGAACTGGAAGGCGCTGTAGTGCTGCAGCATGGTGTAGACGCCCGTGACCCAGCCGCTCCGGATGGTCATGTCCTCCCACAAGGGACTGCCAAGAGCTCCCGCTTCTCCAAAGGCCCCAAAGACCACTTCCCCCTGCTGAATCAGGAGAACAGACACATTCTGAGCAGCATTTCTAAAGCAGAGTTGCCTCTCGTGGCTCCAGAAAAATACCTATCTCCACTGAAGATGCAGGCAGAGTTCATTGGAGTTCATGGCAGCATCATCAACAATGTCTTCATAGGCGTTCCAGATTACAACCAGATATTTTTATTTTCTCAGTGGAGATAAAACATTTGGTAGTTTATCACAGAATCCTAGATATTCTATAAATCATCCAGTCCAACCCCATTTCTGCCATTTGAACGCATAGATGTTCCCTCTTCCATATGAGTATAAGGGCAATAACGACAATTATTATATTTTAAAATCACACTCTACATTCATTATGTTTTAAGTTTTGTTTCAGGTATATTTAATATGTGGTTTTATAGATGTATTTTACCTATGTTGTGGCCTGCCTCGAGCCATGAGGAGAGGCAAGTAATAAATAAAAAAGATTATTAGTGTATATACTCAAGTATAAACTGAGTTTTTCAGTCCTTTTTTTAGGATGTAAAAGCCCCCCTCGGCTTATATTCGACTCAAGGTTAATTATTATTTTACTGTGTTGTTGTTGTTATTATTATTAAATTTATTACTTTTCTATTTATTATTATTACATTATTATTTTTCTCTATTATTATTACATTATCATTTTTCTCTATTATTGTTATTATTACATTTAGAACATTTTACTCTGTTAATATGTTTATTACATTCATGATCTTACTCTATTTATTATTACTACATTTATTATTTTTCTCTATTTATTATTGTTTTTATTACATTTATTATTCTACTCTATTTTTATTACTACATTTATTATTTACTCTATTATTGTTATTATTACATTTAGATTATTTTACTCTGGTATGTGATTAGATCAAAAGGTACCGCTCAGGCAGGAAGGTAATGGTGCTCCATGCAATCATGCCGGCCACATGACCTTGGAGGTGTCTATGGACAATGCCGGCTATTTGGATTAGAAATGAAGATGAACACCAATCCTCAGAGTTGGACATGACTGGACTTAATATTAGGGGAAACTTTTACTTTATTCTGTTATTATTATTACATTTATTATTTTACTCTATTCTTATTATTATTACATTTCTAATTTTATTCTATTTATTACTGTTATTATTACATTTATTATTCTACTCTATTGTTATTATTACATTTACATTATTTCATTTTATTATTATAATTATATTTATTATTTTACTCTATTATTATTACATTTATTATTTACTCTATTATTATTATTATTATTATTATTACATTTATTATTTTACTCCCTTTATTATTCTTGGAAGGATACGTAGGCACATTTACATTGAAGAAGGTTAGAATAATGGTTTAATCAGAGTTGGATAGTCTTATCATGAATTACAGTTTATGAAAATATAAAAAAAAAACATTTAACCTCCAGATGCCCCAATTAATGTAATTTTATTGGTATCTATTTTTATTTTGAAATTTACCAGTAGCTGATGCATTTTCCTCCCTTAGCTTATACAGCTCTGAGATTCCATTGCTTCCTTTGGCCTCCATAAGGTCTAATGCAAGGGTTTTACTTAGAAAAAAAAAATTCCTTATTCATCACCTCATTATTCAAAAAAAAGGTCTAATGCAGGGGCGAGATGCATAGATCCATGCAGGCTATAATTCCAAGCATTTCTGGCCATGCCAGGGACATTTGTTGGGAGCTGCAATCAGAACCTATCTGGAGGATTCCGTGATCTAAAGCATGTTACTTGACAGCTGAGAGTCTCATGATGCCAATCATGGACTTCCGTTGTGCAAACAGACCAAGAACACATAAAACTTTAGTTTCATCTCAAAACTGTCCAACAACACATTGCAAAGGAATGTTCTCCTGCAGAACAATGTCATCAGCAATGTGATCAAATACAAGCACCTCCAATCCAAAGCTTAACGTTGGCTACTAGTATTGTAGTACTGGCTCCATCTCAAAGCCCAACTGACCTGCAGGTGCTGGAAGCTGGTTTCAGAGGCAGCAAGGATCCCCGTCAGTCGCAGGACGAAGGAAAGGATGTTGGGGCTGGGCTCCTCTTGCCGAAGCACCGCAAGGATCATCTCAGTCAAGCATGGATTCTCCTCTAAGAGCAGGAGGCTGGAGCCTGAGAGAGGGAGCAAAGGACAAAGGCATCAAGAAGAGAGCCAATCCCTGTTACAAGTTTTATAGGCTGAAGCGCTGAGCTGCTGGACTTATTATTTTTCTCTATTTATTATTATTATTACATTATTATTTTTCACTATTTGTTATTATTACATGTATTATTTTACTCTATTTTTATTATAAAATTTATTATTTTACTCTATTATTGTTATTATTAAATTTAGATTATTTTACTCTTTTAGAATCCAGGGAGTGGGGTGAGCTCCTGCTGTTAGCCCCAGCTTCTGTCAACCTAGTAGTTCAAAAATGTGCAAATTTGAGATTAATAGGTATCGCTCTGGCGGGAAGGCAACGGCACTCCATGCAGTCATGCCAGTGGCCACATGCCCATTATATGCTAATCAAGGTGGTCAGTTGAAACATTCACACCTAGCTCCAGCAGACAAGAGTCCTTTGTCCCACCCTGGTCTTTCCACAGATATATAAACCCTTTTTTCCTACTTCCAACAGACCTTAGTACCTCTGAGGATGCTTGCCATAGATGCAGGCGAAACGTCAGGAGAGAATGCCTCTAGACCATGGCCATATAGCCCAAAAAAACCTACAACAACCCAGTGATTCTGGCCAGAAAAGCCTTCGACAATACATTGTTTATTGTTTGTGTTTTGGTTTTTCTTTATTGCAATTGTTATTTGGGCTTGGCCTCATGTAAGCCGCTCTGAGTCCCCATTGGGGAGATGGTGGTGAGGTATAAATAAAGATTATTATTATTATTATTATTATTATTATTATATTAATTGTATTTGTTGTTTACTGATGTGTTTTTTATTATATATTTTATTAATTTTTCACCAAAGGTTTACAATAAAACAATCATAAAATATTTCCACCAAAATACTACCACACGAATGAAAAAGAAAAGTAACCCACCACCCGACTAACACCGATGTCACAAACACAAAACACACCCACACCCTAGTGTGACTTCCGTTCTTCTTACTTAACTTGTTAACTTGAATTGATGTAATTTTGTGTATGATTATTCTGTGATGCAGGCATCAAATTGTGCCTTTGCTTCTGTAAGCCGCCCTGAGTCCCCTCCGGGGTGAGAAAGGCGGGGTATAAGAACCCCGAAATAAATAAATTAACCATAACCCATATTTCCTCCTTTCCTTTTCCTCTTTTCCCTATCTTCCATCATAGTTTGGTTACATACGGAGAAAAAGAACTATATAAATTACTTCTAACTCTCTTATTTAAGTTAACTTAAATAAGTCGCCCCGGGGCTGAGTCGCCCTGGGGCTGAGAGCGGCGGTCAACAAATGCAGTAAATGCAGTAACTTAACCAGTAATTCCTTTCTATATATTCTTGTAAGCCTTTCCAGTCTGTTGGTTTCATACCTCTTCCGTTATTTTGCCCTAACCAATATGTTAATTCATCCATATCCTTAATATCAATAATTTTCTCAATCCAATCCATTTTAGAAGGTATCTTGTCCTGTTTCCACAGTTTCGCAAATACCATTCTTGCAGCTGTAGCAAAGAAGGTAAATAGTCTTTCCTTATTCTTATCTTTAAATATGTCTGAGTCAAACATACCCATGTGATGTGTTCATAGAATCAAAGAGTTGGAAGAGACCTCATGGGCCATCCAGTCAGACCCCATTCTGCCAAGAAGCAAGAATATTGTATCCAAATCACCCCTGACAGATGGCCATCCAGCCCCTGTTGAAAAGCTTCCAAAGAAGGAGCCTCCACCACACTCCGGGGCAGAGAGTTCCACTGCTGAACGGCTCTCACAGTCAGGAAGTTCTTCCTCATGTTCAGATGGAATCTCCTCTCTTGTAGTTTGAAGCCATTGTTCCATTGCATCCTAATCTCCAGGGAAGCAGAAAACAAGCTTGCTCCCTCCTCCCTGTGGCTTCCTCTCACATTTATACATGGCTATCATATCTCCTCTCAGCCTTCTCTTCTTCAGGCTAAACATGCCCAGCTCCTTAAGCCGCTCCTCATAGGGCTTGTTCTCCAGACCCTTATCATTTTAGTCGCCCTCCTCTGGACACATTCCAGCTTGTCAATATCTCTCTTCAATTGTGGTGCCCAGAATTGGACACAATATTCCAGGTGTGGTCTAACCAAGGCAGAATAGAGGAGGTAGCATTACTTTCCTAGATCTAGACACTAGGCTCCTATTGATGCAGGCCAAAATAGTGCAGCTCAGTGTTGTTGGGCTTGGCTTCATGCAAGCCGCCCTGAGTCCCCTTGGGGAGTATTATTATTATTATTATTATTATTATTAAGGACTGGTGGAGTTTTTGGGGTTAACCTGGCATGTTGTGAGTTGTAGTTCACCCACAACTTTATGCATTTGGTACTATTTTTTTGAATGCCTTTTCCCAAAGCTAGTCAACCCATCCACCCTAGGCCTTTTCCTGGGGGTCTGCTGAGAGGCCGGCTCACCTGTGCGGGTCAAGGCCTGGAACCAGTCCAGCAGCTTCTCCAAGGAGGTGTCGTCCGAAAGAGGGCAGCCAGGGTCGGCCAGGACCGTGCAGACGGCCGGCAGCAGCTGGGAACACTGGGCCTCCATGGCGGGGAGATGTCCTTTGGAGAGGCCTTGTCAAACTCCCATGGCGGCTCAAGTGATAGCGAGCATGCGCAGTCGGCGCGAACGGAAGGACCGGAAGTTGTGGTCTCAAGAAGGGATAGGGCTCCTGCCACTGGCTCAGTCTGAGCATGCGCGGTGGCTCAGCGCGCGGTCTGAGCATGCGCAGGCCAACGCTCCCTATCCGCTCCTCGCTTTCTCAGCCTCTCGGGAGTCCATCCGGGTCCTCGACTGGCTGGTTGCCATGGCCGGTTGCCATGGAGCGCCTCAAAGCCGGAAGTGTGTGTTCCAGAGGGAGAGAGCGGCTCTGCGGCGAGGAGGGAGGCCATGTCTGAAGGCCACAGCCAGGCCGCCTCGGAGCCCGGGCCCCAGGGGGAACAGGTGCGGCCTTTGGAGACATGCCTGGGTTCTCTGGGAAAGGCAGTGTTTAATGTATTGTCGAAGGCTTTCATGGCCGGGATCACTGGGTTGTTGTAGGGTTTTCCGGGCTATATGGCCATGTTCTGGAGGCATTCTCTCCTGACGTTTCGCCTACAACTATGGCAAGCATCCTCAGAGGTAGTGAGGTCTGTTGGAAGTAGGAAAAATGGGTTTATATATCTGTGGAATGGCCGGAGTGGGGCAAAGGACTCTTGTCTGCTGGAGCTAGGTGTGAATGTTTCAGCTGATCACCTTGATTTGAATTCAATGGCCTGGAAGCGCCTGGGGGGAATCTCTTGTTGAGAGTGATTTCATGTGCCTGTTTGTTTCCCCTCTGTTAGAATCATAGAATCAAATCAAAGAGTTGGAAGAGACCTCCTGGGCCATCCAGTCCAACCTCCCAGAGATTCTCTTTTCCTTGTGTGCCTTGTCTTATTGATATTGTAAACCTGAGGGCATGGAACTATCAAATTAACAGTTTGTAAGCTGTTCTGAAAGACTTTGTGCCTGAAGACCAGAATATAAATACTCTACATCAATATATTAAAAATGATTGCAGGAGTATGAAACAGGGACACAGGATAGAATCATAGAATCGAAGAGTTGGAAGAGACCTCATGGGCCATCCAGTCCAACCCCATTCTGCCAAGAAGCAGGAATATTGCATTCAAATCACCCCTGACAGATGGCCATCCAGCCTCTGTTTAAAAGCTTCCAAAGAAGGAGCCTCCACCACACTCCGGGGCAGAGAGTTCCACTGCTGAGGCTCTCACAGTCAGGAAGTTCTTCCTCATGTTCAGATGGAATCTCCTCTCTTGTAGTTTGAAGCCATTGTTCCACGTCCTAGTCTCCAGGGAAGCAAAAAACAAGCTTGCTCCCTCCTCCCTGTGGCTTCCTCTCACATATTTATACATGGCTATCATATCCCCTCTCAGCCTTCTCTTCTTCAGGCTAAACATGCCCAGCTCCTTAAGCCGCTCCTCATAGGGCTTGTTCTCCAGACCCTTGATCATTTGATTCGCCCTCCTCTGGACACATTCCAGCTTGTCAATATCTCTCTTGAATTATGATGCCCAGAATGTTGTTTTGCTGTTCTAATTTTAGAGTTTTTTAATACTGGTAGCCAGATTTTGTTCATCTTCATGGTTTCTTCCTTTCTGTTGAAATTATCCACATGCTTGTGGATTTCAATGGCTTCTCTGTGTAGTCTGACATGGTGGTTGTGAGAGTGGTCCAGCATTTCTGTGTTCTTAAATAATATGCAGGTTGGTTCATCAGGTGCTCTGCTATGGCTGACTTCTCTGGTTGAAGTAGTCTGCAGTGCTTTTCATGTTCCTTGATTTGTGGTTGGGCAACGCTGCGTTTGGTGGTCCCTCTGTAGACTTGTCCACAGCTGCATGGTACATGGTAAACTCCTGCAGAGGTGAGAGGATTCCTCTTGTCCTTTGCTGAATGGAGCATTTGTTGGATTTTCTTAGTGGGTCTGTAGAAAGTGTGTATTTTGTGTTTCCCCATCAACTTCCCTATACGGTCAGTGGTTCCCTTGATGTCTGGCAAGGACACTTTTCCTCTGGGTGGGTCTTTGTCTTGACTCTCGTGGCTTCTTCTCGGTTGTCTTGCAGCTCTTCTGATGTCTGAGGTGGAGTATCCATTGGCCTGGAGAGCCCAGTTGAGGTGGTTCAGTTCATCTTGGAGGAGGTGGGCTTCGCAGATTCTTTTTGCACGGTCTGCCAAGGCTTTAATGGTGCTTCTTTTTTGACTTGGGTGATGGTTGGAGTTTTTGTGTAGATATCTATCTGTGTGTGTGGGTTTTCTGTAAACGGTGTGACCCAATTGTTGATCTGGTTTGCGGATGACTAGGACATCTAGAAAAGGCAGTCTTCCTTCATTTTCTTTTTCCATTGTGAATTGGATGTTTGGGTGGGTGCTGTTAAGATGTCCCAGGAACCTGATGAGTTCTTCTTCTCCGTGGCTCCAAATAGTGAAACAAACAGGCACATAAAATCACTCTCAACAAGAGATTCCCCTCAGGCGCTTCCAGGCCATTGAATGCAAATCAAGGTGATCAGCTGAAACATTCACATCTAGCCCCAGCAGACAAAAGTCCTTTGTCTCACCCTGGTCTTTCCACAGATATGTAAACCCATTTTTCTTACTTCCAACAGACCTCACTACCTCTGAGGATGCTTGCCATAGATGCAGGCGAAACGTCAGGAGAAAAATTGCCTCCAGAACATGGCCATATAGCCCGGAAAAACCTACAACAACCCAAGGCATTGTTTGTTTTTGGATTTGGGGTTATATTACTTTGGTCATTGGTAACGCTATTTCCTAGTTTTTCCTTTTTCTATTTATGAATGCCCCCATTAGAAAATTGATAAGGAGGTGCGTGAACTACAATTCCCAAAATTGTGGGCCAATCACTCCCAAAATAGCAAAATGTGCTGCAGGATGTCCCTCAAAAACAAAGTTTTTTGCAATTTAATAAACTTTTCCCATGTTTTTATGATGGAACCAATTAGGAAATGACATTTAATACCCAGGAACAAAAATCATGTAACATAGTGTAATAGATCATGAGAAATGTGCCCTCTCATCATTGGGCAATAGATCCAAGATAGGTTTAAAAAGTGACTGCTTCACGTGACACAGTACTAATATATAGAATTAACCATCCTAAGTTGTAGCAATAGTTCTTTGGACTCTGGTGACCTCCTTAAACTCTATTGGTGGGCTTTCCTCACAATAGCTAAATGGAACCATTGCAGCTCAGAATCCTTGGTTCTATTTCTTGTGGCAACCAGTTCAAGGAGGACATGAAAGTGAAGATTGTATGTTGTTACCACCTTCCCTTCCCCATCTCTGAGGTCTTTCCCAGTCACAGTTTTGTTCAAAGCTATCTATTGACCTTTTCTGTATGCTGGGTAGTTTTGAGCATGCCAGTGTTTGTGCTAAAATTGTGATCTTTTGGAAGTTGTTGAGCTCTGATTCCCTTCATCTCAATGCAAGCTGAACTTTGATGACCATCTGGCTCATTGACCACGTGAAACATTAGAATCACACAATGCCACCACTTCCCTCTTTTCTCCCTTGTTTCAGATCTATCTTTTCCATAGTTCTCTTTGTCTTGGCCAGCTTGACCTTTCCCATGGTTAGAAATATTGCTCGTATACTGTCAGCACGGCTGTCTACTCTCACCCTACCTATACAACCTTCATGTGCTTTTCATCTCAAGAACAGACAAGCATCCCGAGCTCTGAGGATCACCTGGGAAGAAATCCCACTGGAGCATTGCAGTGCACACAAATACCTGGGAGTCACTCTGGACCATGCTCTTACCTACAAGAAGCACTGCCTGAATATCAAGCAAAAAGTGGGTGCTAGAAACAATATCATACGAAAGCTGATTGGCACAATCTGGGGATCACAACCAGATACAGTGAAGACATCTGCCCTTGCGCTATTCTACTCTGCTGCTGAGTATGCATGCCCAGTGTGGAACACATCTCACCACGCTAAAACAGTGGATGTGGCTCTTAATGAGACATGCCGCATTATCACAGAGTGCCTGCGCCCTACACCACTGGAGAAATTACACTGTTTAGCTGGTATTGCACCACCTGACATCCGCCGTGAAAGGACCAAGGCAGTGACACCTCCAGCTCATCCCTTGTTTGAGTATCAGCCAGCACGTCAACGACTTAAATCAAGAAATAGTTTTCTAAGATCTACAGAGACACTCACTGGAACACTTTAGCAAGTGAGAGTCCAAAAGTGGCAGGCTCAAACCCAGAACCTCAATCAATGTCTGATACCAAATGAGAGACTCCCCCCTGGGCACACAGAAGACTGGGCGACTTGGAAGGCGCTGAACAGATTGTGCTCTGGCACTGCAAGATGCAGAGCCAAGCTCAAGAAATGGCGCTACAAAGTGGAATCCACGACATGTGAGTGTGGAGAAGAGCAAACCACAGATCACCTGCTGCAATGCAACCTGAGCCCCACCACATACACAATGGAGGACCTCCTTGTGGCAACACCAGTGGCACTCCAAATGGCCAGCTACTGGTCAAAGGACATTTAATCAACTACCAAGCTTGCAAACCCTGTTTTGTCTGTTTGTTAAAAATTTGTTAAAAATGTAATGCAATTGTCAGGTTGATACTAACATGATAAATAAATAATCTATTCAACCTGTATGAAGAGCACGTCATGCGACATGCAGGGCTTGATGAATCAAAGTCTGGAGTTAAAAATGCTGGAAGAAACATTAACAACCTTCGATATGCAGATAATACCACTTTGAGGGCTGAAATCAAGGAGGAGCTAAGGAGCCTTCTAACCAAGGTGAAAGAAGAAAGAGCTAAAGCTGGGTTGCAGATAAACATCCAAAAACAACCAAGATTCTGACAACCAGACTGGTGGATAACTGGCAAATAGAGGGAGAAAATGTGGAGGTAGTGACAGACTTTGTATTTCTAGGTGCAAAATTATCGCAGATGCAGACTGCAACCAGGAAATCAGGAGACGTTTCCTTCTTGGGAGGAGAGCAATGACCAATCTGGATAAAATAGTGAGGAGTAGAGACATTACACAAAGATCAACAGAGTTAAAGCAATGGTATTCCCCATAGTAACCTATGGACGTGAGAGCTGGACCATAAGGAAGTTTGAGCGAAGGAAGATAGACTCCTTTGAACTGTGGTGTTGGAGGAAAATTTTGAAAGTGCCTTGGACCACGAGAAGATCCAACCAGTCCATCCTCCAGAAAATAAAGCCCAACTGCTAACTGGAGGGAAATATCTTAGAGGCAAAGACGAAGTACTTTGGCTACATCATGAGAAGACAGGAAAGTTTGGAAAAGAGAAGGATGCTAGGGAAAATGGAAGCAAAAAGGAGGAGGGGCCGATCAAGGTCAAGGTGGGTGGATGGTATCCTTGAAGTGACTGGCTTGACCTTGAAGGAGCTGGGGGTGGCCACGGCCTACAGGGAGCTCTGGTCCAGGAGGTCACAAAGAGTCAGAAACAACTGAACAAACAAACAACAAAAATACTGTCATTTTGTGGTGTGTGAAATAATCTTGAACTATATAGGTCCAGGACTAGAATAGTCCCTCTTTCTTTTCCATCACTGTTCATTGAAATCTGTATCTTTTATACTTACCTCTTCCCGGTGGAAGAAACAAGCTGTTAGAAGTCTATGTGTTTGCTGCAGATATTTGCTCATTAATCTTAAAACTTTGTAGTTTGCTTGTTTCACAGTCTGATCACTAGCACAGCAAAACAAATTGGATAGGGAGATACAGACTCAGATCAGATGCCCGACAAATAAAAAAGGAACAATCTACCAATATGCTCTGAAGAATGTGACTTCAGGAAATTAAAAATTCTTTGTGGGCTGGACGTGACACATGCCCGGCTGCAAGCGAGGCATCATCAGACGGGGCTGATCTCTTATCACTTGGTGCACTTTCTTTCCTGCGATCCAGCTTTTAAAAGTATCTTCACCCTGCTTTCTGTGCTTTTCACTGAGAGGCAGATCTAGATCTCACAAGTCTGGACCAGGGTGAAAAGGACAGCGGAAATGAACCACTGGGGCTGTTCCTTAAAGGGTGACTTATTTGCAGTTAAAAGAAATAACTAACACTATACAATTTTTCAAGGAAATTAAAATCAAATTCTTTCTGGATGACACAAGGAAAGAACTGTTATCTCAATAGTATGTTGTGTAATGCATAATTCTGAAAGGAGGGAACAATAACTATGATTGGTTGTTTTTTAAAAAATAATTTTTATTTACATACAATAACAACTTACAGTATAAACAAAACACAAAACAGTAAACATTTTAAAAACATATAGCCCCACCACCAAGGCCTGAACAAGTATCATTTCCTTCACCATGTATTTACAAATCAACCATTAATCAAATGTTATATCCAAAATTCCTGACCCACAAAATTCTGTTGTTTTCCATTTTCGCTCTCCAAGGTATGATTGGTTGTAAAGGTAAAGGTGCCCCTGGTGGCGCAGTGGGTTAAACCCCTGTGCCGGCAGGACTGAAGACTGACAGGTCACAGGTTCGAATCCGGGGAGAGGCGGATGAGCTCCCTCTATCAGCTCCAGCTCCTCATGCGGGGACATGAGAGAAGCCTCCCACAAGGATGATAAAACATCAAATCATCCAGGCATCCCCTGGGCAACGTCCTTGCAGACGGCCAATTCTCTCACACCAGAAGTGACTTGCAGTTTCTCAAGTCGCTCCTGACATGGCAAAAAAAAAAAAAAGAAGAAGAAGAAGAAGAAAGAACGGGTAAAGGTTTTCCCCTGAAGTCCAGCCATGTCCGACTCTGGGAGTTAGTGCTCATCTCCATTTCTAAACCGAAGAGCCGGCGTTGTCCATAGACACCTTCAAGATCATGTGGCCAGCATGACTTTTCCACTGGAGTGGTACCTATTGATCTACTCACATTTTCATTATTTTTGAACTGCTAAGTTGGCAAACGCTGGGGTTAACAGTGGGAGCTCACGCTGCTCCCAGATTCGAATCTGCGACCTTTTGATCAGCAAGTTCAGCAGCTCAGCGGTTCAACCCACTGTGCCACCGGGGGCTTCTGATTGGCTGTACTAAGTACTGTATAGCCAGTAGTGAGAGTTGTAGTTTTAAAGCATCTGAAGGGCCACAGTTACCCTCATCAAAATTAACAAATCTCTCCTAAGAGGTTCATTGGAAGAGCTTTTGCCATTCACAGTGAGAATGCTGATGTACCAGAGATCTGGTGCAGATCTAGGGCAGTCTTATGTGCAAAGAATCCATGGAAATGTTGTTATAGCCTTGGCTTTTTTTGTCTTTTTAAAGTGTATCTTTGAAATTGTTTTACTATTGTCACAAGTTTGATTCTGTTTTCATGCCCGCCTTTTGTAGTGTGCTTTCTTTAAATTGTAAAATAACTTCAGTCGCAATTTTGGAGGAAAGACTAGTGGGAAGTAATTACGATAACATTTATATATTTCTTCCCCAGGAAGAGGAGAGTCTTTCTGCACGTACTTATGAGTCAGACACGGAACTGGTGAGTTGGACCAGGAATTATGATGGTTTTGAGTTATCTGGTGTTTCTACAGATTTCCAGTGTGTTTGGTCAATTCTCAGCGTCACTTACTACATAACCATAACATGAGAGAAGCCTCCCACAAGGATGATGAAACATCAAATCATCCGGGCGGCCCCTAGGCAACGTCCT
This sequence comes from Anolis sagrei ordinatus, assembly GCF_025583915.1. Taxonomy (NCBI): domain Eukaryota; kingdom Metazoa; phylum Chordata; class Lepidosauria; order Squamata; family Anolidae; genus Anolis; species Anolis sagrei. The sequence continues at coordinate 102,724,597 of NW_026847771.1, read as the reverse complement.
TGCAGATGGCCAATTCTCTCATACCAGTTGCAGTTTCTCAGGTCGCCCCTGACACAACAAAAAACCAAACAACAAAAACCATAACAACAATGGAATTTTTGCTGTCTGCTTAGAAAAGTAGCTACTGTTTGCAAGTTCGTGTATAAATTGTATGTGAAAAATAAAAATGCAAAACAGTCTCTCTTTTTTTCAGAAATTGAAGAAGAAACCAGCTCGCATGTCACCCAGATCACCAAGTTAGTATGATCTAAATCTTTTAACATGGTATTCATTTCCTGAAACTACCGAACCTCAATGAGAAGTGAGATTCTTTGCCTGTTTTATTTCCCTTGCCTTAGAATCTCCGTATACCTCTACAACATGTTTCCACTCTGCAAGGGCTGAATTTTCGAGATCCTTTAAAGGCACCGAGAGAAAGAAAAGTGAAATCCCTTCGGCCAAGTCATCCGGGCAGCTGTGGCGTGGAACACTCAAGCAAGGTACCCGCATGCGAAATCAGCTCCTCTTTCCCTACGGTTCCTCTTGTCTTGATATTGTCTTGACAAATGTGGGAACAGGTGCCAAGTACCTCCACTCGATGGGCTGATAATATGAGAAGCTTATTTATTTATTTACAGCATTTATATGCTGCCCTTCTCACACCGAAGGGGACTCAGCGGATTACAAGATATATTTTCATACAATATATTATATTATTAGCATAGCACAATATCAGTATATTGCACTATACCATTATATTATAATATTATTAGTAATATTACATGTAATATAAATATATATAATATTATATTATTATTACTAGTGTTATATTGTATTACATTATATTATTATGAATATTATATGCATATACAATATACTATATTATGTTATTAGTAAAGACAAGATGGAAATGTCTTCTGCTCCCCTCTGTCTTCACTCTGGCCAGAGTAGCAAGCTTTGAGCCATAATCATTTTAATCTTTGTACTGTGTAGAGTGGTTTATGTATTTTGGCTGAGTTGTACACTGCTTGAGCTGTGAGGAGAGGTGGGTAATAATCAAAATTATTATTATTATTATTATTATTATTATTATTATTATTATTATTATATTCTGGGAGACCAATCAACAGGGTAACATGAACTCAGTAGCACTTTCCCAGTTTTACTCCCCAGCACCACGTACTGAAAAGCATCCTGCCTTGAATGCCAGAAGCAATATATGTGTGTGTGTGCGTATATATATATATTCATTCTTGGATATCGTATCAGCAGGAGAGAAAAAATGATTCAGAGTGGTGGGGAGGGGAGAGAAGTGTTAGGGAAAACTACCCTAAAATATAGCAGAGCATCCAAAAATCAAACAGGACACAAAAAGTTGAGCATCAGCTCATAGCTAGCAGAGCGTGATGTGCCATGTGATGTGGCTGCAAAGAATCCAGAGCTTAGGAGGCAAACATGCAGAGTCCAGTCTTAAAAAGTCACAAAAGATTTATTTACAATAATAAGAAATAACTGCATTTTTGATTAATCAAGAATTGTGTCTGAGCTACTTTAACACCCGTCTCTTCTAAGGTTTCAGGAGAGGGAAAAACTCAATCACACATCTCTCCTGGCACACAAGCAGAGAGAGATCTCAAAGCACACAGCACATACTCTCCATACTAAAGTGTAAGAAGACAGAAGTCAGATTCAAAAAGGCTTTGAGACTTGCGCAGTGTGGGGTTGAATCCCAACAAGTAGCAGCAATTCCTCTGGCCTGCTCCTGGTTGCAAGACCATACTTACTACTGCATCAGCCCTGGTGATGGTAGTATGCTGTTGGAGCTTCAAAAAAAGGCCCTGCTTGAAATCAAAGTATTCCCCTGCATGGTGATCAGTTGACATGGAAAGCTGGAGTTGAGAGAATCCTTTGCCCTACTGCAGTGACTTTTTACTTCAACAGCGCTATTACCATGCCAGGCATTAATCTTCCAACTGTGCTGTCGCACGCTGGGCCTAAAATAATGTCTGTTTACAGGATGTGCCTTCTGTATGCCCAATGGGACGCCGGGGTGCCTCAGCTGAAGGGCCCCTTAGATTTCCCAACACAAAATTCTATTGAGGCTCAAAATAAATTCAACAAAGTTCTTTATTTGGGCTTAAATCTTCAAACAAATGAATTAAACGCTTTATAACCTTAGAAAACTGGTAGCTTTCTCAATCTGCCAACAAGGGGCAGGCAACTGGTGGTAAACTGTTCCTTTCTTCCTTAGGGAAATCTTCTGACCCCTCCTTCGGCAATCTTTCTTTACCTTGTTGGCGTGAGGCCCCTACTCCCGGCTCCAAGCTACTTTATGGTTAGCCTGAGTGGTCCCTTACCAGACAAGATTTCTGTAGATCTGCCAAGCTGAACGGTGTCCTTTAGATTACTCCACGAAGGCTGTAGGAACTGTCCTGTTGCCCCAGCAAAGGCTAGCTGTATTCCCCCCAGCAAAAGCTGTGGAACTATTCCTTTACTCCCCCAGCAGAGCTGCGAGTAGTGAAGCCTTTGTGCAGGTGGGATAGAGAAACCCACACGTCCTGCTGTTAGGCTCCAAAAGGTGAGACTGAACAAAAGTCCTCCTTTGCCAACAAAACCCTGGGAAAAGGGCGGGTCTAAAGACTTTAACGATGATTGCCAGGTTGCTGGCCCTATGACTGCAACTTGGGGAAGCCACCTGATTGCAAAAAGCATGGCTTAAATAGATTCATACAAACTAGCAGTGCAAGAAAAAGAGGTTCAAATCTCCTGGCACTGCCGTTCCAGCACATCAACATTTCACTTACTGGCCTCCACTGCCTTTCCCCGCTGGCTCTGCAGTGCTCCAGGCCCAGTGGATGTGCCTCATCATCAGTTTATATTCCCTTTCACAGGTGGCAGGGCAGGCGAGAGAAACCCAGACCTTCCCCTGTGTGCTGCGCTGTCCGCTCACCCTGGCAGCACTCCAGAATATCTGAAGGAAGCCTTGGGCATGAAGAAGCCAAACCACACTCGCTTCTCCAGCAGTGGTGAGTTCAGCAAATGGGGAATGGAAACCCACTAATGAGAAACGAAAAAGGGGAGATGCAGATCAGAGTATTGTTTTCATGAAACTTCTGGCAGTTGCTGTTTTGTCGTGAAGCAACCTACAGAAAAAAGGAGGGACAAACATCCCTAAATGTAATAATCCTGACTCCAGAACCTCTGGGATACCTCTGCTTTAGCATAATAGTTAAAAGCTGGACTGTACACCAGAAATTTTGTGATAAGCAGCTTTAGGCCAATCATGTTTCACCCCTTCGTTTACATGCCTGCCTTAAGTGCAGGTTGCTACCTTATTATTATCATTATCGTTATTATACTATATTTATATCCCACCCTTCTCACCCCAGTGGGGGACTCAGGGTGTCTTACAATCCATGGCATACAATGCCGCATTACACATATAATAATAAACATAACATAGGAATTTAAACAATTAACATATCAATTTAAACATACAATAATAAACATGAGATAATTCGAATAGAAATACAATAACAAGCTTAGAAGTAATTCAAATAGAAATACAATAAAAAACTTAAAAGTAAACATACAATAATTCAAATATAAATACAAAAAAGAGCTTAAAAGTAAACATTGAATCCCAACCAAAGTGGGCTGATAAAAAAAGTGATCTGAAGCAACAGGAGAGGAACCCCGAAAACGAGCGCCCGCACATGTGTTCCAATGTCCAAATGATGGGCAGCGTGGCTATGGAGGCACACGGCGCATGTTTCTGGCAGCCGGGCAATGGGTGGCGCGGCCATTAAAGTTGCAGCACGGCGAGGTTGCGGGGGCCATGTTCTCTCCCTGCTGGGTCAGCTGCTGGAATGAGGGTGTGGCTGCAGGTCTCCTCGTGGGTAAGCCCAGGGCGGAGCAGGCAGCAAAGCTGGATGGCAATACTCAGGCCCCAGGGTCCCTCTTGCAGCAGAGCCCAACAAAGCCCAAGAAGCCCCATATAGTTTGGGTCCAGGATCACCTGCTGCTTTGCAGCCCTCGGTGGTGCAATGGGCTAAACCCTTGTGCCAACAGAACTGAAGACCAACAGGTCGGAGGTTCAAATCCGGTGAGAGCGTGGATGAGCTCCATCTATCAGCTCCACCTCCCCATGTGGGACATGAGAGAAACCTCCCACAAGGATGGTAAACATCAAAAACATCTGGGTATCCCCTGGGTGACGTCCTTGCAGACGGCCAATTCTCTCACACCAGAAGCGACTTGCAGTTTCTCAAGTCGCTCCTGCCACGAAAAAAAAATCTGCTGCTTTATAATCCATCTCATCCAGGAAGAGGCTGGCAACTGTGACTGAGAAGACAATGCTCACAGTTCCTTTTCTTTTCCCCTCAGGCTATATCCCTGGAACTCCAGGCTACAAAGAAAAGGAAGATATGTATGATGAAATTATTGAATTAAAGAAGGTAGACATGGGTATTTACATATTGTGCATGTCTGCGACCCTTTCACAAAATGGTTTTTTGAAGACTTGGTTGTCATCAAGGGGGGAAAAACATAGCTCAGCATTCCTGTTTGCAAAGCAATGATTGATAATATGCAGGAATAGCTTAGCTTAGGAAACAAAAAGTGATTTGCTTGACTCTATGGCAGGGATTCCCAACCTCCCTGATTCCATGACCCCTTAATACAGTTCCTCATGTGGTAGTGATTCCCAACCATAACAATATTTTTGTTGCTATTTCACAATTGTAATTTTACTACAGTTATGAATTGTAATGTAAATATCTGATATGAAAGATGTATTTTCATTCACTGGACCAAATTGGGTACAAATACCCGATACACCCAAATGGGTAGGGTTGTGGAGGAATTGATTTTGTAATTTGGTAGATGTAGTTGCTGGGATTTATAGTTCACCTACAAACAAAGAGCATTCTGAACTCCACCAGTGATAGAATTGAATCAAACTAGGCTCACAGAACTTCCACAATCAGCAGAAAATACTAGAAGGGTTTGTTGGGCATGGACCTTGAGTTTTGGAGTTGTAGTTCACTTACATCCAGAGAGCACTGTGGACTCAAAACAATGATAGATCTGGACCAAACTTGGCATGAGTACTCAATATGCCCAAATGTGAACACTAGTGGAGTTTGGGGAAAATAGACCTTGACATTTGGGAGTTGTAGTTGCTGTGATTTATAGTTCACCTACAATCAAAGAGCATTCTAAACCCCACCAATGAGAAAATTGGTCCAAACGTCCCACACAGAACCCTCATGACCAACAGAAAATACTGTATTTTCTGATGGTCTTTGTCGACCCCTCTGACCTCCTCGTGACCCCCCTCCTAGAAGTCCCGACCCCCAGGTTGAGAAATGCTGCTCTATGGCAGCATGTTCCAGGCTTGTCCTCCTTCCCTTTCCTGTTTACCCTGCACCTGGTACCTTGCCATTGTGTGTGGTTTGTGTAATGTTTCTGTTCCCATCTTTGTGTGTTGCATGGATACGAGGCTAATGATTCTACGGAATGATGAATAGTTATGAAGAAGAGTCAAAAGATAATTCATTTCTTCCTCTGCTGTTTAAGTCTTCCTCCTTAACCTTCCAATTTCTAATTATAGACACCCAGGATCTGGTAATGTACCTGAGGCTTAAAATTAAAGAAAAAACAAAATAAGAAACTGCAGATTTCTAATATATTGCAGTGGTGCCAAACTTGTAGCCCTCCAGGTGTTTTGCACTTCAGCTCCCACAATTCCTGGCCATTGGACAAGCTGGCCAGGGCTTCTGGGAGTTGGAGTCACAAAGTTCTGGAGGGTGACAAGTTTGACACCTCTCCATTTGAAAGATACAAGGGGTTGCTTGTGGAGAACAAGAAACATTTCTCTTGCTCCCTCCTTATTCCTCATTGCAGACTATACAAACCCAGAAAAATGAAGCAGATCGGATGAAAACAAAGCTCCGGCGACTGGAGGAGGAAACCAGCCGAAAAGACAAGCAGATTGAGCAGCTCCTGGATCCTTCCAGAGTAAGCCATGTACTAAGTAGAGTTAAGCAGCAATATCTAGATCTAGTCATCTGCTCCTCCCTTCTCTTAAAGAACTCGAAAGCAGGGTATTTCTAAGTCTTGCACTGCAGTTGGGAACTAGTTATCAAGATAAGCCTTGTTATTTGAGTGTTCATTTATTTGCATGCCGATACATTGATTTGTCCCGTCTTGTTTTTAAAGGGATCGGATTTCGCATGGCTACGGCCAGAGCTGAGGACTGATTCCAATTCGGTAATTGCTTTGCTTCATGCTGTCTTTTGGTCTCAGTATCTGTATGCTTGCTTGTTTAATTGAGATACCACCTATCTCTCAAAGTGAACCCACAAAAGAGGCACAGATTTTTAAAAGGCCGGCAGTTGTAATGTTAAAATACAACTATTTATTTGAGTTGTTGTAGGTTTTTTTTTTTTTTTGGGCTATATGGCCATGTTCTAGAGGCATTTTCTCCTGACGTTTCGCCTGCATCTATGGCAAGCATCCTCAGAGGTTGAGGTCTGTTGGAAGTAGGAAAAATGGGTTTATATATCTGTGGAATGACCAGGGTGGGACAAAGGACTCTTGTCTGTTAATCAAGGTGGTCAGTTGAAACATTCACACGTAGCTCCAGCAGACAAGAGTCCTTTGTCCCACCCTGGTCATTCCACAGATATATAAACCCTTTTTCCTAGTTCCAACAGACCTCACTACCTCTGAGGATGCTTGCCATAGATGCAGGCGAAACGTCAGGAGAAATGCCTCTAGAACATGGCCATATAGCCCGAAAAAACCTACAACAACCCATTGATTCCAGCCATGAAAGCCTTCGACAATACAACTATTTCTTTGCTTACTTACAATATTCATATTCCTCCCTTCTCACCCTGAAGGGGACTCAGGGGTGGATCACAGAACACACATATGGCAAGCATTCAGTGCCTTTATACACTGACAGGACATACACAGTACATAAGCTTTTCCCATTTTTGGCATCTTGGAGGTTGTGCTCGATTCCGGCCACACGAGGAGTGCTGTTGCTCCATCCATGATACCGAAGAGCCCTGTTCACAAACTTTCTCCTTTGATCGAATCGCCGGCATTTTTCTGGTGATTACTTATGGTACCATTAAAATATCTCCCCTCTTAACCCATTATGCAAAGTAAGCATTGAGGTATAGTTGATTTTGCCCAGGGGCGCTCTTGAGGCACCTCTGTAAATGCCCCAGTCGTGCTTGCACAGCAGTGGTTAGCCAAACTTCACACCGTGGCCTTGCTCCCAACTGAGAAGAAGCAGCAGCACAAAGAAGGGAGCCGCCATGTCACCGCCGCCTTCTCTGGGGGCCCAACTGGCCCCTCCTTCGCCTTGTCTTAGCCTCGGGAGGAGAAAGCGCTGCTGCCGGGAGACATGGTCCGCCGGGAGGAGGAGGAGGAGGGCAGCAGTGCTTCCTCCTCCTGAGGCAAAGGCGAGGTGGAGGAGGTGGCGGGGAAGGAGGGCGCTGGTTAGGTCCTCGGAGGAGGTGGCGGCAACATGGTGGCTCCCCTCTTCGTGCTGCTGCTGCTGATGCTACTTCTTCCTCCTCCTCCTCCTCCTCCTCCTCCTCCTCCTCCTCCTCCTCGCCACTGCCGCCAGGGCCTTCCTCGCCACCCTCAGCTCACCTCCCTTTGCTCCTGCTGCTTCTCTCCCTCTCTGGCTCCTTCTCGGAAAGGAGAAGGCAGCGATGGAGGGGAAAGGAGGGGAATATATTCCCCTTCCTTCCTTGCTATCACTGCCTTTTCCCTCCCAAGCAGGTCCAAAATACCCGGAGGGCCAAAATTTGTCCATGCTTATGTGTGTGTGTGTGATTGGTGTGGGGGGGGCGGGGTGCCAAAATACTGTTTACTTACCATCAGACCCGTAGCCAGGATTTCGTTTCGGGGGGGGGGGGGGCTGAATTTTTTTCGGGGGGGCTGAGTCTGAGTGAAAGAGTGTCTAGCCTAGCAAACCTTTTGTATCATTACCCCAATACCCCCATGCATATGGGATATATTGAGTATGGTGATCAGCTCATGATATGAATAAACATAACAGTTTAAATAATGCACCAGTAAGGCCTTTTCGCGAACCACCATGAGAATTTAGGGGGGGGGGGGCTGAAGCCCCTCAAGCCCCCCTCCTGGCTACATGCCTGCTTACCATTGAAAATTACCAAGGGCCACCTCTATTTATCTATTCACAGCTGTTTTCAATCTGCTAGGTGGGCAGTTTGCTGAGCTGAAGGTCAGATGCTCACACCCAACCTGGGCTTTGAAATGCCAACTTTTCTATTAGCAAGATTTATTGCAGCTAGTAGTTAACCTGCTGTGCTAAACCACACTTGAATTATAAAAATGTTTGGGTGTGTGTGTGTGTGTGTGTGTGTGTCAGGAGCAACTGCAAGTTGCTCCTGGTGTGAGAGAATTGGCCGTCTGCAAGGGGACGCCCGGATGATTTGGTGTTTCACCATCCTTGTGGGAGGCTTTTTTCATGTCCCTGCATGGGGAGCTGGAGCTGACTGAGGGAACTCATCCGCGCTCTCCCCGGATTCGAATCTCTGACCTGTCGGTCTTCAAGGGTTTAACCCACTGCGCCACCGGGATTGAAAGCCTAACATTAAAGAAAGTGCAGCATCCATCTTTTTTAAAAGCTCATTTTAAACTTATGTTTAAAGAAAGATCCTGTGTTGTTTCCTCTTGATAGGTCATCAGTGGATTGAAGCGAAAGATTCTCAAACTGGAACAGCAATGCAAGGAGAAAGACAAAACTATTCAGTATGTTGTGCTTTATTTACTGAAGTATTTCTACCTTCCTTTTTCATCCTTAAGGTTGCTTGTTGAAAAAACAGGACACTAAGCAGATAAAAAATTCAGAGTTGATAATGCCAAACCATTATTTATTCATTAATTTCTTCCTTCATTCATTTTATAGCCTGCCTTTCTACCAGTATGTGAGCTAAAGTGGTATAATTTGAGAGTGAGAATATTGCAGATTCTCAGGAGGATGGCAAAATAACAGCATCTTAGATTGCTGTGAGCTTTCTGGGCTGTGTGGCTATGTTCCCAAAGCATTTTTTCCTGACGTTTCGCCCACATCTATGTCAGGCATTCTCAGAGGTTGTGAAGTCTGTTGGAAATTAGGCAAGTGGGGTTTATATATCTGTGGAATTATGTCCAGGGAGGGAGAAATAACTATTGTCTCTTTGAGACGAGCGTGAATGTTGCAGTTGGCCACCTTCATTAGTATTGAATGGCCTTGCAGCTTCAAATTCTGGCTGGTTGCTGTCTGGGGGATTCTTTTCTGGGAGGTGTTAGCTGGCCCTGATGGTTTCCTGTCTGAAATTCCCCCATTTTTGAGTGTTGCTTGTGCTGGTCAGTGACCGTAATAAAGTTTTGTATTGTATTGAGTGTTGCTCTTTCTTTACTCTCCTGATTTTAGAGTTTTTCATACTGGTAGGCAGATTTTGTTCATTTTCATGGTCTCCTCCTTTCTGTTGAAATTGTCCTTGTGGTTATGGATTTCAGTGGCTTCTCTGTGTTGCCTGACATGGTGGTTGTGAGAGTGATCCAGCATTTCTGTGTTCTCCAATAATATGCTGTGTCCAGGTTGGTTCATCAGGTGCTCCGCTATGGCTGACTTCTCCATTTGAATTAAAGTGCAGTGCCTTTCATGCTCCTTGATTTGTGTTTGGGCTCTGTGTCAATCTTCTCCAAGCTTCTCCAGTATATTGAATTGCTCATGAGGGTTCTGTGAGCATTTCTGTGTTCTCCACCAAAGAAGTCAGCCATAGCAGAGCACCTGATGAGCCAACCTGAACACAGAATATTATGTGAGAACACAGAAATGCTGGACTACTCTCACAACCACCATGTCAGATGACACAGAGAAGCCATTGAAATCCACAAGAAGCATGTGGACAATGTCAACAGAAAGGAGGAAAGCATGAAAATGAACAAAATCTGCCTACCAGTATTAAAAAAAAACATCAGAATCAGGACAGTAAATAAAGAAGGGGAGTTACAGACAAGAAGCAGAGCTAGCTAACACCACTCAACAAGGATTCCCTCAGGCAGGAAGCAGCCAGGCTTTGAAGCTGCAAGGCCATTCAATGCTAATCAAGATGGTCAGTTGCTACATTCACACTTGCCTCAAGCAGACAAGAGTTCTTTCTCCCACCCTGGACATCATTCCACAGATATATAAACCCCACTTGCCTGCTTTCCAACAGACCTCACAACCATTGAGGATTCCTGCCATAGATGTGGGTGAAACGGCAGGAGAGAATGCTTTTGGAACATGGCCATACAACCTAGAAAATTCACAGCAACCCAGTGATTCTGGCCATGAAAGCCTTCAACAAAACAGCATCTTAATCTGCCTCCCAAAGGCAGAGAGGGAGGGATGTTCTGGGGTAAAGTGTTCCTTAGTATTAGAAGACCTTGTCTGGCCTAATAATATCTTCCTTTTTTGTTTTGTTTTGTTTTGTTTCTGCTGAAAAAAGCAAACTCCAAACAGATGTGAAGACCACAAATGTGGAGGAAATGAAAATTGCGCTGAAGAATTACTACGAGGAGGTATGTCTGTGTTAAAAGCTGGGATTACTGACAATACAAGTTTGAACAAATAATAATAATAATAATAATAATATGAAATCCAGCATATAGATCTTGTTTGCTGTGACAATAATAATAATAATAATAATAATAATAATAATAATAATAATAATAATAATAAAATTTCGGCCAGGGATATTTAGGTCTTGCTTTTTTCCACTTAGATGACCGTGCCACATATTGCATTCCTTTATTTTAATTTATTTAATTTAAACATCAGACACTTTTCCTCATCTGGGAAAGTTGTGAGGCCAAGAAAAAGCGCTCTTGCAAAGACCTTAAATTGGGGGCAATTCATACAAGAAGTTACCATTTAGATTCCCCTAGATTGGTAGTTCTTTAGTCTTTGCTTCTCCAAATTTTTTGGACAGTTGGCCAAGCTGGCTGGGGTTTCCGCAAGTTGGAGTCCCAAATGCCTTTCTATTCAAGCAGGCTTTTGAAGAAGAAAGTTTTAAAGACCAAGCCATGAAGAAGTCTTGCTGAGCAATGTTTTAATGATTTCAACATATTAATGGTTTTATATAGAATCATAGAATTGTTGAGTTGGAGGAGACCTCGTGGGCTATCCAATCAAACCCCATTCTGCCAAGAAGCAGGAAAATCACATTCAAAGCCCCCCCCCCCCCCCGACAGATGGCCACCCAGCCTCTCTTTAAAAGCCTCCAAAGAAGGAGCCTCCCAGTAGATGCGGGGAATGCCGTGGATGTAGCATACCTGGATTTCAGTAAGGCCTTCGACAAGGTCCCCCACGACCTTCTGGCAAACAAACTTGTCCAATGTGGGCTAGGCAAAACTACGGTGAGGTGGATCTGTAATTGGTTAAATTGACGAACCCAGAGGGTGCTCACCAATGCTTCCTCTTCATCCTGGAAAGAAGTGACGAGTGGAGTGCCATAAGCAGGGTTCCGTCCTAGGCCTGGTCCTGTTCAACATCATTATTAACGACTGAGATGAAGGGTTAGAAGGCAGGATCATCAAGTTTGCTGACGACACCAAATTGGGAGGGAGAGCCAATACTCCAGAGGACAGGAGCAGGATTCAAAACAATCTTGACAGATTAGAGAGATGATGGGCCAAAACTAACACAATGAAGTTCAACAGTGACAAATGCAAGATACTCCACTTTGCCAAGAAAAACAAAATGCAAAGATATAGAATGGGGGACGATGCCTGGCTCGAGAGCAGGACGTGTGAAAAAGATCTTGGAGTCCTCGTGGACAACAAGTTAAACATGAGCCAACAATGTGATGAGATGGCAAAAAAGGCCAATGGGATTTTGGCCTGCATCAATAGGAGCCTAGTGTCTAGATCTAGGGAAGTCATGCTACCCCTCTATTCTGCTTTGGTTAGACCACACCTGGAATATTGTGTCCACAAAGCAGTGTCAGGGCCACACTCCTGGAACACTCTTTTTTCCTTCTCTTGTGTTCCTTTCCCATTCCTTCAGTAAACGTTTGTATATTTATATCATAGTTTCCTTTTGTATTTGCTCCTTCCTGCTTCCCTGCTAATATTGCCTATCTCTTACAGAGCCATCGACTCCAGATCCTGCTGGCAAAATCAAAGGCTGTGCGACGAAAGTATGTTTATTACTTCGGGGCTCTATGTGTGTTTATAAGTGTCTGCGGTCTAATTTCTGTACTTCACTAATTGTTGTGAAGTCGGTGGATGTTAAAGGCTTTTGAAAAACTCACTAATTAGACATTGTTTGTGGATTCTTTCCTAGTTTTATATCTTATTGCAACATTCCATGTCATGCCTATTTTATTTCCATTTGAAATTTTCACTGCAGTTGGCATATTTTACCTCCCAAGACATTTCACCCATTCAGTTCCATGTGCTGTGGAAGGTATACTCACTAAAATGGTGACTTGTTAAAGAGCGTAGCACCCAGTTTAAAACTTAGTAAACAATTGAGCGGAAGAGGAATTAAGACTTAACATCCACTTGTGTAGAAAAAGCTCTACACAAATCAATGGGATTTACTTTGACGATGATGGTGAACTTCCATAGAAGTTCGCTCCCTCCCTGATCTCGTAAGCCGTATTGATCTTACTGCACCGTATTTTCAAGGTAGTGAAAATAAGCTCTAATTGAAGTACTTCAGACTACAGCTAAATGATCTGAACTCCAGCCACTTCGTTTCCCTTGGACTATGACCAATGACACATTCCTGGGAAATGTATATTTTGTGCCAAAGTCAAGTGGTAAACCAATAGATAACATTTAAAGTACTTTAGCAAAATTCTGACACATAATTCAATTTTTAAAAAATACATTTCTGTGCTCCCCCCTTTAGAATCCACTTACCTATATATAATCTATAGTTATGAGCCACTCCGAGTCCTTATGGAAGATGGTGGCGGGGTATAAATAAAGTATTATTATTATTATTATTATTATTATTATTATTATTATTATTATTATTAATGGCCTCCTCAGAGGTTCTATTGACAGCGAAGCAAGTGGAATGTGTGTTTGTATYTATATATATYTGTGTGTGTGRATATGTATACATATACAAATATCCATATATATATATACACACACACACACACACACACACACATATATATATACATACATATACCCATATATATCAAATCATCTGGGCGTCCCTTGGGCAACGTCCTTGCAGACAGCCAATTCTCTCACACCAGAAGCGACTTGCAGTTTCTCAAGTCACTCCAGACATGACAAAAAAGACCAACCACCCCCCCAATATATATTTGAGTATAAACTGACCTGAATATAAGTCAAGGCATCTAATTTTATCACAAAATACTGGGAAAACGTATTGACTCGAGTATAAGCCGAGGGTGGGAAATGCAGCAGCTAGTGGTAAATCTCAAAAATAGATACCAATAAAATTACATGAAATGAGGCACCAGGAGGTTAAATGTTTTTGCATATTTACACAAAACTGTAATTTAAGTTAAGACTGTCCAACTGTAATTAAACCCTCATTCTAACCTTCTTCAGTGTAAATATGCTTACGTATCCTTCCAATAATAATAGAGTAAAATAATAAATGTAATAAAAATAAAAATAATAGAGTAAAATAATGGAAATGTAATAATAACAGTAATAATAGAGTAAAATAATGAATGTAAAATAATAAATATAATAATAATAATAATAAATGTAGTAATAATAATAAAGTGGAAGTGTTTGACTTGTGATTTTTTGATATGAAATCAAGCATATAGATCTCGTTTGCTGTGACATACTGTGCTTTTGTGTCAGTAAAATAATAAATAGAGTAAAATAATAAATGTAATAATAATAAATAACAATAATAAATGTAATAATAAAAATAAATATAATAAATGTAGTAATAACAATAATACATAGAGAAATATAATAAATATAATAATAATAATAATAATAATAATAATAATAATAATAATAGAGTAAAATAAATGTAATAATAATAAATATCAATAATAAATAACTTTGAGCTTTATTTTCAGCTTAAAGAAAGGGCTGAAAAACTTATACTCGAGTATATACGGTATATGAAATGGCTGATTACACCATGTAACACAATTTTTGTTCCTGGGTTATAAATGTCATTTCCTAAAGACATGGGTAAAGTTTACTAAAATGCAAAAACTTTTTTGTTTTTACGGTCTGCACAAAAGGTTTAAAATAACATATTGAAAGGTTAAAAATGGCAGTTGCTGGAGTATAACTATGTTCAAAGTAAGTATTACACTGTTAACACTTTCATACCAAGAATGTTATCGAATTATTAGAAAAATCAATCCAAAAGCAAAACACACTATTTCGTTCCCTTTTTAAAAAAAAAAATCATTTGGTGAATTGCCATATTTCTCTGGTATGATCTTTTGGTAAATCCTAATGGGAGTGATGAATTCTCGTGGGACTTCCTCTACCTAGAAGAAGACTCTTTAACTCTAAAAAGTTAACCAGCTACTATAGACATCAGGCGAAAGATTCAGTGGAAGAAGAAAATGGAGGCAGTTCTGGCGGAGGAAGAAAGAGAGAGAAAAGGAGAGAGAGAGAGAGAGGACTGTGCAGTCAGAGGAAGTCTGGAGGATTGTGGAGCTCAAGGTAGTTTTGTGAAAATGTATAGTATAGTAAGATACAGTGATTTTATTTTGTTTAGTTCTGTTAACATGTATCTAAGGATTGAAATAGTAAAACTAGGCTCAGAATGGTGAGGTTTGCGCTAGGACGTGGATGTTGTGATTCTAATACCAAAAATTAAGTACAAAAACACTTATAGAACCTTCCTAATGCCACGACCCCTTAATACAATTCCTCATGTTGTGGTGACCCCCTACATAACATTATTTTTGTTGCTACTTCATAACTATAATTTTGCTGCTGTTATGAATTGTAATGTCAATATCTCATATGAAGGATGTATTTTCATTCACTGGACCAAATTTGGTGCAAATACCCAATACACCCAAATTTGAGTACTGGTGAGGTTGGGAGGGAGGATTGATTTTGTCATTTGGGAGTTGTAGTTGCTGGGATTTATAGTTCACCTGCAATCAAAGAGTTTTCTGAACTCCACCAGTGATGGAACTGAACCAAACTATTTTCGTTGCTACTTCGTAACTGAAATTTTGTTATGAATCGTCATGTAAATATCTGATATGAAGGGTGTATTTATATTCACGGGACCAAATTTATTTATTTATGTATTTATGACATTTATATGCCGCCCTTCTCACCCCGAAGGGGACTCACAAATACCTGATACGCCCAAATTTGAATTCTGGCAAGGTTGGGGGAGGGATTGATTTTATCATTTGGGAGTTGAAGTTGCTGGGATTTATAGTTCACCTACAATCAAAGAGCATTCCGAACTCCACTAATGATGAAACTGAACCAAACTTGCACTGAGAACTCCCATGACCATCAGAAAATACTAGAAGGGTTTTGTGGGCACTGACCTTGAGTTTTGGAGTTGTAGTCCACCTACATCTAGAGAGCACTGTGGACTCAAACAATGATGGATCTGGACCAAACTCTACACAAATACTTAATATGCCCAAATGTGAACACTGGTGGAATTTGGGGAAAATAGAATCTTGACATTTGGGAGTTGTAGTTGCTGGGATTTATAGTTCACCTACAATCAAAGAGCATTCCGTCCTGCCAACACAAGGGTTTAACCCATTGCACCACCAGGAGCTCCATTACTGGAGACTAACCGTGCTCAGCCACACGTTGCTGAGGCCCAGTCTGTGTATATGTGTTTTGTGTGTATGTATGTGTATATATGTGGTTTTGTGCATGCGTTGTAATGCATTTTTTATTTTATGGCCTTTTATGACCTTAGTTTGAGGACCCCTGATACAGATATTGAGTCCCCATGGGGAGAAAGGTTGGGATATAAATAAAGTAAATTAGGATGATGATCCTAGCTTGCTTTTCCATTTGAAGGCTATATTATTTCCATGTATTATTCCATGTCGTCCTTGTAATATCGTAATATTGTAGAGCGGGCATGAGCAAACTGGACCTTCAGGTGTTTTGGACTTCAACTCCCAGTAGGCTGTTAGGAATTGTGAGTGCTGAAGTCCACAACACCTAGAGGGATCATCTTCCACTGTGTTTTCAATTGTGGCTCTTACCTGTGTCTTCCCAAATTCTTTGCAGCTCTCCTGAGAGCTCAGAGCAAAAGGTGCTCAACACCACGATCCTGCAGTTTTCCAGGAGCATCAGGGAGTTACAAGAAGAGAATCGGAAACTGAAAGAAGATCTAGACCACATGTTGTGCAGTTCTCCTGCCCCCAGTAAAGCCAAAAGTAGGTTCCATGGGGAGACCCAGCATTTTGATTTATTGCGTGGAAATAGAAGTGAGTTGCAGAGCTGTAGCACTGACTTGTGCAGTAAGTGGCAGCTCAATCAGATGTCAAAACTTCTCAAGATAATCTGCCATTCCAATGTTTATAAGTTGCCTAAAGGGTTCTTGAAGCTCAGGGCTTTCTTTGCAGGGTATTTGTGTTTCCTGCAACCCACTTTCAGTCTGAAAAAAATCATTAAATTTTTCAGGTTACATGGAATGGAGCAAACAGAGGCTGGTTCGGCAGATTGCAAAGCTGGAGAAAGTGAGTAACAGAGACTGAATAGCTATCTTAGAGCTGGTGGGACAGAACTTGTTATAGTTCCCGAAAAATATTGTATCCTTTAGTTTGTGAGCCACATCCCCAAGCACAATTCAAAGTGCTGGTGTTGACCTATAAATCCCTAAATGACTCCGGCCCAGTTTACCTGTCCGAATGGATTCTCCCGTATGAACCATCAAGGTTGTTAAGATCTTCTGGAGGGGCCCTTCTCTCGGTCCCACCACCCTCGCAATTGCGTCTAGTGGGGATGAGGGACAGGGCCTTCTCGGTGGTGGCCCCTCAGCTCTGGAACTCTCTCCCACTGGAGATTAGAACTGCCCCTTCTCTTCTGACTTTTAGAAAGTTGGTGAAAACTTGGCTCTGGAATTTAGCATTTGATGAGTGAGTCAATAACTTTTGACCACACGGACGCATGGTGATGAATTGTGATTTCACTTTGACGACTTGGCCTTATGTAATTATATGATTGCTTTTTAATGTATTTTATATATTAGTGTGTTATGTGGTGTGATGTTTTAAACTATTGTTTATGAATCTTGTTGTAAACCGGAGGTCAAGAAGACTGGTATATAAAAGTTCTAAATAAATAAATAAATAAATAGTCCAGTGGTTCCCAACCTTTTTTTTTTTTTTACCAGTGACCACTTTGACTAGGGACCACTTGACCAGGGACCACTTTGACCAGGTACCACTCTCCAACATTAGTCCAAAAAGGATTTTGGACCAGTTTTTGGTCAACTTTAGATTTGGTTTGGTTATTTGGGGTGTTGATTCAGAAAACTGTATTGGACAGACCACATCAGCTCTAGTTTCTGATACAGAACATATGCCATCCAGAAAACCATACTTAATAAGCACTATAAGATGGTTTCACAAGACCAGTCGCTCTTGTTGCAATGGTGTAGTAATGGTGAGGCCGTGGACCATATTTTAATTCTTGCGGACCACTGGGAGTCCATGGACCACAGGTTGGGAACCACTGTCTTAATCTGTGACAAAGAGACCGAACCCAAAGGCTTCCTTCTTTTTTCTTTGCACTGTTGTGCTTCATGAGCATTACAGATTAGCATTTTCATACCAAAGCAAGGCTTCTTGTGTTTGCAAATCAGTAGGAAGAAGCTCTGAATGACCGCTGCTCATTTCCTCCTTGCAATTTTCAGAAAATAGATGGGCTGGAGAATGACAGGCTACAACGTCCACAAGTCAGTGCCTCACGTGTGCTCACCCCACCAGCTTCTGCTCACTTGGATCCATCTTTTGCTGAGGAATCCGATCCTCCAGAGAACTTTGATCATCTGCACAAGATAATAAAGAAATTGAAAAGCCAAAGAGTTGCCCTTCAGGATCAGCTGGCTCTTAAAGAGTTAAGTGCCTAGCGGATGTCCAATCAATACTATGTTGGCCTTATTAACAAAAGACCCTCCTCATAAATGTCCAGCAGAATAACTTATTAGCAGCAGTGTGACCTAGCACCAGTAGCACAAAGTGATAAAAAAAGGAAAACATACAGGGTGAGTGGGCTTATTAACAAAAGACCCTCCTCATATATGTACAGCAGAATAACTTATCAGTGACCCAGTACCAGTAGCCCAAAGTGATAAAAAGAACAAAAACACACAAACCAATGTTATATCTTCCTTAGAAGGGATTTCTTTATAGCAAAATAACATGGTTGCACTATTTACAAGAACAAGGTTTCCATGACACAAATAAAGTTCAACCTTCTCACTGGAGCTTCACACACGAAGCCTTCTCATACTGAGGCTTACCTCACACAGAGGCTTCTCTCACAGACTAAGGCCTGCCTCACACTGTGAGTCTTTCTCACAGATGGAGACCTTTCTCCCACTGAGGCAAACTAACACAGAGGCCTACTAAGTTACAGACACACCTGCTTATATAGAACTGCAGCTTTTGCTGAGTAATTGCATTAATTTAACCTTTTCAGTGCTTGACTCACATTTTTGTAATTAAAAATACCTAGTTAATTTTTAATTTTTTTGACATACTATGCTCTTTTATCCAAGTCTTGGAAGATAATGATGAAAAAAGTGAAAGAAATGTCTGAAAATCGCAAGTTTTCAAAACTCTAACAAAACTCTCAAATTTTCATTATAAATGGAAGTTCCTAATTGTTTCTGTCATAAAAATCACCAATAATGAAATAATAATTAAGTTTTGAAAGTTTTGTTAGAGTTCTGAAATTTTCACCACCAAAACTTTAGTTTTGTAAGTACTTTAGAACCATTTAGAACCATGGATTGCCCAGGCCTAGCAACTTAGTATGCCTCTGTGTTAACCTATGCATGTTTACAGACTTAGGCCTACCTCACACATTATAAATGGATGTTCCTAATTGGTTCAGTCATAAAAATCGGCAATAATGAAATAATAATTACATTTTGAAAGTTTTGTTAGAGTTCTGAAATTTTCACCACCAAAACTTTAGTTTTGTAAGTACTTTAGAACCATGGATTGCCCAGGCCTACATAGAACTGCAGCTTTTGCTGAGTAATTGCATTAATTTAACCTTTTCAGTACTTGACTCACATTTTTGTAATTAAAAATACCTAGTTAATTTTATTATTTCTGACATACTATGCTTGGAAGATAATGGTGGGAAAAAAGTGAAAGAAACTTCTGAAAACCTTGAACCCTATCCCAAGTTTACATATTCATGTGTTTTTGCCTATTCTGGATAATTTGAAAGAGAGATATACTCAATTCACATCTCAGAAAAAGTGCTCTTAGGGGCGGCTCATCCATTACGCAAAGTAAGCGGTTGCGGTACACTTTTTTTTGCCAGGGGCGCAGAGACGCCTCTGTAAATGCCTCTCGAACGCCACTTGAGGAGCATCCTCTCGGCTCACAGCAGCCCTAGCAGTTTGGGGGGAGCCTCGGCTTCCTTGCCTCACTTGCCGGGCAATCCTCTTCCCGAAGGGGCCGAGCCCGTGAGCCTCACCTAGCCCCTCTTGTTCCTGCTCCATATCAATGATTGGTTGAGGGGGGGGGGGCAAAATACTGTTTGCTTACCATTGAAAATTACCTAGGGCCGCCTCTGAGTGCTCTACATATGTCAAATATGTGCAAGAACCACTGGGTTATTGTTTTCCCCCTTCCAGAATGATTCTGAAACGACGAGCCCACAGAAAGCTTTCTCTTATGGTTAAACCAGTGTGTAGAAGGATCTACACCCTAGAATCCCATTATGACACTGTCAAGTATCTTGGGATACACCTCTCATGCCGTACTCAAAGTATGGCTGCACGGCATTCCTTGTGTTCCTTGAATTGTAGAGGTGACGCCGTAAATGAGTTTGAGCCAGAAAAGCCATACAAATACATTAATAATGATAATAAATTTTATTTATACCCCTCCACCATCTCACCGATGGGGACTCGGAGCGGCTTACATGAGGCCAAGCCCAAACAACAATTGCAATAAAGAAAAAAACCAAAACACAAACCGAAAACGCGAACAATAAACAATAACATCATAGTAACATAAAACATATGCATACATAACAATATAAAAATTACAATAAGCACAGACACAATAATAATGAACAGGCTACATGTAATGATTAAAAGACAAACTGATTAAAACTAATTAAAAACTCGGACGAGTTAAAGAAGAGAAGCAGTTAATTTGCAGAGGAGAACTCAATTATAAGGGGGGGGGGGTTGTGGAAGCAGACTTTCCCACGAGGTGGGGGGGGGGCGAATACTCCGATGACAGAACTTGAGGCTGAGCAATAATGTGAAATTGTGTACCTACATTGTTTCTTTGCATCTGTAGGAAAGAAATACAGAAGTTGAGAGAGGAAGTGAGAGAACTGGAGAAAAATGAAGAAATACATTCTAGACAGACTGGGACTGATGCCACAGAACCACCTGACCAGGTTGAAAATGACATTTTGATCCTATTTGGTACAGTATGTTTCCTAATATTGTCTAGCTTCTCTCAAAGTCCTCTGCTTGGGCTTTTTGGACTTTGCATGTTGTCTGGCTTTGGACTGGGATAGTTCCTTGGATGGCTTGTCTGCTTAAAGCCTTTCTCTAGCCAAGAATAGAATTGTATGTTTACCTCGATTGAAAGAGAATGCCTCCGAGACTCTCCCAGTAGGTGCCTGGAGGAGAATGATGTATAGCCTCGTATCAATTAAAGCAGGAGTAATGTCTATCTGAGGGGATCAATGGAGGCAGAACGCATCCTCCCCAAGGGAGATTTCTGTCCTCGCTTTCTCCCAGGCTAATTTTTTAATGGCAGAGAGCTTCACGCTGTTGAAGCGCACCTCTCTCCCCCACCTCTTTGCATTGAATCTTGTATGTTAGATCTGTGTCCAAATCCAGTTCTTGTTTTTTTTCTTCCCTTCTTCTGGACTGCTGCTTCTCCATGTGTGTTTTCCTCCATGTTCTGTTGACCAACAAACCGGAATTTCACCCTGAATACCAACAGTCACACTCAGTTTCTATGATACGCTTAAAGAAATTAAACTTTGTGTTTTCATCACCTTCCTCTGCGGAAAGTCACAGGGAAGAGCAAGCAGCTCAAGTCATCCAGAGGCAATGGAAGGCCTATAAAGCCAAGGTGATGCTTTTAAAGTATTTTTATTATTATTTTATTAATAATATTATATTTTATTTATTATTCACTAGCTGTCCCCTGCTACACATTGCTGTGGCCCACATGGGGGTTCTGTGTGGGAGGTTTGGCCCAGTTCTATCGTTGGTGGGGTTCAGAATGCTCTGTGATTGTAGGTGAACTATAAATCCCAGCAACTACAACTCCCAAATGTCAAGATTCTATTTTCCCCCAAACTCCACCAGTGTTCACATTAGGGCATATTGAGTATCCGTGTGGAGTTTGGTTCAGATCCATCATTGTTTGAGTCCACAGTGATCTCTGGATGCAGGTGAACTATAACTCCAAAACCAAAGGACACCGCCCACAAAACCCTTCCAGTATTTTCTGTTGGTCATGGGAGTTTGTGTGCCAAGTTTGGTTCAATTCCATCGTTGGTGGGGTTCAGAATGCTCTTTGATTGTAGGTGAACTATAAATCCCAGCAACTACAACTCCCAAATGACAAAATCAATTTTTTTGAGTGAAGGACGTACATTGGCTTGTTAGGTGTCTAGTGTCCAAATTTGGTGTCAATTCATCCAGTGGTTTTTGAGTTCTGTTAATCCCACAAACGAACATTACATTGTATTGTCGAAGGCTTTCATGGCCGGAATCACTGGGTTGTTGTAGCTTTTTTCGGGCTATATGGCCATGGTCTAGACCAATGGTTCTCAACCTGGGGTCCCCAGATATTTTTGGCCTCCAACTCCCAGAAATCCTAACAGCTGGTAAACTAGCTGGGATTTCTGGGAGTTGTAGGCCAAAAACATCTGTGGACCCCAGGTTGAGAACCACTGGTCTAGAGGCATTCTCTCCTGACATTTTGCCTGCATCTATGGCAAGCATCTACCTCTGAGGATGCTTGCCATAGATGCAGGTGAAATGTCAGGAGAGAATGCCTCGACCATGGCCATATAGCCCGAAAAAACCTACAACAACCCGAACATTACATTTTTATTTATATAGATTAATTAATATTATTTTATTATTAATATTATTTTAGTATTATTAGTAGGACTTTATGCATGGAGCCTCCGGTAGCACAATGGGTTAAACCCTTGTGCCGACAGGACTGCTGACCAAAAGGTTGGTGGTTCGAATCCAGGGAGCGAAGTGAGCTCCCATCCGTCATCTGCAGTTCCCCATGCGGGAAGGTAAGGCACTCCCTGCAGTCATGCTGGCCAGATGACCTTGGAGGTGTCTATGGACAATGCCGGCTCTTCATCTTAGAAATACAGATGAGCCCCACCCTCAGAGTCGGACATGACTAGACTTAATGTCAAGGGAAAACCTTTACCTTACTACGTTTAAATTATTTTGTTGCTATGGTGTTCATTTTTGAAAAGCCTACTTTAGAAACAATTGATTTCAAAATCAAGATTTAAATAATTATAAGAATATAAACTGACTATAATTATATAAAAAAAAAAAACTGTAATCGCTGTGTGGGCCTCCCATACTTTATTTCTGAGTTTCCAATAGTGGCATATGCCAAATGGAAGAGGGGTTATGTGATGCAAGAAGAAATGAGCAAGCTTGGTTCCTAGGAACAGGAAAATGCATATTTGTAACCTATAGCTTTTTCATTTCAGATTGAAGGGGATGCACTGGATAAGGTGGGTATGCACAAACTACTGCTGAGATTAAATCTTTCTTTACCATTTAACTTTAAAAAGTCACATGATATTGTCTGAACAAAAATATTGCAAATGCGAAGAGCCCAGACTCTTTTGAAGCTGATGTTTGCTGAATCTGGGGTGACAATCCCCATTAGGATTTGATATGAAATGTCATATACCATTTTTGTTGGGGAATCTGAGCTGTTAGGCTCAAAGATAACCCTCAGTTGGGGCAATGCCACTATAAATATAGCAGAGTACCAGCAGAAATGTAGGTAGGGTGAACTGGGATAGCCTTCTATATCTTAAGATGGACCAGGATTTCAAAATCAGAACTTTAGTTTCAAAAAATCTATATTGAAATAAAAGAAATACATTATTGATAGAAAAGGGCTTGGAGCTAACTAGCTTACTAAATCTCATCTTCCAAAGGAGATAAAAGTAAAAAGATCAATGCAGCTACATTTTGCCTAGAGAGAGGCAAAATGTGTCCTTATTGGAAGGAAGAAAAGGCAGAAGAGTCTGAAAAAGGGTGGAGAGACCAGATCACATGGTCAATCCAGGGCAATAAAACTGAAAGAGAAAGTTCCCTCACAGGATTTCATTACTACATCAACAAAGGGGGAGGAGACAGTGGCTAGCAATGAAGAGGAAAGACATAATCCTTTAGGGAAACTTGCATAGGAATGTGGGGGAAGGAAGCCCTCAGCTTAGCCTGGTCTCTAGCCTAGCTACTCATTGAGGACTGGAAACTTGATGACACAAGAGACTTGTGCAGTCAATGGAGGAAACTCAACAATCTGTAGTGTTTTCATTTCTTTATTTTACTAAAACAAGAATGTTGGTGTTTGTTTTGCCAAAACACAGTCCTGATTCAATCCAATTACCGAACTTCCAACTGACGAAACTGTCTAAAGTTCCAAACAGCGTCCACAGGCTTTTGGAGCACGGGATCCAAGACTTGGTTTCAAATGTTGCAAGCAACAATCAGGCAGAGCCTTAAATGCTGCTTTCACAGCTAATCTCGATTGTTGGCCATCCTCTCAGCGATTCTGACTGAATGCCCCAGTTGAGATTTTTCTCCTCTATGTCCCAGAAAGGAAGGCACAATCAAAGGAAGGCACAACCCTTCCTCAGCCTGCTCCACCCAAACCTCTTGTGTTTGGCCAACAGGCTGAGTAGCTGTTGCTTCTGGATGTGGCTGAGGGAGTTGCTGTTGTTGGCTATGTTCTAGTTCCACAGCCAACCCCTCATCCATGCTCTCCATGATATTTCCAGCTGTGGGCATGTGTTTGCAAAATAGTCTCCCTGTTTGGCACATTTGAACATAATAATAATAATAATAATAATAATAATAATAATAATAATCGCACTGGGTGCTGTGCCAAAAGATCTCAGCTGGCATTTGGAAACAATAAACATCGACAAAATCATGATCTGTCAACTGCAAAATCAGATCACCCATCTGTCAGGGGTGATTTGAATGCAGTATTCCTGCTTCTTGGCAGGAGGTTGGACTGGATGGCCCATGAGGTCTCTTCCAACTCTATGATTCTATGAAAAGGCCACCTTACTTGGATCTGTGCGCATCATTCGAAAATACATCTCACAGTCCTAGACGCTTGGGAAGTGTTCGACTTGTGATTTTGTTATACGAAATCCAGCATATAGGTCTTGTTTGCTGTGACATACTGTGTTTTTGTGTCAATAATAATAAATATTATTATTATTATTAATAATGAAGAGAAACAACTGGAAAAGCTGACACGATATAAGGATTTAAAGATTGAACTGCAAAGACTCTGGCACAAGGCAGTCAAGGTGGTCCCAGTGATGATCGGCACACTGGGTGCAGTGCCTAAAGACCTTGGCCTGCACTTAAACAAAATCAGCGCTGAAAAAATTACCAGCTGCAAAAGGCCACCCTACTGGGATCTGCACGCATTATTCGCTGATACATCACACAGTCCTAGACACTTGGGAAGTGTCCAACGTGTGATCCAATACAACAGCCAGCAGAGTGATCTTGTCTGCTGTGGACTCATCTTGTGTTTCAAATAATAACAACAACAACAACAACAACAACAACAATAAAAATAATATTTTATTGATACTGGGTTGTTGTAGGTTTTTTCGGGCTATATGGTCATGGTCTAGAGGCATTCTCTCCTGACGTTTCGCCTGCATCTATGGCAAGCATCCTCAGAGGTAGTGAGGTCTGTTGGAACTAGGAAAAAGGGTTTATATATCTGTGGAATGACCAGGGTGGGACAAAGGACTCTTGTCTGCTGGAGCTAGGTGTGAATGTTTCAACTGACCACCTTGATTAGCATATAATGGCCTGACAGTGCCTAGAGCAAAATCTGGCTACCAGTGTTAAAAAACTCTAAAATTACAACAGCACAACAACAGAGAGGAAACAAACAAGGACATCTAATCACCTCTCAACAAAAGTTTGCTCTAGGCACTGTCAGGCCATTATATGCTAATCAAGGTGGTCAGTTGAAACATTCACACCAACTCCAGCAGACAAGAGTCCTTTGTCCCACCCTGGTCATTCCACAGATATATAAACCCTTTTTCCTAGTTCCAACAGACCTCACTACCTCTGAGGATGCTTGCCATAGATGCAGGCGAAACGTCAGGAGAGAATGCCTCTAGACCATGGCCATATAGCTCGAAAAAAACCTACAACAACCCAGTGATTCCTGCCATGAAAGCCTTCGACAATACACTTTATTGATATACCACTGTATCTCCCCAAGAGGACTCAGGGCGGTTTCCAAGTAACAAACATCAAAAACATGCAGGATAAATAACATAAGCATAGAACTATCAAAACGACATAAGCATACAATTATCAAAATGACACACATATATATTAAAAGCAATCCTGCCAGTTCTTCATACATACTGTTAGGGCCAAGATTTCAGAAATTAGGCAATTAGGACCTAGGAAATTAAGGCTAGGGCCTAGGTTCTGAAAGTATATCTTAGCGTGGTGTCTGCGTACTGGTAGGTTTTGCTTATTGTTCTTCCCCAGGTCTGTCTTCAGTCACAGATCAGTTTCCACCTTTTCTCTTGAATGGCAGGACAGTGCGGATGTCACAAGAGAAATAGTCCTTTTCTGGCATCCCCTGCTGTCCCCTTGGGCTCTGCATTCATTTGTAGCTGTCATCTTTCAAGGGAGAATTTCCATTGATTTCATTCCTCTTTGTATTAGGTGGCTGTTGTACTCCAGGCAGCATTCAGGGGACATTTAGCTCGACAGAAGCAATTATCACGTTACGCACAAGGTCAAAATCCTCATCACAAACGCAGCACTGAGAATGAGGTAACTATCGGATCAAATAGGGTTTATAGTCACAATATGCATTGGTATTTTTTCCTGTTATGTGTAAACAGTCTGCTACGCAGAGGAACATACTGGATGTCCCTTCCTTTTCTCCTTTATTTAATAACTAGCTTGGGTATCCGGCATTGCCCGGGCTATTTGAAAAAGCCAATGTTTTAATTGTTCCAAATGCATAAGGTTGTGGATTACCAACAACTGACATCGTGCCAGGTTAACCCCGAAAAACTCCATCAGTACTTACAGCTTTGTTCTAGATGCATCATTGGTGGGGTTCAGTGTGCTCTCTGGCTGTAGGGTAAACTACAACTTCCACTATGGTGAGTCAGTCCCCTCAAACCACTCTTGTAGGTTGAATTAGTCATGGGGGTTTTGTGTGCCAAGTTTGGTCTAGGTCCATCATCAGTGAAGGTCACAGTTTATCAGATTGTGGGTGCACTACAACTCCCAGAAAAGAAGGTCAGGTCCTCCCAAACTCCTCCAAAAATCAAATTTCAACGTATCAGGTATGTGTGCCAAGTTTGGCCCAGATCACAGTGCTCTCTGGATGAAGGTGACCAACAACTCCCCCGAATTAAGGTGAATTTTCCCTGGAGAACTCCAGTATTTTTGCTGGTCATGGGGGCTCTGTGTGCCAAGTTTGGCCCAATTCCATCTTTGGTGGGGTTCAGAGTGCTCACTGATTTATTTTAATTTTTTTGTCGTGTCAGGAGCGACCTGGTGTGAGAGAATTGGCCATCTGCAAGGACGTTGCCCAGGGGACGCCCGGATGATTTGATGTTTTTGTCATCCTTGTGGGAGGCTTCTCTCATGTCCCCGCATGAGGAGCTTGAGCTGATAGAGGGAGCTCATCCGCCTCTCCCCGGATTTGAACCTGCGACCTGTCGGTCTTCAGTCCTGCCGGCACAGGGCTTTAACCCACTGCGCCACCGGGGGCTCCTGATTACAGGTGAACTATAAATCCCAGTACCTACAACTCCAAAATGTCCAGGCCAATTTCCCTCAAAACCAACCAGTATTTAAATTTGGGCATATCAGGTCTGTAGGCCAAGTTTGGACCAGATCCATCGGTGTTTGGGTCCATATTTCTCTTTGGATGTACAACTACAACTACAACAACTACAACTCTCCCAAATCAAGGTGAATTTCCCCCTAAGAGCGCCAGTATTTTTTGCTGGTAACAAGGGCTCTGTGTGCGCAGTTTGGTCCAATTCTTTGGTGGAGTTCAGCGTGCTCATTGATGGCTGGTGAACTATATATCCCAGTACCTACAACTCCAATAAATCATGCTGAATTCTCCCCAAACACCTTCAGTATGTTCAGTTGCGGATCAATTCCTCTGTTTGCTGTGTGCCATAGAAAAGAATAGGAAAAAATTAAGGAAGAGGCAGTGGACAGGGTCATGCAAATTCCACACCAATGGAGGGAGTCAGAAACACTGAGATGTCTGTGGTGGAGGAAACACATAACATCTAGGATGATATTATCCTTGTATGAAAGTCTTCACTTGGGTGGTGGGCAGTATGGTGTTGGTGGAGAACATTAGCAGGGCTCTTGGACATGTTCACAGCGCTTACTATAACCTGGGATGTCATTGGAGGCACGGCCATTGGTGTCCTCCCTAGGAGTGGGAGCTATAGCTGTTTGTGGAGGCAGGTGCTTGTGTCTGTAAGTGAACACCCCAGCCACACACACATATATAATTTTCACTTTTATTATGTGTATAGAAAAAAAATCAATCAGCACAAGTATGGAATTATTTAAAAGATAAATATAGAGAAAAATGTGTTTTTAACTAAGGACTAGACCAATCCTGAGCATACAACTATCAATATTTGTTACAGTGATGATTCTGTATTGCCAATCCAAAGTTCTGAATACCAATTGAACGAGAGTTCTCTTGAAGAGTGGGAGCTCCTTGCGGACTTTCCAAAAGCCTCTAATTGGCTGCCATAGGGACAGAATTCATCTCAATGCAGGCCCGATCCAGCTGGACTCTTTTTATGTTCTCCTCGAAAGCAGTACATGTGAAAAAGATCTTGGAGTCCTTGTGGGCAGCAAGTTAAACATTTGCCGCCACAATGTGATGTGGTGGCAAAAAAAGCCAATGGGATTTTGGCCTGCATCAATAGGAGCATAGTGTCTAGATCCAGGGAAGTCATGCTACCCCTCTATTCTGCCTTGGTTAGACCACACCTGGAATATTGTGTCCTATTCTGGGCACCACAATTGAAGAGAGATATTGACAAGCTGGAATGTGTCCAGAGGAGGGCGACTAAAATGATCAAGGGTCTGGAGAACAAGCCCTATGAGGAGCGGCTTAAGGAGCTGGGCATGTTTAGCCTGAAGAAGAGAAGGCGGAGAGGGGATATGATAGCCATGTATAAATATGTGAGAGGAAGCCACAGGGAGGAGGGAGCAAGCTTGTTTTCTGCTTCCTTGGAGACTAGGACGCGGAACAATGGCTTCAAACTACAAGAGAGGAGATTCCATCTGAACATGAGGAAGAACTTCCTGACTGGGAGAGCCATTCAGCAGTGGAACTCTCTGCCCCGGAGTGTGGTGGAGGCTCCTTCTTTGGAAGCTTTTAAACAGAGGCTGGATGGCCATCTGTCAGGGGTGCTTTGAATGCAATATTCCTGCTCCTTGGCAGAATGGGGTTGGACTGGATGGCCCATGAGGTCTCTTCCAACTCTTCGATTCTATGATTCTATCCTGTGTCCCTGTTTCATACTCCTGCAATCATTTTTAATTTATTTATGTAGAGTATTTATACTCTGGTCTTCAGGCACAAAGGCTTTCAGAACATCTTACAAACTGTTAATTTGACATTGCCATGCCCTCAGGTTTACAATATAAATAAGACATGGCACACAAGGAAAAGAGAATCTCTGGGAGGGAGGGAATTTAATCCAGTAGCTACTCCCAGCTCTACCTTCCCTCTGGGACCACAATGGGGGCAACTGAGGTAGAGGAAGGGTCTTCATCTTCTTCTAGATCAATGGTTCTCAACCTTCCTAATGCTGCAACCCCTTAATACAGTTCCTCATGTTGTGGTGACCCCCAACCATAACATTGTTTTCGTTGCTACTTCATAACTGTAATTTTGCAACTGTCAATGTAAATACCTGATATTTACATTAACAGTGACGTCAATGAGACTGTAATGTAAATAGCTGATATGCAGGGTGGATTTTTGTTCACTGGACCAAATTTGGCACAAATGCCTGGAATGCCCAAATTTGATAGCAATAGCAATAGCAGATTCCCAGATTAGTTTAGTGTTATTTTATTTTTCCAGTTGTTTAATATTTAATGTGTATTTTACTTAAGTGATATTTATCTTGACTGTTCTAATGTAGGACAAATCCTATGTAGAATCATACTACGTATTTTTTGACATTAATAGTGAAATCTGAAATATAAACGGAAAGTCTTTACTTTCTGTATGTCATTTGGGAGATGTAGTTGCTGGGATTTATAGTTCACCTACAATCAGAGAGCATTCTGAATTGAATAAAACTTGGCACACAGAACTCCCATGACCAACAAAAATACGGGAAAGGTTTGTTGGACATTGACCTTGAGTTTTGGAGTTGTAGTTCACCTACATCCAAAAAGCACTGTGGACGCAAACAATGATGGATCTGGACCAAACCTGGCATGAATATTCAATGTACCCAAATGTGAACCCTGATGGAGTTTGGGGGAAATAGTCCTTGATATTTGGGAGATGTAGTTGCTGGGATTTATAGTTCACCTACAATCAGAGAGCATTCTGAATTGAACCAAACTTGGCACACAGAACTCCCATGACCAACAGTAAATACAGGAAGGGTTTGTTGGGCATTGACCTTGACTTTTTGAGTTGTAGTTCACCTACATCCAGAAAGCACTGTGGATTCCAACAATGATGTATCTGGACCAAACTTGGCATGAATACTCAATATGCTCAAATGTGAACCCTGATGGAGTTTAGGGAAAATAGACCTTGACACTTGGGAGTTGCATTTATTGGGATTTATAGTTCACCTACAACTAAAGAGCATTCTGAACCCCACCAAGGATAGAATTGGGCCAAACTTCCCACACAGAACTCCCATACCAACAGAAAATACTGTGTTTCCTAATGGTCTTTGGCGACCCCTGTGATGCCCCCCTCGCGACCTCCCCAGGGGTCCTGACCCCCAAGTTGAGAAACGCTGTTCTAGATCCAAACATGATGGTAGTTGAAACGGAGGGATGCCATTTCAATCATAGCTTGGAAAAGCAACTTCTTGAACAACAACTGGCCATACTAACTGGAAGGTTCTAGGGATCTTTCTCCTGTGTGTCTCTTCAAGTCAATTCTAACCTATGGCAACCCAAAGTGAACCAATCACAGGGTCTTCTTGGGAAGATTTATTGAGAAAGGTTTGGCCGCTTTTGGCACCTGAGAAAGCATGACATATCCAAGCTCACCTAATGGGTTTCCATAACTGAGCAGGGATTTGAATCTTGGCCTCCTAATTCCTCTACATCGCATTGGCTTATGTCTGGGAATCCTAGTCCCAAAAACAATTATTTATTATTTATTTATTTAGAAGTTTTCTATACCGGTCTTCTCACCTCGACGAGGGACTCAGGCCGGTTTACAGCATATATGCAATTTACAATAACAATACAATTACAGCATATATGCAAATTACAATAATGTTTTCAAGCTCAGCTTTTGCTGCCTGCAAGAGGGTAAACTCAGATTTTATAGGTTGTTTTTCTTTGTGGCAAAAGGGCATCTTTTTTGGTTCAAAGCGGAGCCCCTGGTAACACAGCGGGTTAAACCGCTGAGGTGCTGAACTTGCTGACCAAAAGGTCAGCGGTTCGCATCCAGGGAGCAGGGTGAGCTCCTGCTGTTAGACCCTGCTTCTGCCAAAAATAAATGAGCTGCTGCTGTTAGACCCTGCTTCTGCCAATATAGCAGTTCAAAAACATGCAAATGTGAGCAGAAGAATAGGTACCGCTTCGGTGGAAAGGTAAACAATGCTCCATGCAGTCATGCTGGCCACATGACCTTGGAGGCATCTATGGATAATGCTGGCTCCTCGGCTTAGAAATGGAGATGAGCACCCCCCCACTCCCCCAAAGTCGGACTCAACTAGACTTCATGTCAAGGGGAAACCTTTACCTTTGATTCAGATCATCTTCCTTCCCACTGAGACCAACTAAAAACTTTCAGGAATCCTCTACTTGGGCTTTGATGGTCTCCTGTGCTTATTTTCCCACTGCTGAAGAATACAAAATCCCCAACAATGGGGGAATGGAGGCAACATTGAAACCAGAGAAACTGCCACAGAGGAATAAATTCACTTGCTTTTTGGGTAAATTTCCTAGACTGCAGATTCATCATGTGGGACCAGCCTGTCACAAATCACTGCTGATTGCAGCATTGGAGAAGATGATGTGAGGCTGATTCAGTCGGTTTTCCGGGCTCACATCACACGGATGCAACATCAAGAAAGGTGCGTGCAAAGAGTTCACATTGTTTGCAAGATTATTTCAAAACAGTGTCTTCAACTTTACAACTTTGGGCTTTGGCTAAGAAAAAAAATCCCTAAAAATTGGGGGATGACCCAAATGTTATAAAACTTGGTGGGCTAAAAGTGGTAAATATGCCCTCCATGTGTGGTGATTTTTCACCCCTCTAGCGCTAAAACTGAGGGGAAGCCCGCCCAAGTTGTCCAGTAGCCCGAACATTTTCGGTTTTTTGGACGCGGAATGAAAAAGCTCATTTAGAAAGGCGCCTGTTTTTGGAAGAAAACGAGGGGGAGGGGCTACAAATGAAACAAACAGAAACAGCGATTCTTTCCAAATGCACAAGGCTAATTCTCAGGACTGCAGTAAGTCAATTCTGAATATGTTCATATATGCAGTGTGTAGTGAATTCCCTATCTGTTAGGCTAGGAAAAGCCTAGAAAACTAGGCTCAGGAAGTTCGGCAGCCATTTTGGAAAGGGTACTGGGGAAATCAATTTTAGTTACTCATTTCCTGAAGAAAGAGCAGCTTTGGAGGGAAATGAGGGAAGACTGTATTTGCTGAGTTAGAGTGGGTGGAGCCTAACTTGGCAAAAGAAAAAAAAATGACTTTAAGGGAAGGTTTTGAAACCCTGTCAGGGAGATTGAACCTGGGTGTCAAAGGGGGAAGGTGTTAGGAGTTTGGAGTGGTGAAGAAGGGTTAGAGAAAGAGGCCTGAGATTGGTCTGTTGGCTAGCGGAGTTAGTGGAAATAATTCTATAGCTATTAGGGAACTAGCTGTGTGCTGGTACAGCTGTACCAGGAGCTCCAATTCTGTTTGCTTTGCATTAAATGTTTCTTGCAATCCCAGGCTTGGGATTTTGCAGCAGGGTGGCTTCCTGTTATAGTTTGCAATCATAGGGCAAGCCACCTGTCAATTATAGTTAGGTTCCCTGGTCCCGCCCCTTTTTGAGTTTTGGAGGGAATAGGAGCCTTTTTGAGTCAGTCCACACAGAGAAGCCTTTCGCACAGGACATAAAACAAAGAGCTCCTGTAGAAAGCTTCATCTTCTACGGCTTGGCTGGGAGACATACAGCTTTACAGCTTGGCCGGGGTTATACAGCCCTACGGCTTGGCCGGGGAGATATACAGCCTACAGCCTATGGCTTGGCCGGGGAGATATACAGCCTACAGCTTGGCCGGGGTTATACAGCCCACAGCTTGGCCAAGGATCATACAGCCTTACAGCTCCTTTGCTGAGGGACTTCAGCCAGCCATCACCGAAACCTGAACTCCTTCTTTTTCCCTGGAAGTCTACAAAGCTCTGCTTGGTAAGGGTCGCTCGCGGAAGCCAGACGCAGTTGGTACCGGGTGCAGGGGCTCCACGCCAACAGAGGCAAGTACAGACTGCCCAGATTAGAAGTTAAGGATTTCCCCATTAGTTAATTACAGTTAAGAAGATAGTGCCTGTTCCCAGTGAACAAGATTGCAAGAGCCAATAGACTGTTAAGAATAGCTTTAAAGTACCTGTTTGTTTTCATCAATAAAGAACTTTGTTGGACTTACTTTAAGCCTCTACAGAACTTTGTTTGTGGGGAGGTCCAAGGGCCTTTAATCTGAGGCAGCCCCGGCGTCCCGTTGGGCACACAGAATTTATGTCCTGTCTATAGTCATGTGCACAGGCCCCAGCACAAGCTGGTAGAAGAGGGAAGCGATAGCTCCAGGATAGGACTATCTGTGCTGGTGTAGAATTACTTTGAGAGAGCAATCCTGTCAGTATTTCTGTGGAGGGAGAGAGAAGTATTTAATGTATAACTTAGTCTGAACTGTTTAAAGTAACCACACACTTTTAAGGCAGTATTTTTGAAACAGCTAAGCTTAATACCTGAATTGTTCCTGTTCTCTTAAATAAACATCATTGTTTTGTTATTCACAACATCTGCCTCACGTGTGCCTCTGTGGGTGAAGTTTTAAAGGCAGTTCCCTGTAACAATTAAGAGTCTATGGTGGCAGCGTAGTTTTTGAAGATCAATCTTTAGTGTTACCTCAGAAACACAAGCCTGAGGGTTTACTCAAACACACTCTTGCTTAAGAATACTCCCAGTAAGCCAAGGCCTTAACAGCGCTTCTAAGTTGGTGGGTGCCAGAGGGCTTTCAAAAAGGGGTTTTCGGCCAGAAGAAAGTTCCAGCTGTCTTTACAGCTTTTTGTTTTGGGGGCTTTTAGTCACAGAAGCCACATCCAATCTTAAGTGGTGTTCTGCTGTTTGGTATTTTTATATTTCCCCATATAAAGCCTCTCTGTCAACAATCCTTTATATTTTGGTTTGCAGTAGTTGGGATTTTTATTTTCAAATAAATCCTCAACATCTCTATAGAATACTCTAGCCATGAGACTTCACTTTCTTCTCTTTTATGGCTCTTTCAATTCTCCACTTCTTGCAGGTCACGGATCTCTAGCCTCGAGAGTCGGAAAGCAAACCCAGTTGCCTTCGCTGGAGAGGAAAAGCCAGTCTGGTCTCCATTCAGACATCCGCCACTTGCCTTCACTTTAGTGCCAAGTAATCTCATGTCTTGTTGCTGTATTACCTTGATACTTTCCTTATCATTCAATCTTTGCTGGTTTGTGTGGACTTTGCATAGGTGCGTTTTCTCCTGTTTAGACTCATTCAGCTACTACTTGAATACTTCTAGCTGCTCATTTTCCATCTCATTTCCTAGGTGGAATGCATATAACTATCTTATTTATTTATTTACAGTATTTATATTCCGCACTTCTCACCTCGCATGGGATTTGGGGCAGATTACAATGCACATATACATGGCCAACATTCAATGCCATTAGACATACAACATATATAGACAGACACAGAGGCAATTTAATGTTCCAGCTTTCCAGCTTCATGAGCGTATGCTCCATTCCAGCCACAGGGGGAGCTGGCACTTCACTGCCCACTTGGTGACACCGAATCCTTGATGGAGTACTTCCTCATTCTTCTGCAAGCTGCTGGAAGGTTTTATGGTGTGGTAAATTAGTTAAATTAGCCTCCTTGCATAAAGCAGTACCTAAACTTTCTGCTTGATAGATGCAACTGTCTTTTGGGCTGCATAGGTCAACAGCAAGCTAGACTATTAATGGTCGGGAGCTCGCTCCAACCAAGGCTGGCTTTGAACTCATAACCTCTCGGTCAGTAGTGATTTAATGCAGCTGGCTACTAACTAGCTGCGCCACAGCCCGGTCCTACGTCAGGTGTGTGTGTGTGTGTGTGTGTTTTGGGCCTCAGGTTTACATCACAGACTGATTCGATCGCAAAGGGGCCGAGAGCAAGCCTAAGGCTAAACACAGGCTTGGCCCTCCGTCTTTTAGCGGAGCAACCGAGTCATTGATTTTGCAATTGTTATAACTTTTATACGTTGACAGCCATTCCATCACATTGATTTTTTTACATAGGCCGCAGAGTAAGTATCAATTACTGTGGACTTCATCGGG
Organism: Anolis sagrei ordinatus; assembly: GCF_025583915.1. Lineage (NCBI taxonomy): Eukaryota > Metazoa > Chordata > Lepidosauria > Squamata > Anolidae > Anolis > Anolis sagrei. The sequence goes on along the minus strand of NW_026847771.1, from coordinate 102,689,292 downwards.
TTGTTGGGAAGGTTAATAACTAGCATTACTTAACAGCTTAACCGTTCCAGACACAAGCTGTCCAAAACATATAAAGTGAAGAGACGGCCCACGGCGGAAATGGCGGGAATAGATGGATGGCCCATTTCATTGTTGCTATCTGTTATCTGCAATAGAGGGGAATTGATAACATACCAATTGATTTTCCCCCGTCCGCGGTTGCTGCCCGTTCCCACTGAGAGTGAGCTTGCCTTTTATTGTGCGATGAGGAGAAGCTTTGCCTGCTGCATTGAGGCTCCCCTCCATATTGGGAAGGAAACCTGTACTTTTGTGATTTCTCCCTCTTCTTCTCATTCGTCTCTTTGTTGTTTGATCAAATCGTATTGTCCGTACCGTGTCGAGCTACACTTTTGTCAAGCTGTTGTTTGTGTGTGAGGGGGAGGAGAGAAAGGAGGCATTCCTATCGCATAGGGCAGTGTTTCCCAACCTGGGGGTCAGGACCCCTGTGGGGGTCGCAAGGGGGTGTCAGAGGGGTCGCCAAAGACCATCAGAAAACATAGTATTTTCTGTTGGTCATGGGGGTTCTGTGTGGGAACTACAACTCCCAAATGTCAAGGTCTATTTTCCCCAAACTCCTCCAGTGTTCATATTTGGACATATTGAGTATTTGTGCCATGTTTGGTCCAGATCTATCATTGTTTGAGCCCACAGTGGTCTCGGATGTAGGTGAACTACAATTCCCAAGGTCAATGTCCACCAGACCCTCCCAGTATTTTCCGTTGGTCATGGGAGTTCTGTGTTCCAAGTTTGGTTCAATTCCATCATTGGTGGAGTTCAAAATGCTCTTTGATTGTAGGTGAACTATAAATCCCAACAATTACAATTCCCAAATGACAAAATCAATCCTCTCCACAACCCCACTAGTATTCAAATTTAGTTGTATTATTGGATATTTGTGCCCAATTTGGTCCAGTGAATGGAAATACATCCTGCATATTGGATGCTTACCGATTCATAACAGGAGCACAATTACAGTTGTGAAGTAGCAACGAAAATAATGTTACCGTTGGGGGTCACCACAACATGAGGAACTGTACGAAGGGGTCGTGGCATTAGGAAGGTTGAGAAACACTGGCATAGGGTTTGTTGTTCAGCACATTGTCTCAAAGTACTCTCTTATGTCCCAACTAGCTGTCCCCCGCCACACATTTCTGTGACCCAGTCTCTGTGTATGTGTTTTGTGTGCATATATGTGTATATATTTGTGTATATATGTGTGTTTGCATATATATGTTTGTGGTTTTGCGCATGCCTTGTAATGTATTTTTTTGTTCTTTAGCTTTTTAAGTCTCTTTTGCTGTGTTTTTCAGTGTTTTTATGAGTGATGGCCACTTGTTGGCCTGATAGGTGTATTGTGTCCAAATTTGGTGTCAATTTGTCCATTGGTTTTTGAGTTATGTTAATCCCACAAACGAACATTACATTTTTATTTATATAGACTAGCCGTCCCCGGCCACGTTGCTGTGGCCCAGTCTGTGTATATGTGTTTTGTGTGTTATATGTACTTTTTATTTTTTGGCTTGTTAAGTCTCTTCTGCTGTGTTTTTCAGAGTTTTTATGAGTGATGGTCACTCGTTGGCCTGAGAGGTGTATTGTGTCCAAATTTGGTGGCAATTCGTCCAGTGGTTTTTGAGTTACATTACATTTATTCATTTATTTATTTATGCTGGCCGTCCCCTGCCATACGTTGCTGTGGCCCACATGGGGGTTCTGTGTAGGAGGTTTGGCTCAATTCTATCGTTGGTGGGTTCAGAATGCTCTGTGATTGTAGGTGAACTATAAATCCCAGCAACTACAACTCCCAAATGTCAAGATTCTATTTTCCCCAAACTCCACCAGTGTTCACATTTGGGCATATTGAGTATTTTTGTGTAGAGTTTGGTCCAGATCCATCATTGTTTGAGTCCACAGTGATCTCTGGATGTAGGTGAACTACAACTCCAAAACCAAAGGACACTGCCCACCAAACCCTTCCAGTATTTTCTGTTGGTCATGGGAGTTCTGTATGCCAAGTTTGGTTCAATTCCATCGTTAGTGGGGTTCAGAATGCTGTTTGATTGTAGGTGAACCATAAATCCCAGCAACTACAACTCCCAAATGACAAAATCAATTTTTTTTGAGTGAAGGACATACATTGGCTTCTTAGGTGTATTGTGTTCAAATTGTGTCAATTTGTCCAGTGTTTTTCGAGTTCTGTTAATCCCACAACGAACATGACATTTTTATTTATATAGACTAACCACGCGTTGCTGTGGCCCAATGTGTATATGTATTTTGTTATATGTTTGTGTGTGTGTGTATGTCTGTATATATGTGTGTGTTTGCGTGTATATATGTGATTTTGTGCATGTATTGTAATGTATTTTTTAATTTTGTGGCTTTTTAAGTCCCTTCTGATGTCTTTTTCAGTGTTTTTATGAGTGATGGTCACTCCTTGGCCTCATAGGAGTATTGTGTCCAAATTTGGTGTCAATTCATCCAGTGGTTTTTGAGTTATGTTAATCCCCCAACCAAAAATATATATATGTGTGTGTGTGTGTGTGTATACTAATAATCAGCCTCAGTTGAACATATATTTGGCTTGAATAAATGGAAATTTGGCCTTTTGATGGGTACCTGAACCCCCACACAGGGGGCATGGTAAATTGATATATGACTGATTGGCAGCTGAGATAAATGAGTTTCAGAAAACAGGAGCCAAGATGGAGGTTGTAATTGGTTTCTAATAGCCTAATCCTAAACATAATGCAAGTGTATATTGGAAGGAGAAATTCTATTGTGCTGGTCTCCATGGAAGCACAATTAGGAAGTTTCGCGTCTCAAAGTGGTTCTGAAACAAAGAAATGAAAGCTGGCAATGGGGTCTTGGCTCCAAATGCAGTATAGTAATCCAGCTAATAATAGGCCCTGACTAGTTCCAAAAAGAGAAATAGACCTAAAAAGCAAGACCTCTTAATTATTCTCTCTGTTCTCAGGGAACTTGCTTTGTTTGCCTCTATCCTTAGTGCAATTAGTTCATAAATCGTCCCACTCAAAACTGTTCTTTCCCCACCCAAAACTTCCACAGATCTCCTTTATCCCAACTGCAGCAGCCCATAAGAAATAAACGGGTCCATAGCACTTTCACCAATGGGGAAAAAAATATCAAAAAGCAAGCAAATCATTTGCCTAACATTCTTTTAAATGGTTCCTGAAATATACAAAGGTTGAATGAAAAGTAATGCCTCATAGAATCATAAGAGTTGGAAGAGACCTCATGGGCCATCCAGTCCAACCCCATCCTGCCAAGAAGCAGGAATATTGCATTCAAATCACCCCTGACAGATGGCCATCCAGCCTCTGTTTAAAAGCTTCCAAAGAAGGAGCCTCCACCACACTCCGGGGCAGAGAGTTCCACTGCTGAACGGCTCTCACAGTCAGGAAGTTCTTCCTCTTGTTCAGATGGAATCTCCTCTCTTGTAGTTTGAAGTCATTGCTCCATTGCGTCCTAGTCTCCAGGGCAGCAGAAAATAAGCTTGCTCCCTCCTCCCTGTGGCTTCCTCTCACATATTTATACATGGCTATCATATCTCCTCTCAGCCTTCTCTTCTTCAGGCTAAACATGCCCAGCTCCTTAAGCCGCTCCTCATAGGGCTTGTTCTCCAGACCCTTGATCATTTTAGTTGCACTCCTCTGGACACATTCCAGCTTGCCTCCACCTTCGTTACTTGGGTTTGGATGGGAATATTTTAATAAATCAAACACAGAAATAATCCTTAGAATGTGCTCTTTAACCACCACTATTTAAATACCAGACAATTGGATACATTTCTGCCAATGATGAACAAGTTTTCTGAAGCCGTCACGGAAGCATCCCACAGTTCTCTCAACGTCTTCATCGGAAGTATAATGATGTCCCCGCAGATCTTCTTTCATTATTGGGAACAGATGGAGGCGAGACGGTGCTAAATCTGGACTGTATGGAGGATGCCGTACGGTGGTGAGATCCAGTCTCTGAAGTTCTGCTGTGTACCCATTGTGCACAGATCTTGGTGTGAAAAAGATCTTGGATTCCTTGTGGACAACAAGTTAAACATGAGCCAACAATGTGATGTGGTGGCAAAAAAGCCAATGGGATTTTGGCCTGCATCAATAGGAGCATAGAGTCTAGATTCAGGGATGTCATGCTCCCCATGCTCTATTCTGCTTTGGTTAAACCACACCTGGAATATTGTGTCCAATTCTGGGCACCACAATTGAAGAGAGATATTGAAAGCTGGAATGTGTCCAGAGGAGGGCGACTAAAATGATCAAGGGTCTGGAGAACAAGCCCTATGAGGAGCGGCTTAAGGAGCTGGGCATGTTTAGCCTGAAGATGAGAAGGCTGAGAGGAGATATGATAGCCATGTATAAATATGTGAGAGGAAGCCACAGGGAGGAGGGAGCAAGCTTGTTTTCTGCTTCCCTGGAGACTAGGACGCGGAACAATGGCTTCAAACTACAAGAGAGGAGATTCCATCTGAACATGAGGAAGAACTTCCTGACTGTGAGAGCGTTCAGCAGTGGAACTCTCTGCCCCAGAGTGTGGTGGAGGCTCCTTCTTTGGAAATTTTAAACAGAGGCTGGATGGCCATCTGTCAGGGGTGATTTGAATGCAATATTCCTGCTTCTTGGCAGAGGGTTGGACTGGATGGCCCATGAGGTCTCTTCCAACTCTTTGATATTAACTCTCTTCCGATAGCCAAGCAAAGCAATAATGTGACCCACACGTTCTTGTGAAATGCCGTTTATGCTTGAAATTTCTCTCTGAGTCATACGACGATCATCCTGAATTAATCTGTCAACCTTTTGCTTGTGAAACTCGGTGGTTGCTGTCACAGGACGTCCAACTCTTTGTTTGTCCTGCAAGTCAGATGTTCCCACCTCAACATCTTTAAACTTATTTGCCCAACAACACACAGTATTTACATCAACACAATCCCCATAAACAGCTTGCATTCTCTGATGAATCTCCTTTTGGGTGACACCTTCTGCTGTCAAGAATTTAATGACTGGACGTTGCTTAAGTCGCATTGACCGACTGCCTGCACAGGGTTCCATACTTCACACTTTCACAACATAACCATTCAATACTAAGGCTTGCCGCCAAAATGGAATTGTAGAGGAGAGTCTCCTGAACAAGCCAGTACCTGCCACATACCAGTACTGCCATCTGTTGAGTTACGAAGGTGAAGGCATTACTTTTCATTCAACCCTCGTACTTGCCTAGCTTTTCATTTTTTTATAATCAACAAAAGTGAACACAAAAAAAGGGAAGCCAATATCATTATGATTTGGTAACAACAGAACAAAGAGGAAGTAAAGCAAGATCAACATGGATTTTATGTTCTGCGAGTTTCAGTTTCACAGCACGTCTTCCAGAATAAAGCTAAAGTGCAGAGTCTTGCTGCAAAAGCAAAACAGGAATATACGAATTATAAATAATGGCTGTCTAGTCTGGAAAGCCCCAGTGGCGCAGTGGGTCAAAGCACTGAACTTGCTAAGCGAAAGGTTACGGGTTTGAATTTGGGGAGCGGCGTGAGCTCCCGCTGTTAGCCCCAGCTTCTGCCAATCTAGCAGTTCAAAAACATGCAAATGTGAGTAGATCAATAGGTACCGCTCCGGCGGAAAAGTAATGGCTCTCCATGCAGTCATGCCAGCCACATGACCTTGGAGGTGTCTACGGACAACGCCGGCTCTTCGGCTTAGAAATGGAGATGAGCATCACACCCCAGAGTCAGACATGACTGGACTTAATGTCAAGGGGAAAACCTTTATATTTTATTCTAGAAAGGGGCTGCAGAAGCGCAGCGGGTTAAACTGCTAAGCTGCAGAATTTGCTGACCAGATGGTCGGTTTGAATCTGTGGGATGGGGTGAGCTCCCATCGTTAGCCCCAGCTTCTGCCAACCTAGCAGTTTGAAAACATGAATGTGAGTAGATCAATGGGTACTGCTTTGGCGGGAAGGTAACAGCGCTCCAAGCAGTCATGCTGGCCACATGACCTTGGAGGCGTCTACGAACAATGCCGTCTTTTCGGCTTAGAAATGGATATGATCACCAACCCCCCAGAGTTGGACACGACTGGACTTAATATCAGGACAAAACCTTTAGCTTTTATTCTGGAAAGAGAAGCGCAGTAGGTTAAACTGCTAAGCTGCAGAACTGGCTGACCGGAAGGTCATTGGTTCAAATCCACGGGATGGGGTGAGCTCCCATCGTTAGCCCCTGCTAAGCTGCAGAACTTGCTGACCGAAAGGTTGTTGGTTCAAATCTGTGGGATGGGGTGAGCTCCTAACGTTAGCCCCAGCTTCTGCCAACCTAGCAGTTTAAAAACATGCAAATGTGAGTAGATCAATGGGTACTGCTTCGATGGGTGCTCTAAGTGGTCATGCTGGAGGACACCTCCAGCATGCTGGAGGACACCTCCAGTGGACACCTCCAAGGTGTCCGTAGACACCTTGGAGGTGTCTACGGACAATGCCAGCTCTTCAGCTTAAAAATTAACATGAGCACCACCCCCCAGAGTCGGACACGACTGGACTTAGTATCAGGAGAAAACCTTTATATTTTATTCTGGAAAGGGGCCACAGAAGCGCAGCAGGTTAAACTGCTAAGCTGCAGAACTGGTCATCAGTTCAAATCCATGGGTTGGGATGAGCTCCCATCATTAGCCCCAGCTTCTGCAAACCTCGCAGTTTGAAAACATGCAAATGTGAGTAGATCAATGGGTACTGCTTCGATGGGTGCTCTAAGCGGTCATGCTGGCCACATGACCTTGGCAGTATCTAGGGACAATGCCGGCTCTTCAACTTAGAAATTAAGATGAGCACCACCCCACAGAGTCAGACTCGACTCGACTTCATGTCAAGCAGACACCTTTTACCTTTATTTTGGAAACTGAATGTCCGAGAGGACTTGATTCTTCTGAGAAGAGCATGTGTCTCTGTCCGTTTTATTCAACCCTGTTTCCTTTGTGCTTCTTTCCAGCCACATCTTCCTCAGCTCCGCAGCAGCCTCCTTCTTCGCCACTTGCGGACGAAATCCATTCGGACGATTCCGATGACATTATCACAGTGCCTCCATTGAAGAAAACATCTCTTGATTTCCACAGCTATCTGCCACCTTCTCCCGGCCTGAGCTAGGAGCACACTACGGAGAGAGCTGAAGATGACACATTTCACCAGTAGTTTTGATCAGAAGGGTCATCCATTGCCAATCTATCCCCCAAAGTTGATAAACCCTACCTCTGCTGCTGCTTCCACCTCTGGGACCAGCTCAGGCTGTTCAGGTCTTCACGGCAGGGCTTCTAAACTCCCCTCTCCACAGCTGAATAAAATCCCATATGATCTGCTTTGAACTGGGATATGCGGCAGTGTGGACTCAGATAACCCAGTTCAAAGCAGATATTGTGGGATTCTCTGCCTTGATATTCTGGGTTATGTGACTGTGTGTAAGGGCCCTAAGGTATCAAACTATAAAGCTGTGCTTGATCAGACCAAAGGCCAATTGAAGCCAGGACTCTGTTCCCAGTCCAACCAGTTAGAGCCTGAGCCACTAACAAACTCCTGCTGGTGTTAATTGGTATTAGGGACATATTGCCTCTCCTGTTACAGGTAACATATATTTCTATCATGATGGTGGAGCCATTGATAGACAGGTTCAAAAAGGAGAATACCGATCCCTTCTTGTGCGCAGACAGAGAGAGGAATATCGATGTATTGTCAAAGGCTTTTATGGCTGGAATCACTGGGTTGTTGTAGGTTTTTTCGGGCTATATGGCCATGTTCTAGAAGCATTCTCTTCTGACGTTTCATCTGCATGTATGGCAGGCATCCTCAAAGATCTCACAACCTCTGAGGATGCTTGCCACAGTTTTGAAGAGAGATATTGACAAGCTGGAAATTGTCCAGAGGAGGGCAGCTAAAATGATCAAGGGTCTGGAGAACAAGCCCTATGAGGAGCGGCTTAAGGAGCTGGGCATGTTTAGCCTGAAGAAGAGAAGGCTGAGAGGAGATATGATAGCCATGTATAAATATGGGAGAGGAAGCCACAGGGAGGAGGGAGCAAGCTTGTTTTCTGCTTCCCTGGAGACTAGGACGTGGAACAATGGCTTCAAACTACAAGAGAGGAGATTCCATCTGAACATGAGGAAGAACTTCCTGACTGTGAGAGCTGTTCAGCAATGGAACTCTCTGCCCCGGAGTGTGGTGGAGGCTCCTTCTTTGGAAGCTTTTAAACAGAGGCTGGGTGGCCATCTGTCAGGGGTGCTTTGAATGCAATATTCCTGCTTCTTGGCAGAATGGGGTTGGACTGGATGGCCCATGAGGGCTCTTCCAACTCTATGATTCTATGATAATCTAGCTTCCGAACATTGGACAAGTTGTCGTTTCCAGGCTGTCTTCAAGGGTAGCCCCACACAGAGTGCATTGCAGTAGTCTAGAGGTACTTGAGGCATGGACTGCAGTTGGCGCACGAGCTTTAATTGTGCGAAGGTCCTCCCGGCCACTGCTTCCACATTTTCTCCCTCTATTTGCCAGTTATCAATCAGAGCAGTTCAGCAGTGGAACTCTCTGCCCCAGAGTGTGGTGGAGGCTCCTTCTTTGGAAGCTTTTAAACAGGCTGGATGGCCATCTGTCAGGGGTGCCTTGAATGCAATATTCCTGCTTCTTGGCAGAATGGGGTTGGACTGCATGGCCCATGAGGTCTCTTCCAACTCTGTGATTCTGGAAGATGCAGGTGAAACGTTAGGAGAAAATGCTTCTAGAACATGGCTATACAGCCCAAAAAACCTACAACAACCCAGAGAAATATCTTGCAGTTTTTTTTAGTGTTCAGGTTTTGTACTTATCCCATTAGCTTCGATGTCATAAAAGCATATGTGCTAGTGGAAAGTACAAAAAACACAGCAAGCTCCTGGGCTTCACAGGGCTCTTGATCCAACAGCAATCAGAGCCAAAGGCTTCAAAGGTTTCAGAGCAGAAGGAGAGCTCTGGGAAGAGGCAGGCGATTGGCTAAAAGCTGTAAAAGGTAAAAGAGTGAGGGGCCACATTCAATAGCTGGCTTTTCCGTAGAACATGGCCCCCTAACTACTTGATCTTCCAGCAATTCCATCAGACTCTGGTTCTTACTGGGAACATTTTGTGTGTGTGTGTGTGTGTTTTTTTTTACTCCAAACCATTTTTATGTTAACATCTGTAATGAATTGACCATCTCTCCTTTCCAAACAGTTGTGCTCATTTATGAGTTCCTTTGGGGAGAGAGGGTGGGTTATTAATAAACTTTTTTAAAGTTGTTGTTGTTGTTGTTGCCAGAATCATTTGCAGCATAGAATCATATAGTTGGAAGAGACCTGGTGGGCCATCCAGTCCAACCCCATTCTGGCTGCCGGTCCACTTCCAAACTCAATTCAAAGTGGTTTTGACCTATAAAGCCCTATTCAGTGGTTCTCAACCTTGGGTCCCCAGATGTTTTTGGCCTACAACTCCCAGAAATCCCAGCCACTTTTCCAGCTGTTAGGATTTCTGGGAGTTGAAGGCCAAAAACATCTGGGGACCCCAGGTTGAGAACCACTGCCCTATACGGTTCCGGCCCAGCTTACTTGTCCGAACGCATCTCCCTCTACGACACATTCCAGCTTAGCGTCAACATCTCCCTTCTGTTGTGGTGGCCAGAAGTGGGCACAGTGTCATTCCAAGTGTGGTCTGACCAAGGCAGAATAGAATAGAGGAGGAGCATGACTTCCCTGGATCTAGACACTAGACTCCTATTGATGCAGCCCAAAATCCCATTGGCTTTTTTAGCAATCTTTTGTTGAGAGGTGATTAGATGTCCTTGTTTGTTTCCTCTCTGTTGTTGTGCTGTTGTAATTTTAGAGTTTTTTAATACTGGTAGCCAGATTTTGTTCATTTTCATGGTTTCCTCCTTTCTGTTGAAATTGTCCACATGCTTGTGGATTTCAGTGGCTTCTCGATGTGGTCTGACAGGGTGGTTGTTGGAATGATCCAGAATTTCTGTGTTCTCAAATAATATGCTGTGACCAGGTTGGTTCATCAGGTGCTCTGCTATGGCTGACTTCTCTGGTTGAAGTAGTCTGCAGTGCCTTTCATGTTTATGTGTTTGCGCAATGCTGCATTTGGTGGTCCCTCTGTAGACTTGTCCACAGCTGCATGGTACACCGTAGACTCCTGCAGAAGTCCTTTGCTGAACCTAGCATTTGTTGGATTTTCTTGGTGGGTCTGTAGATAGTTTGTATGTTGTGTTTCCTCATTAGCTTCCCTATGCGATCAGTGGTTCCCTTGATCTATGGCAAGAACACTTTTCCTCTGGGTGGATCTTAATCTTTACTCTTGTGGCTTGTTCTTGGTTGTCTTGCAGCTCTTCTGATGTCTGAGGTGGAGTCTCCATTGGCCTGGAGAGCCCAGTTTAGGGGGTTCAGTTCATCTTGGAGGAGGTGGGGTTCGCAGTGTTATTACCAGTATTAAAAAACTCTAAAATTATAACTAAATAAAGAACAACACTCAAATACAGGAGGACTCCAGAGAAGAAACAATCAGGGAAAACTAATCACATCTCAATAAAGGATTTCCCCAGGCAGTAACAAGTCACACCTAAAAACTGTCAGGCCATCAAATGCTAATCAAGGTGGCCAATGGAAATATTCACACCTAGCTCCAACACATAAGAGTCCTTTCTCCCACCCTGGACTTTCCACAGACATATAAACTCAATTTTGCTAGTTTCCAGCAGACCTCACAACCTCTGAGGATGTTTGCCATAGATGCAAGCAAAACGTCAGGAGAGAATGCTTCTAGAACATGGCCATATAGCCCAAAAAACCTACAACAAACCAAACCTATTGACTTTCTCGCAGTGCTATTCGGCACAGGGGGAAAGCTAGCCATTTTGGTCTCATTAATTGTCAAGCTCTGCATCTCAGACAATATGGTGCGTTGTTCTGCTTCCAGTGGCTTCCTCTCCCTCTTTGTAACAAAAAGAAACTGGCTTTCTCTCTCTCTCTCTTTCTCTTACACTGAATGCTTGTTAAATCAGGGATGGAGCCTGTTCTTTATCTGACACTTACTGTCATTTGTGCCAGCACTTGCAGCCAAAAAGGATGGCTACAGCACAGAGCAGATGAGTTATGCTTAATCCCATCAGTGGAAAGCCTTGTCTGTAGTGCTTCCAGAGGCAGCTGCTTGGAGCTGTCCAGAGCAAAGGCAATCAGGAGAGAGGTTTATATCAACCGGGAAATTATCTCCAGATGCTGTTCCAGTCACGTGGCCATCATTGTCGGGGGCAAAAGGTGGCTCCAATGAGCTCTTTTTCTGCACAGCTCTATGCGTAGTTAGGCACTGTCAGAACATTACGGAAAGACGCTGGTGTTGCTGATCCGGTGAGGAAGGAGAGGGTTAACAGCACAAGGAATGCCTCTGCAAGCCATGCTCCAGCTTCAGATTTCCCTAGATAACTCCAAAGGGCGTTTAAGGGCCAAGACAGGAGCAAAATGTTTCCCACACGCCAAACCCAAGAGAGAGGGTTGTATGAGTAATTTGATGGAACTGGATCTTCTTGTCTGTCAACTGTGAGCAGTAATAAAGAGCTAATAACAAAGCACTTAGGAGAGAAATGCAAGGATGAGCGGCCCGTATTTCCACAGGACAGTAGAACTAAGAGCCTGGCATTTCCTAATCTGATGGGAATCATCAGGGGAATGATTTAAAGGTAGAGAATGAGCAGGCTATCTAATGAGCTGGCGTGCTGCTAAGACATAAAGCTGACGAAATGGTAATAAAGTCAGAGCATTTGGTGTTGCTTCAGTTCAAGTGACTGAAGTTCAGCTGGTCTTGGGAACTGCACCAGGTCGCATTTGCGTTCAGTGTCAGATTAAAGTCAGTCTCAACCCACAGATCTGATCATTGGGTTCTAGAGAAGAGGATTAACTGGCTGCAGTCAGTGTCACAGTTAGGAGGAAAGACAAATCTGATCCTATTCCTGGCCTTAAATTATCATCCCAAAAAATGTTTTTTATAATACAACAAAGCAGGTAATATGCTGTGAATAAGATGCATGATTCTTATGAATGAACAGCATTTCTGGATATTGTGATGAAATGAAAATCATGTGCAGTTCACGTTTGATCAGCCCACACACTGCCTTGCCAGAGAAAGAAAATATTCCATGCAGATGAACAGTAAAGAACAAGTAGTTTGCTCTTCGTAGTTCAGAACAAAATATGCACAATAATGTGATTAGCTCAATCGACTCAAATAATGTCCTTCTATGAGAGATTTACTTACTTACTTACTTACTTAGGCGATCCCTCATTGGATGAGTAAGATGGTCTTCCATGATGGGTTTCCTTGTGGATTCGTAGGTGGCTGTGGAGCCCTATTCTTGACCCGCAACTTCTCCCACAGTGAAGGCATTGGTTTCCAGGTGGAAGGCGGTCCCAGTCGGGGTTTGCTTGATGCGCCTACCTCCTGGCACGCTTCTCTCTTTCACCTTCCACTCATGCCTCCCTGAATTCTGCAGCACTGCTGGTCACAGCTGACCTCTAGCTGGAGCGCTCAAGGGCCAGGGCTTCCCAGTTCTCAGTGTCTATGCCAGAGATTTTAAGGTTGGCTTTGAGACCATCTTTAAATCTCTTTTCCTGTCCACCAACATTCTGTTTTCCGTTCTTGAGTTCAGAGTAGAGCAACTGCTTTGGGAGACGGTGATCAGGCATCTGGACAACATGGCCGGCCCAGCGGAGTTGATGGCAGAGGACCATCGCTTCAATGCTGGTGGTCTTTGCTTCTTCCAGTACGCTGACGTTTGTCCGCTTGTCTTCCCAAGAGATTTGCAGGATTTTCCGGAGGCAGCGCTGATGGAATCATTCCAGGAGTTGCATGTGACGTCTGTAGACAGTCCACGTTTCACAGGCATATAGCAGGGTTGGGAGGACAATAGCTTTATAGACAAACACCTTGGTATCCCTACGGATGTCCCGGTCCTCAAACACTCTCTGCTATGAGAGATTTAAAATGGTCTTTCTTTGTCCATATGGATAATCTCCTTCAGCAACCCATGAAGCAAGAGCACACTCCAAACTCTGTCTCTCACTGCTTCTCTCTTCTTCTCTCTGAGCACATGCATAGCTCAAGTCTGATAAATACCATACTTTGAGAAGCCTGACTTGGCCACGGTAGTCCATGCTCTGGTTACATCCCGTATAGACAAATGCAACGCGCTCTACGTGGGATTGCCTTTGAAGACAGTCCGGAAGCTTCAACTAGTCCAACGAACAGCAGCCAGGTTGCTAACAGGAGCGGCCTCAGAGAGCATATAACCCCCTTGTTGCACCAGCTCCACTGGCTGCCGGTTTTCTACTGGGCCCAATTCAAAGTGCTGACTTTGGCCTTTAAAGCCCTAAACGATTCTGGCCCAACTTACCTCTCCCAACGCATCTCCCCATACGAACCACCGAGGACCCTGAGATCATCTGGGGAGGCCCTGCTCTCGGTCTCACCTTCGTAACAAGTACATCTGGCGGGGAGGAGAGACAGGGCCTTCTCAGTGGTGGCCCCTCAGCTATGGGAGATCAGATCAGCTCCCTCCCTACTAATGATTTGGAGGCAAGTTAAAACATGGTTGTTTGAGCAAGCGTTCACAAATGCAGAGTAACTGACACAGGAAATTGAATGACTTGACAATGGAACTGGATGATGTTTGATAATGAGGAGCTGCTAATGATGTTATTATTGTTGTTTTATACTGTTTTAATGTTTTAACTTGTTTTATGATATTATGTGTACTGTTTTGTTGGAAACCGCCTTGAGTCACCAATTGGCTGAGAAAGGTGGTATACAAATACAGCAAATAAATAAATAAAAATACAAAATAAATGTAACAGTATCCCAAAGGCCCAGGCTCAGCCAGCTCCCTGGGCATAGCCTGACCAATCAGCTTCATGCATCTTATTTTACAGTTGACGCAAACACATTAAATAATTTCTTACATGCTCCAACAGATATGGCTATTAATGTCCTTTCAGAAATTAGAAAGCAATTCTATAAATGTATTTATTTATTTCAGTTACTTTTACCCCGCCCTTCTCACCCCTAGGAGGACTCAGGGCGGCTTACAGACAAAAGGCACAATTCGATTCCTGAATCAATACACAAACAATACAAAAGCAATTCAAAGAGTTTACAATTAAAACATCAATACACAATAAAATAACAAGACAATCTCATTCTCAGAGTTCAGAGTCCATATATCCATTCCATTCCATCTGTCCTTGTTTATCATCAGATCTTTCCTTTAACTGCTAGAATGTCCAAAAGCTTGGTCCCAGATCCAGGTCTTCAATCTTTTCCTGAATGCCAGAAGGGAAGTCGCTGATCTAACCTCCCCGGGGAGTGAGTTCCATAGGTGAGGGGCCACCACTGAGAAGGCCCTGCTCCTCGTCCCCGCCAACCTCACTTGTGATAGTGGCGGAGGCGAGAGCAAGGCCTCCCCAGATGATCTTAAAGTTCGAGATGGGATGTAGAGGGAGATCCGTTCGGACAAATACACTGGGCCGGAACCGTATAGGGTTTTGTAGGTCAGAACCAGCACTTTGAATTGTGCTCGGAATTGGATCGGCAGCCAGTGGAGCTGACGCAATAGGGGGGTGGTGTGCTCCCTGTACGCCGCTCCGGTGAGCAATCTGGCTGCTTCTCGCTGGACTAGTTGTAGTTTCCACCAAGTGGCTGTTTCTGAAGGATTCTGGGTGAGAGATAATTCAGTTGCCTTTCCTCAACAGCCATTAATGTGCCTCATTCCATCGTGATGTAGTGGGACAAAGAGCACTTTGTGAGTAGAGAGCCAAGGGCTATTCCATGAAGGATTGTACAGCTGAAGGTTAGCAGCCTTTGCATTCACTTGAGGAGGAGAAGAGGGTGCCAAAAGCAGGGCTGGGGGACATCTGGCCCATCGACCTCGCTCCGACTTCCTGTTGTCTATTCCCCCAACACAGCAAGGGTCACAGGCTGACCCTCTGGCATTTGTCACAAGCGAGGGGGGAAACACTGCAGACATTGAAAACACCCAGCTTTGGTGTGTTTTTTTAGTTCAATGTCATAGCTCTATTGGATAATCTAACATAGCATTAACTATTTTTCAGAGATCCTCTGTAAACATCAACAATTGGAGCTTCTTTTAGAGAATTGCTGATCCTTTTAATAACAAGACCAACATCGAGTAGCCAGAAACTATGTCATATTTTCTCTGATAGTATCCCCAAGAATGCAAGCTGTCACGCGTGTCTTCAAAAGACTATTCTCACATAGCCAAACATCTCAGGACCTGCACTTCTGAAACTTATACACAAGGGTTGAATGAAAAGTAATGCCTCCACCTTCATAACTCCTCAACAGATGGCAGTACTGGTATGCGGTAGGGACTGACTTGTTCAGTAGACTCTCCTCTACAGTTTGCAGACGATCAGTCAAAGCAACTTAAGCAATGTGCAGTCACTGAATTCTTGACTAACCATCTGCGCAGGGTTCCATACTTTGCACTTTAACAACACAACTGTTCAATGCTAAGGCCTCCTGCCAAAATGGAACTGTAGAGGAAAGTCTACTGAACAATGCCTCCACCTTCGTAACTCCTTAACAGATGGCTGTACTGGTATGCCAATGACTGCATGTTGCTTAAGTCAGGTACTGGCTTGTTCAGTAGACTCTCCTCTACAGTTCCATTTTGGCCGGAAGCCTTAGCATTGAACAGTTGTGTTGTTAAAGTGCAAAGTATGGAACCCTGTGCAGATGGTTGGTCAATGTAAGTTAAGCAATGTGTAGTGATTGAATTCTTGACAGCAGAAGGTGTCATCCCAAAGGAGATTCATCAGAGAATACAAGCTGTTTTATAGTGATTGTGTTGATGTGAGTAGTGTGCGTCATTGGGTGAGTAAGTTTAAAGATGTTGAGGTGACATCTTCTGCTATTAAGAATTCAATGACTGCACATTGCTTAAGTTGCCTTGACTGACCGTCTGCGCAGGGTTCCATACTTTGCACTTTAACAACACAACTGTTCAATGCTAAGGCTTCCCGCCAAAATGGAATTGTAGAGGAGAGTCTCCTGAACAAGCCAGTACCTGCCGCATACCAGTTCTGCCATCTGTTGAGGAGTTATGAAGGTGGAGGCATTACTTTTCATTCAACCCTCGTATTTCCCTAACTTTTCATTTTTTAATTATCAACTAAAGTAAACACAAATGATAAGGCTTCCTGCCAAAATGGATCTGTAGAGAAGAGTCTACTGAACAAGCCAGTACCTGCCGCATACCATTATGTTTCCCATTCTTGAGTTGGGAGTAGAGTAACTGGTTTGGGAGATGGTGATGATTGGATATTCAGACAACATGGCATTCAGTCTAGCTGAGTTGATGGCATAGGAGCATCGCTTCAATGCTGGTCTTTGCTTCTTCCAGCACACTGACATTTGTCCACCTGTCTTCTCAAGAGATTTGCAGGATTTTTTGGAGACAACGCTGATGGAATCGCTCCAGGAACTGAGTGTTACGTCTGTAGACAGTCCACATTTCACAGGGTTGTGAGGACAATAGCTTTATAAACAAGGACCTTGGTTTCTCCATGGATGTCCCAATCCGCAAACACTCTCCTTCATTCAGAAAAATGCTGCACTTCTAGAGCATTTGTCCACCTGTCTTCCCAAGAGATTTGCAGGATTTTTCAGAGGCAATGCTGATGCAATCATTCCAGGAGTTGCATATGATGTCTGTAGACAGTCCATGTTTCACAGGCATGTAACAGGGTTGGGAGGACAATAGCTTTA
The DNA here is from genome assembly GCF_025583915.1 of Anolis sagrei ordinatus. NCBI lineage: Eukaryota > Metazoa > Chordata > Lepidosauria > Squamata > Anolidae > Anolis > Anolis sagrei. Next base: position 102,672,411 of record NW_026847771.1, on the reverse strand, counting down.
TAAACAAGCACCTTGGTCTCCTTATGGATGTCCCAGTCCTCAAACACTCTGTGCTTCATTCAGAAAAATGCTGCACTCACAGAGCTCAGGTGTTATTGTATTTCAGTGCTAATGTTGACTTTTGTGGAGAGGTGGCTGCCAAGGGAGCAGAAATGGTCAACGTTTTCTAATGTTACACCATTAAGCTGTAATTCTGGCATTGCTGGTGACTGTTGGAAAAGCACTTTGGTTTTGATTATGTTCAGTGAGAAGCTGAGCTTCTCGTATGCTTCTGCAAAGATGTGTAGAGTGGTGTGTAGGTCTTCTTCGGAATGCACACAGACTGCGTTATCATCATCATATTGGAGTTCTATAACAGATGTTGTTGTGACCTTGGTTTTGGCTTTCATTCTACTGAGGTTAAATAGCTTGCCATCTGTCCGATAGATTATTTCCACTCCGGTGGGAAGCTTCCCATCAACAAGATGAAGTGTTGACACCTGATTCCAGCTTAAATGGGTCACTTTGGGAGCCATTGCTGTCCAAGACTGTTGCCATCATGTCATTGTGGAAGAGCCGCAGGATGTTCACAAATTTGGGCATCTGATACACACTGCGATGAGGTCAGCGCCATGGCTTCCTTGCCCGAGTCTTATCCACTCAAACAAAACAAAAGAATGGTTGTGGCACAATGTGGGGAGCATCTTTAATATGATAGAGCAAGGAAGGCATAATCATGCCCTAATTGGTAAGGGATTGCTCACCATCTGCTTCCATGTAGGCAATTTTTCCCAAATTGGATCAACTTCATCCAAGGGATTAAAATCCCTTCCCCCTATTTGAGTACCCTCGTTTGGCCACATGTTGTCAATTGGTTGCCTCATTACTCCGAATTAATATTTCCAACTTTTTAAAAACTGTATTGGGAGAGAGGTGGGGAATAAACAAGGATGATAATCCTCATCACCAATCCAAAAAGAAAACGTATTGTCAGAAGTATCGGAGATAGTCAGAGAAGCTTCCCAGTTCCATATTTCTTGATTCATGCCTGGGCAACGTTGCTGCATTTGGTGGTCCCTCTGTAGACTTGTCCACAGCTGCATGGTATATGGTAGTCTTCTGCAGAGGTCTACCTCTTGTCCTTTGCTGAACTTTGTTGGATTTTCTTAGTGGGTCTGTAGATAGTTTGTAGATTGTGTTGCGTCATCAGCTTCCCTCTGCAGTCAGTGGTTCCCTTGATGCGTGGTAAGAACACTTCTCCTCTGAGTTGATCTTTGTCTTTACTCCTCTGGCTTAAGAACAAACCTACAGAACTTATCTTGATCACAACTTGGGGACTGCCTGCAGTTATTATAATTATAATTATTATTTACAGTATTTGTATACCACTTTTCTCACCCCGAGGGGGACTCAAAGCCATAGACAGATAGGTAAATAATAATAATAATCTATATAAATAAAAATGTAATGTTCGTTTGTGGGATTAACAGAACTCAAAAACCACTGGACGAATTGGCACCAAATTTGGACACAATACATCTAACAACCCAATGTATGTCCTTCACTCAAAAAAATTGATTTTGTCATTTGGGAGTTGTAGTTGCTGGGATTTATAGTTTGCCTACAATCAAAGAGCATTCTGAACCCCACCAAGGATGGAATTGAACCAAACTTGACACACAGATTAACAGAAAATACTGGAAGAGTTTGGTGGGCATTGACCTTGAGTTTGGGAGTTGTAGTTTACCTACATCCAGAGAGCACTGTGGACTCAAATAATGATGGATCTGGACTAAACTTGGCATATGCCCAAATATGAACACAGATGGAGTTTGGGGGAAACAGATCTTGACATTTGGGAGTTGTTGTAACTGGGATTTATAGTTCACCTACAATCAATGAGCATTCTGAAACCCACAAATGACAGAATTGGGGCAAACTTCCCACACAGAACCCCCATGACCAACAGAAAATACTTAAGGCCATCCAGTCCAACTCCCTTCACCAGGGCAAGGAAACATAATCAAAGCCCTCCTGACAAAGAGCCATCCAGCCATAGATATAGATAGATATATATGATTCACACACACACATACATATATAGTATGATAGATTTGAAAGGGACCCCTAAAGATGGACACTTGTTCCAGAGTAGGTAAACCAATCTCCACATCAACACTGACAAAGAATCAACAAAATATATTGTTTAACCACAAGCATAAAGAAATTACATATATTAGAAATCAACACTTTCTCATTACTTTATTTACCAGATGAATTGACACTAAATTTGGACACAATACACCTATCAGGTACAAGTGACTATCACTCATAAAAACACTGAAAAACACAGCAGAAGGGACTTAAAAAGCCAAAAAAAGGCAAAAAGATGATACAGCAAAAGCACAAAAAATGACTCCCCCTGGCAAACAAAACACACAATAGCATATCCACACTCTCTTCCGGACTACAGCTCTCAACATCCCCTAGACCAGGCCTTTTAGGAGAGGAGGATGATCCAAATTTACTGCTTCCAAGATGCAAGCTTTCTTCTTGGATCTCTTTGAGAGCATCCCAATCCCTGCATATTTCCAATTTCCTATTCCTGGACTGCAACTCCCAGCAGTCCTCCAGATAGATAATATAGATAGGTAGGTAGATAGATAGATGGATCAGGAGGACTGCTGGGAGTTGCAGTCCAAGAATAGGTGGAGAAGGAAAAAAGGGGAGAAAGGGGAAGGGAAAGGAAAGGAGGGTAGGAAGGTAAGAAGAAGAGAAGAAAGGAAGGAAGGAGAGAAAGAAGAAAGAAAGAAAGAAAGAAAGAAAGAAAGAAAGAAAGAAAGAAAGAAAGAAAAAAGGGAAGGAAGGAAGGAAAGAAAGAAAGAAGAGAAAGAGGGAGGGAGGGAATGAAAGAAGAGAAAGGGGGAGGGAAAGAAAAGATGGGTGATGAGATGAAGAAGAGAAGGAAGGAAGGAGAGAAAGAAAGAAAGAAAGAAAGAAAGAAAGAAAGAAAGAAAGAAAGAAAGAAAGAAAGAAAAAAGGGAGGGAAGGAAGGAGAGAAAGAAAGAAGAGGAAGAGGAAGGGAAGGTTGGCCACAGCAACGCGTGGTGGGTACAGCTAGTAAATAAATAAATAAACAAACTACCATGACCAACTTTAAGTACTGGCAATTGGGGTGCAATGACAGAGGGTTTGGGCAGTTGTAGTCCACCCTAGACACAGATCAGCCACCCTATGCTTGTGCACAATTCTGAGAATTGTGATATTAAATTTCAAATAAAGAAGAAATTATTGCACGCTGTCTGAAATGGGAAAAAATACATCTGTTTAAAGCATGCACAACATCCTTTAAAATATCTGCAACACATTTATTGGAACAACAAGCACACAATGTACAGAAGTGGGAAGCGGTAAAAGCTGTACCAAAACCACCTTTGATGGTTTAAAGAGATGTCTGAGAATATTCCCATTCTCATATTGGGTTGTTGTGGGTTTTTAGGGTTTCATTGCCATGTTCTAGAAGCATTCTCTCCTGATGTTTCGCCAGCATCTGTGGCAAGGTTTCCTCACAACTTCTGAGGATGCTTGCCACAGATGCAGGTGAAACATCAGGAGAGAATGCTTCTAGAACATGGCCATACAACCCAAAAAACCTACAACAACCCAGTGATTCCAGCCATGAAAGCTTTCAACATTAAATTCCCACCGAAACTTGGAGCTTGGCTGCTCGCCGTCTAATTAAAATGCTTTAATTGGAAGTTTTCGTGTTTTAGGATGTAGAACAGTTCATGCTGGCCGATATAAAAATGGACGAATTTCATTGTGTTGGCTTTGTAACCATTTTCTTCTTAGCCAACATTGTTCTAAATGTGGTTTAAAATGTACTTTCCCCCAATAACGCACTAGTGATAACCAAGACAGGAATACGAAACAGCCGGGGTCAAAGAGATGTAATCCATAAACAAAGCAGAATATTGTATGATCCGTGGAGCAGACTTCCTCATTAAAATGAGATCTGTGTTTTGGAAAGTATTTTTGAGAATTCTTATGGTATACATATGGCAAGATTTCATTTTCATCTGGCGCATTCCTTCCTAATGCAAAACATTTCCCACGAGGGTCCACAAAGTCTCCTCATGCGCACAGCCAGCCTTTTGGGTGAGACTCACAAGCACATTTGGGCTTTTGAAAAAAAGCGAGAGCTACTTGTTATCATGTTCTGGGTTTTTTAATGTCATCTTGAAGCTAATCAGACCCAACTTATTTCTAGACCAAAGAGGATATATTAGTTCTCCCTATGTTTTGAAACAATGGTTAATTTCACACAGATGGAATTGGCTCTGGATTATTCCAGCGCAGCTCTGGCTGGACGCCAGTTGTATGCTGCACGCACACACACACATACATATACACACACAAACACATTTCAGTGACTCCATGATAAGCATGTGACCAAGGCTTAATTGGAGCCAGGGTACCCATGGCTTTCTTCCAAAGCTGAGCCTGATGTGAGCACCAAGCAAAGCTGACTCCTGGGAAAATAATTCTCTTTCTTGCACGTATACACTCACTCATCCTTGACTTTCATAAATTTTTCTTGTGTTTGTCTATATAAATAAAAGTCTGTCTGTCTGTCTGTCTATCTATCTATCTATCTGTCTATCTATCTAGGGGATGAGGTTCTGCTGTTGTGCTGGTACGGCTGTACCAGGAGCTCCAACTTCTTTTCCTTTCTATTGAGTGTTTGCATGTATTCCAAAGTTCCATGCATTTTGCAATAAGATGGATTCCCTTGGTTAGCAGTCATAGGGCCAATGACCCATCAATTATCATTATGTGCTTTAGTTCCGCCCCTTTTTCTGGGTTAAGGAGGGAAAAGGGGGACCTCTAGTTCACTTCACACAGAGAAGCCTTTCGTACAGGACGTGAATCAGTTCCATCTGTAGAAAGCTTCGTCTTTTACAGCTTTGCTGGGGGGATCCAGTCCTACAGCTCTACAGATAACTACAGCATAGCCTTTGTTGGGGAAATACAGCTCCACGGTTTTACAGCCAACCTTTGCTGGGAATTGAAAGCCTTCTTTCCTCTTGGAAATCTACTAAAGGACTCTGTTTGGTAAGGGCCACTCACAGCAGCCATAAAGCAATTTGGACCGGGTGTAGGGGCCCACACCAGCAGAGCTTAAGTTAGATTGCCCAGGGAGAGGTGAAGGATTTCCCTTGTAGAAGGAAGAAACAGTTTATGAAGAAAGTTTCCTGTCCCTTGTAGACAAGATTTAAGCAAGCCACCAGTTGATTCAAAGCCTTGAAGTAATTGTTTGATTTATTGAAGATTTAAGCAACAATAAAAACTTTGTTGAACTTTCTAAGTCTTTAAAAGAACTTTGTGTGGGGAAATCTGAAAGGCCTCTCAGCCGAGGCACCCCCGGCGTCCCGTTGAGCATTCAGAAAACACGTCCTATCTACAGACTCTTTCACAGGCCCAGCGCGTGACAGCACAGCTGTTAACCCCAGTTTGAAAACATGCAAATGTGAGTAGATCAATAGGTACCGCATCTACGGAAAGGTAGCAGCTCTCCATTCAGCTATGCTGGCCACATGACCTTGGAGGTGTCTTTGGACAATGCTGGCTCTTTGGCTTAGAAATGGAGATTACCTTCACCTATCTATCTATCTATCTATCTATCTATCTATCTATCTATCTATCTATCGATGTTCATATGTATTTTCCAGGTGGCTCCCACATCCAGAGAGCATTGCGACTCCCACCAACAACAGATCTGGACTAAACCTGGCACCCCGACTCTACATGGCCAACCTAAAATACTGGGGGAGTTTGAGAGGAGTTGACCCTGGATGATGGGGTTTATAGTGCACCCAAAATCAAAGAGTACTGTGGACCCAACCGATCATTGATCTGGATCATGCATGGGGAAACTTCAGCCCTCCAGGTGATTTGGACTCCAAATCCCATAATTCCTAACAGCCTCAATCTTTTTCCTTTTCCCCTTCAGGTGCTTAAGCTGTTCAGCAGTGGAACAGAGCTGTTCAGGAGTGGAACTCTCTGCCCTGGAGTGTGGTGGAGGCTCCTTCTTTGGAGGCTTTTAAACAGAGGCTGGATGGCCATCTGTCAAGGGTGTGTTGAATGTGTTCCTGCTTCTTGGCAGGAGGTTGGACTGCATGGCTCACAAGGTCTCTTCCAACTTTATGATTCTATGAGGGGGGAAAGGAAGGAACCTGAGACTGGGTTATTGTAGGTTTTTTCGGGCTCTATGGCCATGATCTAGAGGCATTCTCTCCTGACGTTTCACCTGCATCTATGGCAAGCATCCTCAGAGGTAGTGAGGTCACTACCTCTGAGGATGCTTGCCATAGATGCAGGCGAAACATCAGGAGAGAATGCCTCTAGACCATGGCCATATAGCCTGAAAAAACCTACAACAACCAAGTGATTCCGGCCATGAAAGCCTTCGACAGAACCTGAGACTGTTAGGAATTGTGGGAGTTGAAGTCCAAGACATCTGGAGGGCTGAAGTTTGCCCATGCCTGATCTGGACCAAACTTGGCACACCCAATCACTATGACCAACTTTAAGTACTGGAAATTGGGGTGCAATGACAGAGGATTTGTGTTGTCGTCCACACACATCCTTATGCATTTCCTAATGGGACCATTCATAAAACACAAAAGTAAACAATGGGTATTCCTAATAGAGAGAGTCCTAATAGAGAGGCATCGCTGGATACTTAAGCTAGTCTAAAGCATAAAAGGAATGTGTGTATCTACACCTGTGTAGACTAGTAAAATACAATGCCAAGAGCCAGCGGTGAGTTTCCATATCCCGTGACATTGGAATGTATGCTTCCTTCCCCTTGCTTTCCACTGCTACTCCGTCAGGACTCACCAGTGGATTTTGTCAGCACAGAAGGGATAGGGAAAGTCTGATCTGAGTGGTATTTACTTTCAAGTTCTCCCAAAGCACCTAAATTGAGTTCCACGTGACCATGATAGTCTACAAGTGCATGCCTTAGTCACCTCCAGATTGGATTACTGTAATGCACTCTACGTGGGGCTGCCCTTGAAAACAGCCCGGAAATTTCAACTGGTACAACGGGTGGCAGCCAGATTACTAACTGGTGTGACTTACAGGGAGCGGTCAACCCACCTGTTTAAGGAGCTCCATTAGCTGCTGTTCATTTTCCAGTCCCAATTCAAGGTGCAGGTTCTTACCTACAAAGCCCTGAATGGTTTGGGACCCACCTACTCACGTGACCGCATTTCTGTGTACGAACCCACACGATCTATTCGATCATCTGGAGAGGCCCTGCTCACGCTCCCACCTCCATCGCAGGCGCGATTGGTGGGGACGAGGGAGAGGGCCTTCTCAGTGGTGGCCCCTCGACTCTGGAATTCACTCCCTAAGGACATTAGGCATGCCCCAACTTTGGCAGTCTTTAGGAGGAGTCTGAAAACGTGGTTATTCCAATGTGCCTTCCCAGAATAAGAAATTCCCAGCAATCTGTCCTTAAATGCACTTTATAAATCACAGAATCATAGAATCAGAGTTGGAAGAGACCTCCTGGGCCATCCAGTCCAACCCCATTCTGCCAAGAAGCAGGAATATTGCATTCAAATCACCCCTGACAGATGGCCATCCAGCCTCTGTTTAAAAGCTTCCAAAGAAGGAGCCTCCACCACACTCCGGGGCAGAGAGTTCCACTGCTGAATTGCTCTCACAGTCAGGAAGTTCTTCCTCATGTTCAGATGGAATCTCCTCTCTTGTAGTTTGAAGCCATTGTTCCGCTTCCTAGTCTCCAGGGAAGCAGAAAACAAGCTTGCTCCCTCCTCCCTGTGGCTTCCTCTATCATATTTATACATGGCTATCATGTTTCCTCTCAGCCTTCTCTTCTTCAGGCTAAACATGCCCAGCTCTTAAGCCGCTCCTCATAGGGCTTGTTCTCCAGACCCTTGATCATTTTAGTCACCCTCCTCTGGACACATTCCAGCTTGTCAATATCTCTCTTGAATTGTGGTGCCCAGAATTGGTAACAATGTTCCAGGTGTGGTCTAACCAAAGCAGAATAGAGCATGGGGAGCATGACTTCCCTATATCTAGACACTATGCTCCTCTTGATGCAGGCCAAAATCCCATTGGATTTTTTTGCCGCCACATCACATTGTTGGCTCATGTTTAACTTGTTGTCCACGAGGACTCCAAGATCTTTTTCACACGTACTGCTCTCAAGCTAGGCATTGTCCCCCATTCTGTATCTTTGCATTTTGTCTTTCCTGCCAAAGTGGAGTCTCTTGCATTTGTCTCTGTTGAACTTCATTTTGTTAGTTTTGGCCATTCATCTCTCTAATCTGTCAAGATCGTTTTGAATCCTGCTCCTGTCCTCTGGAGTATTGGCTCTCCCTCCCAATTTGGTGTCGTCTGCAAACTTGATGATCCTGCCTTCTAACCCTTCATCTAAGTCATTAATAAAGATGTTGAACAGGACCGGGCCCAGGACTAGTTTAGGATTGACTGCACTCCTTCATCTCTTTTAAAAACCTATACCAGATGTATTCTACCTCGTTCATGCCCAGCGTTTATTTTTTAAATTCTTAAACTATTACATTTGGACCGGCCACAGGTTTTTAAATCCTTGTGTGTTACTGTTTATTGGTTATTGTTTATATGTGATTTATATTAATTGTATTGTATTTATTGTTTTTTGTTTATTGCTTTTTGTTTTTGATGTGTTGTTGGGCTTGGTCCCACGTAAGCCGCTCCGAGTCCCTTGGGGAGATGGCGGTGGGGTATAAATAAAGATTATGTATTGTCGAAGGCTTTCATGGCTGGAATCACTAGGTTCTTGTGGGTTTTTTCGGGCTATATGACCATGTTCTAGAGGCATTTCTCCTGACGTTTCGCCTGCATCTATGGCAAGCATCCTCTGAGGATGCTTGCCATAGATGCAGGCGAAACGTCAGGAGAAATGCCTCTAGAACATGGCCATATAGCCTGAAAAAACCCACAAGAACCTAATAAAGATTATTATTATTATTATTATTATTATTATTATTATTATTATTATTAACTTTTGCATGCTCAGATCTTCAATACAATTGCATGTGACATAACTGCAATATTGTAGGATCAGGCTGAGCTTTGAAAAGAAATAACTTTTTCCCACTATTGGCCAAAGCCGTTGAGATTTAGTGGGACGTTTCCTCTGGATCCAGAGATCCATATGGCCATCATCATGGCTATCAGCTATGGAATGCCTCCTTTTTAGGAAGAGAGTTCCTACTTTGAAATCAATGAAGTTATTTACTTTCGACATGTCTTGCAGGAGTAAATCCCATACATTTAGGAGAGGTTTAGCATACCCTCTGAAATGCCTAATCCTATGGTCAACAGATTGCTAGCAATTTGGGGATTGCAGGAATGGGCGGAATGGCTGGTATCAAGCTCAAGGGCCTCTGATTTACGATGGGCCCTAATATGTTGGGCTGTTAACCAATTAAAACCCTTTTAGTTAATTATCCATGCTGATGTAAGTGATTATTAGTTACTGCACCCTTTGAAAGGAAAGCTGCCTCCTCTTCGACCTGGGAAAGTTGGGAAATTATCACTGTTTACTTTGGAAAGACAGAAGAGCAACACACAACTGAATTTGTGCAGGTACAGCTGTACCAGGAGCTCCAATTTTGTTTGCTTTGCATTGAATGTTTGTTGTAGTCCTGAGTTTCAGGGGCTCTGGAAATAGGTGGCTTCTTTTGGCTGCAATCATAGGGCAAGCCACCTGTCAATTATAGTTAGGTTCCCTGGTCCTGCCCCCCTTTTTGGGGTTTTGGAGGGAATAGGAGCCAGTTTGGGTTCAGTCCACACAAAGAAGCTTTCCATGCAGGACATAATACCAAGAGCTCCTGTAGAAAGCTTCGTCTTCTACAGCTTGGCCAGGGTTATACAGCCCTACAGCTTGGCCGAGGATCATACAGCCTTACAGCTCCTTTGCTGAGGGACTTCAGTCAGCCATCACTGAAACCTGAACTCCTTTTTCCCTGGAAGTCTACAAAGCTCTGCTTGGTAAGGGTCACTCGAGGAAGCCAGAAGCAGTTGGTACCGGGTGCAGGGGCTCCATGCCAAAAGAGGCAAAGACAGACTGCCCAGATTAGAAGTTAAGGATTTCCCCATTAGTTACAGTCATGAAGATAGTGCCTGTTCCCTGTGGACAAGATTAAGAGAGAGCCAATAGACTGTTAAGAAAGCCTTAACGTACCTGTTTGTTTTCATTAATAAAGAACTCTGTTGAACCTTTAAGCAATCTAAAGACTCTGTTTAAGGAAATCCAAAGGCCTTTAATCTGAGGCAGCACCGGCGTCCCGTTGGGCACACAGAATTTGTGTCCTGTCTGCAGTCTTTTGTACAGGCCCAGCATGCGACAGCACAGAATTGAATAGCCATTTTTAAGGCTTTCCAAAATCATATTATTTTGCCCAAAGGTTGAGCTGAAGATTGCTGCAGTCACTGAAGACATCCAGCAGCAAGGGTCCATATTGCAAATATTTTGGGGCAAAAGATGGGACATGTTTGGCGTGTGATTATTCAGACATCTAACCTGAGCTTTGCAGGTGAATTGATTTTTATTTAGAGTGTCAGAAGTGAATTGAGAATATTTTTATTTATTTATTTAAAGCATTTATATTTCGCCCTTCTCACCCCAAATGGGACTCAGGGCGGAGCACAGCATATATACGGCAAACATTCAATGTTGGGACAAGAATTCATATACGCATGCATAAAACATTAAAAACATTTATCTCAATATTAAAATACACCATTTAAAACCATCCTGGTCATCTGCATCTAATCGAACTGGCCTGGTCATCTTTCCTATTGCTGCTTTATTGCCCTGCCCCGAAAGCTTGGTCTCACTGGGATTGTGGCACAGCTGGCTGAGTGTCAGCTGCATGAAGATCACTCTGACCAAAAGGTCATGAGTTCGAAGCCAGCCCGGGTTGGAGTGGGTTTCCAACCAATTGTGTGTAGCCTGTTGTCGACCTTTGCAACCTGAAAGACAGTTGCATCTGTCAAGTAGGAAAATTAGGTACCACCTTAAAGTGTGGGGAGGCTAAATTAACTGATTTATGAGGCCATAAAGAAGACTCCAGCAAAGCATTCCAGCGGGGAAGCATGCGGGGAATGCGGAAGTGCTTTCATCAGTGTCGCAGATGGACGATGAAAGCGACAGCTCCCCTGGCGGCCAGAAAAAGTTAAATAGCCTCTGTGTATGTCTGTATATGCTTGTATGTCAAAAATCGGCATTGAATGTTTGCCATATTTGTGTACACTGTAATCCGCCCCAAGTCCCCTGCGGGGTGAGAAGGACGGAATATAAAAGCTGTAAATAAATAAATAAATAAAATTTAACATCCTTCTGTTCTCACCAGGAAGGGAGTTCCATAGCTGGGGGGCAATCACTAAGGAGGCCCTATCTCTCGTCCCCACCAATCGCGCCTGTGTCGATAGCGGGATGGAGAACAGGGCCTCCCCGGAGGATCTTAATCTCTGCAAAGGTTCATAGGGGGAGATGCGTTCGGACAGGTAAATTGGGCCAGGACCGTTTAGAACTTTATAGGCCAAAGCCAGCACTTTGAATTGTGCCCGGTAGCAAACAGGCAGCCAGTGGAGCTGGTGTAACATGGGAGTTGTATGCTTCCTGTATGGCCACATCATGAGAAGAAAGCAAAGCTTAGAGAAGACAATTATGCTGGGGAAATGGAAGGAAAAGGGAAGAAGGGCTGACCAAGAGCAAGATGGATGGATGGGATCCTTGAAGTGACTGGACTGACCTTGAAGGAGCTGGGGGTGGTGACGGCCGACAGGGAGCTCTGGCGTGCGCTGGTCCATGAGGTCATGAAGACTACTGCAATGCACTCTACGTGGGGTTGCCTTTGAAGCCTGCTCGGAAGCTTCAAATAGTCCAACGAGAGGCTGCCAGGTTAATAACTGGGGCAGCATGTTTGTTGTTGGTGTGGGGCATAGACATCCTGTGATAAAGTGGCATGACTCATTAAGAGCTACATCCACTGTTTAAGTGTGGTGAGATGTATTCCACACTGGCCATGCATATTCAGCATCAGAGTAGCAAAGCGCAAGGGCAGATGCCTTCACTGTGTCTGGTTGTGATTCCCAGGATGTGCCAGTCCGCTTTCATAGGATAATACGAAATAGATGTGATATTACGATAATACGTGAATAGATGCAATGAAGGAAGCCATGGTTCTCAGTAACAATGACTTTAGCAGGGCTGTCAATAACAGTGTGTCTTGGAGTTTTTCATAAGTTGATACAACATACAAGCAGTAACTGCCACCTAAGTAACTTATACCTCATTGACACAATGTGAAGCATATGTGTCAAAACAATAATAATAACACTATGTAACAAAATCCGAAAAAGAAAATCTGTTCCTGGTTTGAAAGTGTTATTTCCTGTTTAATTGTGTGATACTTACTTTGACAGTAGTTGTTATAATCCAGAAACTTTGTATTTGTGGCTGCCACAAACAATGTTGAATTGGTTGAGACTCGATGAGATACTCATTGAAAAACGATCACAAAATGTGCTGTGGGATGTCCCATCAAAACAAAGTTTTTGCAGTTTAATAAACCTTTTCCTCCCTCACATCCTCCATTGCTCCCCTTCTTTCTCCTTTCCTTCCTTCCATTCTCCCCTCCCTTCCTTCTTTCCATCCCTCTTTCATTTTTTCTTCCTTCATTTCCTCCCTCCCTTCCATCTTTCCATCTCCCTTCCTTCCTCCTTTATTCCTCTTTTCCCCTCTGCCTTTCCATCCTTTTTATTCCTCTCTTTCCTTCCTCCTTTCCTTCCATCCTTTGTCCTTTCCTTCCTTCCATCCTTCTCCTTTCCTCTCTCCCTTCTCTTCCTTTCTTCTTCCTCTCTTTCCTCCTTTTTTTCCTTCCTTCCTTCCATCTTTTCTTTGTCCTCCCTCCCATCCTCCCTCCCCTTCCTTCCTTCCTTCCTTCCTTCCATCCAGCCTTCTTTTTTCTTCCTCCCTCCCTCCCTCCCATCCTTCCTTCCATCCTTCCTCCCTTCCATCTTTTCTTCATCCTCCCTCCCATTCCTTCCTTCATCCTTTCCTTCATTCCATCATTCTTTTCTTCTTTCTCCCATCCTCCCTCCCATCTATCCTTCTCTTCCTTTCTTCATCCTCTTTCCTCCTTTTTCCTTCCATCCATCTCTTCTTCATTCTCCCTCCCTTTCATCCTTCCTCCCCTTCCTTCCTTCTCCTGTCCTTCCATCCTTCCTTCCTTTGCCCTTTCCTTCCTTTCATCATTCTTTTCTTCTTCCTCCTCTCTCCCTCCTTCCATCCTCCTTTCTTCCCTTCTTCTTCTCTCTTCCTTCTTTCTTCCTTCTCTTTCTTTTCCTCCCTCCCTCTCATCCTTCCTCCTTCCCTTCTTTTCTTCCTTCCTTCTTCCCCCTTCCTTCCCTTTTTTCCTCCCTCTTCCTCTCCTTCCTTCTTCTCTTCTCCTTTCCTTCTCCTTTCCTTCCTTTCTTCATCCTCCCTCCCTCTCCTCCTTTCCCCCTTCCTTTCTCTTTCCTCCCTTCCTTCCATTCCTTTTCCTCCCTCCCTCTTCCCTTCCTTCCTTTTCCTTTCCTTCCTTCCTTCCATCCTCCCTTCCTTCCTTCTTCCTCCTTCCTCTTTCTTTCTTCTCCTCTTTTCTTCTTCCCTCCCTCTCTCCTCTCTCCTTCTACCCTTCCTTCCTTCCCTCCTCCTTCTCTTCCTTTTCTTCTCTCTTTCCTCCTCTTTCCTTCCTTCCTTCCTTCCCTCCTTTTCTTCTTCCTTCCTCTCTCCTCTTCTTCCTCTTCCTCTCTCCTTCCTTCCCCTCTTTCCTTCCATCATTCCTCCCTTCTTTCCTTTCCTTTCTTCTCCCTTTTTCCCCTCCTCCTTCCTTCCTTCCATCTTTCTTCCCTCCCTCTCATCTTCCTCCCCTTCCTTCCCTCCCCTCCTTCCCTCTCCTTCCTTCCATCCTCCTTCCATCTCCTCCCTTCTCTTCCTCTTCTCCTCCCTCTCCTCCTTTTCTCTCTCTCTCATTCGGGCGGCGCCAACAGGGAGCGCGGGGGCGGCGCCAGCGTCCGAGGCGGAGGCTCACGGCGAACAAAGGCAGGCAAGGGAGGAAGGAGGGAAGGAGGGAAGGAAGGAGGGAGGGAGAGAAAGAGAGAAAGAGAGAGAGAGAGAGGGAGAGGGAGAGGGAGCCGGGGCCGAAGCGGCGGAAGCGGGAGGGAGCCATGCAGGGCCGGGGCCTTGGGGGGCCTCCGCGGGAGAGGAGCCGGAGCAGCACCCTTCCCTCCTCCTCCTCCTCCTCTTCTTCCTCCTTCTCTTCGGGTGGCGGAGGTTCAACGTTGCTGTCTTGAGCGCCCGCCTTTGCTTCCTTCCTCCTTCCTTCCTCCGTCTCTGGCTGAGGATGGCGGGGGCCTCGGCGGCCGGGGGCCTGAGCTACTCCCCGCCTTGGTGGGTCTCCCTCCTCCACCGCCTGCCCCACTTCGACCTCCGATGGGAGCCCACTGGGGACGAGTTCCGACCCGAAGACGCCGAGTACCAGCAGGTAAGAAGAGCCCCTTGCAGAGCCACCCCCATTCTAGAGCAAGCAAAGGCCAACTTGGGCCCTCCAGGGGTTTGGGACTTCAACTCCCACCATTCCTAACAGCCGGTAGGCTGTTAGGAATGGTGGGAGTTGAAGTCCAAAACACCCTGGAGGGCCCAAGTTGGCCTTTGCTTGCAAGACAGGTAGAGAAGATCCTCCAGCCTTGGCTTTGGCCTCCAGAAATTCCACCCATTCCATGCTTCCCATTCATCCCTATCTCAGGCCCCTTCCACACAGAGGAATCAAACCCCATATGTTCCGCTTTGAGCTGCGATATAGGGCACTTGGGGGATGAGATAACTCAGTTCAAAGCAGATCTTGTGGGATTTTCTGCCTCGATATTCTGTCTGGAAGGGCCCAAAGAGGCATCTCCAAGGTGTTGCAGCCTTTGTTTTGGTCTCCAGAAAGGTCTCCAGCAAAGGCACCGCCATTGGGTTGTCATTCCAGAAGGACTTTTTGGTTCCAGCAAAGGAACCTCCATTGGGTTGTCTCCAGCAAAGATATCACCATAGGGGTGGCCTCCAGGAAGGCCTTTTTGGTCTCCAGCAAAGATACCACCATTGGATTGTCTCCAGCAAATGTATCACCATAGGGTTGGCCTCCAGGAAGGCCTTTTTCGTTTCCAGCAAAGGTTCTACCATTGGGTTGTCCTCCAGGTAGGTCTTTTTGGTCTCCAGCAAAGGCACCACCATTAGGTTGTCCTCCAGGAAGGCCTTTTTGGTCTCCAGCAAAGGCACCACCATTAGGTTGTCCTCCAGGAAGGCCTTTTTGGTCTCCAGCAAAGGCACCACCATTGGATTGTTTCAAGCAGAGGTACCACCATAGGGTTGGCCTTCAGGAAGGCCTTTTTGGTTTCCAGCAAAGGTACCACCATTAGGTTGTCCTCCAGGAAGGCCTTTTTGGTCTCCGGCAAAGGCACCACCATTGGATTGTCTCAAGCAGAGGTACCACCATTGGGTTGGCCTTCAGGAAGGCCTTTTTGGTCTCCAGCAAAGGCACCACCATTGGATTGTCTCAAGCAGAGGTACCACCATAGGGTTGGCCTCCAGGAAGGCCTTTTTCGTCTGCAGCAAAGGCACCACCACTAGGTTGTCCTCCAGGAAGGCCTTTTTGGCCTCCGGCAAAGGCAACTCCATTGGATTGTCTCCAGCAAAGGTACCACCATAGGGTTGGCCTCCAGGAAGGCCCTTTTGGTCTCCTGCAAAGGAACCTTCATTGGGTTGTCTCCAGCAAAGGTTTTTTGTCATCCAGCAAAGGCAACTCCATTGGATTGTCTCCAGCAAATGTACCACCATAGGGTTGGCCTCCAGGAAGGCGTTTTTGGTTTCCAGCAAAGGCACCACCATTGGGTTGTCCTCCAGGAAGGTCTTTTTGGTCTCCGGCAAAGGCAACTCCATTGGATTGTCTCCAGCAAAGGTACCACCATAGGGGTGGCCTCCAGAAAGGTCTTTTTGGCTTCCAGCAAAGGTTCCATCATTGGGTTGCCATCCAGGAAGGCCTGTCTGGAAGGGCCCAAAGAGGCATCTCCATGGTGTTGTAGCCTTTGTTTTGGTCTCCAGGAAGGTCTCCAGCAAAGGCATTACCATTGGATTATCTCCAGCAAAAGTACCACCATAGTGTTGGCCTTCAGGAAGGCCTTTTAGGTCTCCAGCCAAGGCATCACCATTGGGTTGACATCCAGGAAGGCACTGTGTTTGTGTACATCGAATCATGTCAACTTAGCAGTGACCCCATACGTTTCTTGGGCTAGAAGACCTGGCATTCCTTGACACCCTTTCCCCCACGGACGAATCAGGACAGGACACTGCTTAGCTTCCAGGAAGGCCTTTGGTCTCCAACAAAGGCACCACCATTGGGTTGTCCACCAGGAAGATCTTTTTGGCCTCTGGCAAAGGCAACTCCATTGGGTTGGCCTCCAGGAAGGCCTTGTGTTTGTGTACATGCCTCGAGTCATGTCAACTTAGCGGCAACCCCATATGTTTCTTAGGCTAGATGACATGGAGTTCCTTGACAGCCTTCCATCCACAGACTAATCAGGACAGGGCACTGCTTAGCTTTCAGGGAGGCCTTTTTGGTCTCCAGCAAAGGCATATCCATTGGATTGTCATCGAGGAAGGTCTTTTTGACCTCTACCAAAGGCAGCACCATTGGGTTGTCCTCCAGGAACTGCTTTTTGATCTTCAGCAAAGGCACCTCCATTGGGTTGGCCTCCAAAAGAGCTTTCTTGGTCTCCGGCAAAGGCACCACCATTGGGTTAGCATCTAGGAAGGCCTTTTTGGTTTCCAGAAAGGTACCACCATTGGGTTGGCCTCCAGGAAGGCCTTTTGGTCTCCGACAAAGGCACTTCCATTGGGTTGGGCTCCAGAAAGTCTTTCTTGGTCTCCAGCAAGGGCAGCACCATTTGGTTGTCATCCAGGAAGGCCTTTTTGGTTTCCTGAAAGGTACCACCATTGGGTTGTCCTCCAGGAAGGCCTTTTTGGTCTCCAGCAAAGGCACTTCCATTGGTTTGTCCTCCAGGAAGGCCGTTTTGGTCTCCGGCAAAGGCACCTTCATAGGCTTGGCCTCCAGAAAGGCTTTCTTGGTCTCCAGCAAAGGCACCACCATTGGGTTAGCATCCAGGAAGGCCTTTTTGGTTTCCACAAAAGTACCACCACTAGGTTGTCCTCCAGGAAGGCCTTTTTGGTCTCCAGCAAAGGCACCTCTCTTGGGTTGGCCTCAAGGAAGGCCTTGTGTTTGTGTACATTCTTCAAGTCATGTCAACTTAGTGGTGACCCCATACTTTTCTTAGGCAGGCGACCTGGCATT
Organism: Anolis sagrei ordinatus; assembly: GCF_025583915.1. NCBI lineage: Eukaryota > Metazoa > Chordata > Lepidosauria > Squamata > Anolidae > Anolis > Anolis sagrei. The sequence continues at coordinate 102,654,973 of NW_026847771.1, read as the reverse complement.
CCTTGACAACCTTCCATCCACGTACTAATCAGGAGAGGACACTGCTTAGCTTTCAGGATCTGACAGGGAATGATTTCAACCCCATCAAGGCATAACATTCCCTGAAACATTAAAAGGGCGAATATAGCATTCGGTGCCCTTTTTGGCTTCTTTTGAGATGCTGCAGGACCTTTTTATGAAGTCAGGGTTCCATGTAAGATAAATGTATTTTACAGTGTACATTTCGGTGTACTTTTCAGTGTGTGCAAATGCATCAGGGAACCTCCTTGTTTGGATCCAGGGCCCTTCTGCACTACACTTATGTCCCAGGATCTGATCCTGGATTATCTGTTAGGGAGCCTCCAGTGGTGCAGCAGGTTAAACTGCTGAGCTGCTGAACTTGCTGACTGAAGGGATGGCAGTTCGAATTGGGGGACACAATTCAATAGTGATATTGACAATTTATTTATTTATTTTATTTGCTTCATCTCTATACCACGTTTCTCAACCTTATTAGGCGACTCAATGCGGTTGGACAAGCTGGAATGTGTCTAGAGGAGGGCGACTAAAATGATCAAGGGTTTGGAGAACAAGCCCTATGAGGAGCGGCTTAAGGAGCTGGGCATGTTTAGCCTGAAGAAGAGAAGGCTGAGAGGAGATATGATAGCCATGTATAAATATGTGAGAGGAAGCCACAGGGAGGAGGGAGCAAGCTTGTTTTCTGCTTCCCTGGAGACTGGGACGCAATGGAACAATGGCTTCAAACTACAAGAAAGGAGATTCCATCTGAACACGAGGAAGAACTTCCTGACTGTGAGAGCCGTTCAGCAGTGGAACTCTCTGCCCCGGAGTGTGGTGGAGGCTCCTTCTTTGGAAGCTTTTAAACAGAGGCTGGATGGCCATCTGTCAGGGGTGATTTGAATGCAATATTCCTGCTTCTTGGCAGGGGGTTAGACTGGATGGCCCATGAGGTCTCTTCCAACTCTTTGATTCTATGATTCTATAACAGGGGGAGCTCCCAGTGTCAGCCCCAGCAACTGCCAATCTAGCAGTTCGAAAACATGCAAATGTGAATAGATCAATAGGTTCTGTGAGAAGGTAAAGGTTTGCCCTGCAGTCATGCTGGCCAGATGACCTTGGAGGCGTCTACGGACAACACCGGCTCTTTGGCTGGAGATGAGTACCACTTCACAGAGTCGGACACGACTAGACTTAATGTCAAAGGGAAGCCTTTGCCTTTACCTATCTGGCAGTGTGGACTCAGGGCCCTTCCACACAGTCATATAATCCAGAATATCAAGTCAGATGATCCACCATAACTTCTTTGAACTGGGTTATCTGAGTCCACACTGCCATATAATCCAGTTCAGTGTTGATTGCATACAGCTGTGTGGAAGGGGCCTCTTATATTCCAATTTGAAGCAGATAATCTGGGATCAGATCCTGGGATAAAGGGCAGTGTGGACGGACCCTTTCACACTGCTCCCATCCCTTTCTCTCATCTCTGCCTTCGAGCATCTCCCTTGCCCACATTCCTCCCCATTGCCATCTTTGATCCATTCTGCCTCTTAATTTTATTAGAGCTGCTCTTCACCCCATTGTTGGAATTCGCTTGTTTATCCTTATGCAACCTCACACTCTCATCCCATGCTTGCCGTCAGAATCTCCATTCCTAAAAGTCATCCAGGCAGAGAGGTTTTCAGTATTGTGTGTGTGTTGACTTATGGTGACCTCATAGGTTTTATAGTGTTCTCCTGCATTTTTTTTTGCCTTTTCCTTCCTCTGAAACAGAGCCTCAAAGCACCTTGTATTCATTGATTGTCTCCCGTCCAAGTACTAAATAGGACCCAACCCTGCTTAACTTCCAATATTAGGCCCACTCCAATGCATTCGGTATATTAAGGTATTTTAGTATTATCTTTTTGTTACCCTTTGTCAACAACTTGCATTTAAATCCAAGGACCTCCCAATGGTGCAATGGGTTGAACCCTTGTGCCGGCAGGACTGCTGACCGAAAGGTCGGCGATTCAGATCCGGGGAGTGGGGTGAGCTCCCACCTGTCAGCTCCAGCTTCCCATGCAGGGACATGAGAGAAACCATCCACAGGATGATAAAACATCCAAGCATCCCCTGGGCAACGTCCTTGCAGGACTGCTGACCGAAAGGTTGGCCATTCAGATTTGGGGAGTGGGGTGAGCTCCCACTTGTCAGCTCCAGCTTCTCATGCAGGGACATAAAAGAAACCATCCACAGGATGATAAAACATCCAAGCATCACCTGGGTAACGTCCTTGCAGATGGCCAATTCTCTCACACCAGAAGTGACTCCCAATATTAGGCCCACTCCAATGCCTTCGGTATATTAAGGCATTTTAATATTTTAATATTAACTCTTTGTAGTTAATGGTACAATGGTACAATGGGTTGAACTTTTGTGCTGGCAGGACTGCTGACCTTCAAATCCGGGGAGCGTGGTGAGTTCCCACCTGTCAGCTCCAGCTTCCTGTACAGGGACATGAGAGAAACCATCCACAGGATGGTAAAACATCCAAGCATCCCCTGGGTAACGTCCTTGCAGACGGTCAATTCTCTCATGGCGCAATGAGTTGAACCCTTGTGTCGGCAGGACTGCTGACTGAAAGGTCAGCGGTTCGAATCCGGGGAGCTGGGTGAGCTCCACTTGTCAGCTCCAGCTTCTCATGCAGGGACATAAAAGAAACCATCCACAGGATGGTAAAACATCCAAGCATCACCTGGGTAACGTCCTTGCAGACGGCCAATTCTCTCATGGCGCAATGAGTTGAACCCTTGTGTCGGCAGGAGTGCTGACTGAAAGGTCGGTGGTTCGAATCCGGGGAGCTGGGTGAGTTCCCACCTATCAGTTCCAGCTTCTCATGTGGGAACATGAGAGAAACCACCCACAGGATGGTTAAACATCCAAGCATCCCCTGGGTAACGTCCTTGCAGACGGCCAATTCTCTCACACCAGAAGTGACTCCCAATATTAGGCCCACTCCAATGCCTTCGGTATATTAAGGCATTTTAATATTTTAATATTAACTCTTTGTAGTTAATGGTACAATGGTACAATGGGTTGAACTTTTGTGCTGGCAGGACTGCTGACCTTCAAATCCGGGGAGCAGGGTGAGTTCCCACCTGTCAGCTCCAGCTTCCCGTGCAGGGACATGAGAGAAACCATCCACAGGATGGTTAAACATCTAAGCATCCCCTGGCTAACGTCCTTGCAGATGGCCAATTCTCTCATGGCGCAATGAGTTGAACCGTTGTGTCGGCAGGACTGCTGACTGAAAGGTTGGCAGTTCGAATCCGGGGAGCTGGGTGAGCTCCCATCTGTCAGCTCTAGCTTCTCATGTGGGAACATGAGGGAAACCACCCACAGGATGGTTAAACATCTAGTCCTTTCAGACGGCCAATTCTCTCACACTAGAAGCAACTTGCAGTTTCTCAAGTAGCTCCTGACATGGAAAAAAAAATTAAATCCAGATACCCCACTTTCCTGATCAACATTGCTTGTATCCATATTTCGTTCCTGGTCTCCACAATTTCTCTTATTCCTGAATTATATGAGGAAAGAAGGAATTGCTGGAATCCACATTAGCTATGGGGGCAGTCAGGAATGGGAGAAAAGCTCCCTTTCCTTTGCTTGGCCCAGTATGCAAACTTGTTCTTCAAAGCCTTTTAGCATTTCGCCTTCGTTTTTCCCCCCCTCTCGATCAATCTCCCTGCCTTCTTGTAATATTCCCCCGTTGTTGTGTTTACGTTTTTCTCGATTTCCTTCCCATTTTGTCATCCCCTCTCAATGGAGTCTAGATAAACAACAACCAGGCACTGTTTTGCTCCAGGTTTGCATCCTTGAATCGTCTTTGCAGACAAATAGAAAGCAAAACATTGGGAAGAGGAACCTAGGCTGAGTTTCCTTCCTTGACCTACTTGGGGTTTATTTGTGAATAGAGCGGCCTGACTGCAATCTGAACGAGTGCCGTATTAATATGCCTTGACGGTGTGCTTTTTCGCCGAATGTGAAACGAGGAGGTTTTGATGTATTGTCGAAGGAGGTTTTGACTTGGCTAAGGATGGATTGGAACACTGATGTGGCATGGGGAGTTGTGCAATAGCCATTCGGATGTGGAAAGATGGGTGCTTTTGCTTTCGGATGTGTACATCTATATCAGTGTTTCTCAACCTGGGGGTCAACCCTGTGGGGGTCGCGAGGGGGTGTCAGAGGGGTCGCCAAAGACCATCAGAAAACACAGTATTTTCTGTTGGTCATGGGGGTTCTGTGTGGGAAGTTTGGCCCAATTCTATCATTGGTGGGATTCAGAATGCTCTTTCATTGTAGGTGAACTATAAATCCCAACAACTACAACTCCCAAATGGCAAGGTCTATTTTCTCCAAACTCTACCAGTGTTCACATTTGGGCATATTGAGTATTTGTGCCAAGTTTGATCCAGATCCATCATTGCTTGAGTCCACAGTCTGGATATAGGTGAACTACAACTCCAAAAACTCAAGGTCAATGTCCACCAGACCTTCCCAATATTTTCTCTTGGTCATGGGAATTCTGTGTGCCATGTTTGATTCAATTGCATCATTGATGGAGTTCAGAAGGCTCTTTGATTTAAGGTGAACTATAAATCCCAGCAACTCCAGCATTACCAGATGACAAAATCAATCACCCCCAACCCCACCAGTATTCAAATTTGGGCGTATCGGGTATTTGTGCCAAATTTGGTCCAGTGACTGAAAATACATCCTGCATATCAGATATTTACATTACAATTCATAACAGTAGCAAACTTACAGTTATGGAGTAGCAACGAAAATAATGTTATGGTTGGGGGTCACCACAACATGAGGAACTGTACTAAGGGGTTGTGGCATTAGGAAGGTTGAGAACCACTGAACTAGGATCTATTTTACTTCCTTGCAAAAGATTTGAGGCTGCAAAGTGTGCTGCTTCCATGTATTGTTGAAGGCTTTCATGGCCGGTATCACCGAGTTGTTGTGAGTTTTCCAGGCTGTCTGGCCATGTTCCAGAAGCATTCTCTCCTGATGTTTTGCCCACATCTGTGGCAGGCATATTAAGAGGTTGTGAAGTCTGTTAGAAACTAGGCAAGTGGGATTTACGTATCTGTGGTGGGAGAAAGAACTCTTGTCTGTTGGAGGCAAGTGTGAATGTTGCATTTAGCAATGAATTGGATATGTGTTGTCGAAGGCTTTCATGGCCGGAATCACCGGGTTGTTGTGAGTTTTCCGGGCTGCATGGCCATCTTCCAGAAGCATTATCTCCTGACGTTTTTCCTGCATCTGTGGCAGGCATCCTCAGAGGTTGTGAGGTCTGTTGGAAACTAGGAAAATGGGGTTTATGTATCTGTGCCACTTCCCTTCGGAGGTATGCCTCCCTGTATTGAAAAACGGGGGAGAAGACGCAAAGACGGCTACTTTCCCAGTTACGTCACCTTCGTCAACGGATGTGTGTGCGGAGTGTAGGAGAGAGCCCTCCTCATTATGCCTGCCTCCTCCTCGGAGATAGAAGTGTTAGGAATTATGCAGCATCCATTTTCCCTCCATCTTTCTATCCCTAGTAGGCTTCCGACTTGAATTCCTTCGGCCTCCTTTCAGGTTCGGTGTGAGTCTGTGTTGCATTGCATTGCTTTCCTCTTCGCCATTCCTCCCCCCCCCCCCCAATGCTTTCTGAATTTTGGGACGGAATACCCTATCTTCTTTATTATTATGCCATGTAGACATTTTATTCCCTCCCCTGTGCATATTTCCCCTCCAGATTCCACCATAGCTGCATCTCAGATCCTATATTTTTTTGCTTCCAGGGCTTTCCTAAAGTCAGGCCAAGTAAACCTCTAACATATCCAGTCATCCTGTCATTACTTGGTCTTGGCCTGTTGTTGTTATCATTTTAGATCATGCATGGGCAAACTTGGGCCCTCCCTCCAGGTGTTTTGGACTTCAACTCCCACAACTCCTAACAGCCTCAGGCCTCTTCCTTTCCCCCCCTCAGCCGCTTAAGAGGCTGAGGGGGAAAAGGAAGAGGCTTGAGGCTGTTAGGAATTGTGGGAGTTGAAGTCCAAAACATCTGGAGTGCCAAAGTTTGCACATGCATGATCTAAATCATTGTTTCTTGACCTGGGGGTTGGGACTCCTGGTGGGGTCACGAGGGGGTTTCAGAGGGGTCACCAAACACCATCAGAAAACATATATTTCTGATGGTCTTAGGGACTCCTTTGGCAGAGAAGGCTGAAGATCTCTCCGCCTGTTCTTCTATTCCGTTTAGGAAATAGATGGCGAATATTCCCACCAAAAGCCCTCCTCCGCTGTGATTGGCTGGCCTCTCAATCAACCTCTCAGCCAAGGGCTGTTTCTGGGACTCGAAGCAGGGAGGGGAGAGCAGGTGTGCTTGGTGCACCACAGCGTGATGCACATGTGTGGAGCGAGGGACAGCATGTGAGGCTGGAGGGAGATTCGTGCCAGCGAGTCCCTTCAAGGAATGGGGGTTCTGTGTGGGAAGTTTGGCCCAATTCTATTGTTGGTGGGGTTCAGAATGCTCTTTGAATGTAGGTGAACTAGAAATCCCAGTGCTCTCTGGATGTAGGTGAATTACAACTTCAAAATTCAAGGTCAGTGGCCACCAAATCATTCCAGTATTTTCTGTTGGTCTTGGGAGTTCTGTGTGCCAAGTTTGGTCCAATTCCATCATTGGTGGGGTTCACAATGCTCTTTGAATGTAGGTGAGCTATAAATCCCAGCAACAACAACTCTCAAATGTCAAGGTCTATTTTCCCCAAACTTCACCAGTGTTCACATTTGGGCATATTGAGGATTGATGCCAAGTTTGGACTATGCAATTAATGAAGATTCTCATACACTTTTCCCCGTTGATGATTTGACGTTTTGGAAAAGCATATCCTAATACAGCATTTCTCAATCTGGTGGTTGGGATCTTGTGGGGATCATGAGGGGGTGTCAGAGGGGTCACCAAAAACCATCAAAAACACAGTATTTTCTGTTGGTCATGAGGGTTCTGTGTGGAAAGTTTGGCCCAATTCTATCATTGGTGGAGTTCAGAATGCTCTTTGATTGTAAGTGAACTATAAATCCCAACCACTACAACTCCCAAATGTCAAGGTCTGTTTCCCCCATGCTTTACCAGTGTTCACATTTGGGCATTCTGGGTATTCATGCCAAATTTGGTCCAGATCCCTCATTGTTTGAGTTCACAGTGTTCTCTGAATGTAGGTGAACTACAACTCCAAAACTCAAGGTGAATGCCCACCAAACCCTTCCAGCATTTTCTATTGATCATGGGAGTTCTGTGTGCCAAACTGGTTCGGTTCCATTATTGGTGGAGTTTGGAATGCTCTTTGATTGTAGGTGAACTAGAAATCTCAGCAACTACAACTCTTAAAAGTCAATATCTATTTTCCTCAAACTGCTCCCATGTTCACGTTTGGGCATATTGAGTGGTCGTGACAAGTCTGATCCAGATCCATCATTGTTTGAGTCCACAGTGCTCTCTGGATGTAGGTGAACTACAACTCCCAAACTCAAGGCCAATGCCCACCAAACCCTTCCAGTATTTTCTGTTGGCCATGGGAGTTCTGTGTGCCAAGTTTGGTTCAATTCCATCATTGGTGGGGTTCAAAATACTCTTTGATTGTAGGTGAACTATAAATCCCAGCAACGACAACTCCCAAGTGTCAAGGTCTATTTTCCTCAAACTCTACCAGTGTTCACATATTGAGTGGCTGTGACGAGTCTGATCCAGATCCATCATTGTTTGAGTCCACAGTGCTCTCTGGATGTAGGTGAACTACAACTCCAAAATTCAAGGTCAATGCTCACCAAGCCATTCCAGTATTTTCTGTTGGTCATGGGAGTTCTGTGTGCCAAGATTGGTTAAATTCCATCATTGGTGTTGGTGGAGTTCAGAATGCTCTTTGATTGTAGGTGAACTATAAATCCCAGCAACTACAACTCCCAAATGACAAAATCAATACCCTCCCCCAACCCCACCAGTATTCAAATTTGACCATATCGGGTATTTGCACCAAATTTGGTCCAGTGAATGAAAATACACCCTGCATATCAGATATTTACATTACAATTCATAACAGTATCAAAATTACAGTTATGAATTAGCAACGAAAATAATGTTATGGTTGGGGGTCAACACAATATAAGGAACTAGATTAAGGGGTCGCAGCATTAGGAAGGTTGAGAAGCATTGATCTAGATCAATAGAAAGATCTCTTGTCACTAGATGGTTTGATACGTTCTGGCTCTTTGTGCTGGATTTACGAGGGCTGCGTTTTTCCATAACTACACCGGAAATCCCTGCTCCGGGATTGATTAGCTATTGCACTGAAATGTGTCCGGGTAACATTTATTTACCTTTGTTATTTACCTTCCTGGCTGGCATGTTATTAAGAGGACCTCACGTGACTTATTAGTGCTCCGTTTTCCCAACAACCTTTGACTCCTGAAGCACCATTTTGTGCAACAAAGCTTGGAAATGTGCTGAATTTTCCCACCATACAAAAAAAGACATGACTCTAAAATTAAGTAGTTTCCAAAAAAATGGTTTTTTAGATCATATTTATTTTTTGAGTGTGCCTTGTGATTATTATTATTATTTGAAACACATTATTATTATTACTAGCCGTCTCCTGCCACGCATTGCTGTGACCCACTCTGGTGGTCATGGGGGTTCTTGGCCCAATTCTATCGCTGGTGGGGTTCAGAATGCTCTTTGATTGTAGGTGAACTATAAATCCCAGCAACTACAGCTCCCAAATGTCAAGATTCTGTTTTCCCCAAACTCCACCAGTGTTCACCTTTGGACATATTGACTCTTCATGTAGAGTTTGGTCCGGATCCATCATTGTTTGAGTCCATAGTGATCCCTAGATGTAGGTGAACTACAACTCCAAAACCAAAGGACACTGCCCATCAAACCCTTCCAGTATTTTCTGTTGGTCATGGGAAAACTGTGTGCCAAGTTTGGTTCAATACTATCGTTGGTGGGGTTCAGAATGCTCTTTGATTGTAGGCGAACTATAAATCCCAGCAACTACAACTCCCAAATGTCCAGGTCTGTTTCCCCCCAAACTCCACCAGTGTTCACATTTGGGCATATTGAGTGTGGAGTTTGGTCCATATCCATCATTGTTTGAGTCCACAATGATCCCTGGATGTAGGTGAACTACAACTCCAAAACCAAAGGACACTGCCCATCAAACCCTTCCAGTATTTTCTGTTGGTCATGGGAGAACTGTGTGCCAGGTTTGGTTCAATTCCATCATTGGTGGGGTTCAGAATGCTCTTTGATTGTAGATGAACTATAAATCCCAGCAACCACAACTCCCAAATGACAAAATCTATTTTGTTTTGAGTGAAGGACATACATTGGGCTGTTAGGTGTCTAGTGTTCAAATTTGGTGTCAATTCGTCCAGTGGTTTTTGAGTTCTGTTAATCCCACAAACGAACATTACATTGTATTGTCGAAGGCTTTCATGGCTGGAATCACTGGGTTGTAGGTTTTTCCAGGCTATATGGCCATGTTCTAAGAGGCATTTTCTCCTGATGTTTCGCCTGCATCTATGGCAAGCATCCTCACTACCTCTGGGGATGCTTGCCATAGATGCAGGCAAAATGTCAGGAGAAAATGCCTCTAAAACATGGCCATATAGCTCGGGAAAACCTACAACAACCCACCAGAACATTACATTTTTATTTATATAGATTATTATTATTATTATTATTATTATTATTATTATTTTCCATGTCAGGAGCGACTTGAGAAACTGCAAGTCGCTTCTGGTGTGAGAGAATTGGCCACTTTCAAGGACGTTGCCCAGGGCGCGGCCAAATGTTTTCCCATCCTGTGGGAGGCTTCTCTTATGTCCCTACATGAGAAGCTGGAGCTGACATATTGGAGCTCACCCCGCTTCCCATATTCGAACCGTCAACCTTTTGGTCAGCAGTCCTGCTGGCACCATTGCGCCACTGGGCACACTGTTATTAATGTTATGGATAGAAATTATTTGTTTGGGGGAGAAATAGAAGCCACTGAGGAAGAATTCTTGCCACAGTTTTGCATTCTTGTTCTGCTTGTTGCATTAAAAAGTGCTGGCTTTTTTGGATGAGCGGATTAGGGAATTCAGTATTTCGCCCTTTAGTTTTGTTTTCCGGGGCCGTTTCCCATATTACATACTCATCTTCCTGTAAAACATGCACCTAACAGTGTGCTGCTTCGAAACATATGCATGTAATTAATCTGGCAGATTATGAAGATTAAAGGTATTAGGCAGACAAAATTCTGACGAAGTCACGCTGTAACGTTGCTAAAGGAGTCATTGGATACGTGTCGTCGAAGGCTTTCATGGCCGGAATCACTGAGTTGCTGTGAGTTTTCTGGGCTGTATGGCCATGCTCCAGAAGCATTCTCTCCTGATGTTTTGCCCACATCCATGGCAGGCATCCTCAGAGGTTGTGAGGTCTGTTAGAAACTAGGTAAGTGGGATTTACGTATCTGTGGTGGGAGAAAGAACTCTTGTCTGTTGGAGGCAAGTGTGAATGTTGCATTTAGCAATGAATGGCTTTGCAGCTTCAATACCTGGCTTCTTCCTGCCTGGGGAAATACTGTCTTGGGAAGCGTTAGCTGGCCCTGATTAATTCCTGTCTGGAATTCCTCTGGTTTTTGGGTGCTGCTAATCATTTACTGTCATAATTTTGGAGCCAGATTTTATATTGTCGAAGGCTTTCATGGCTGGAATCACTCAGTTCTTGTGGGTTTTTTCGGGCTATATGGCCATGCCTCTAGAACATGGCCATATAGCCCGAAAAAACCCACAAGAACTGAGCCAAATTTTGTTCATTTGTATGATTTCCTCCTTTCTGTTGAAATCGTCCACATGCTTGTGGGTTGCAATAGCTTCTTTGTGTAGCTGCAAGGCCATTCAGTGCTAATCAAGGCATCCAATTGCAACATTCACAACATTCACACTTGTCTCAAGCAGACCAGAGTTCTTTCTCCCACCTTGGACATTACTCCACAGATATATAAACCCCACTTGCCTAGTTTCCAACAGACCTCACAACCTCTGAGGATGCCTGCCATAGATGTGGGCAAAATGTCAGGAGAGAATGCTTCTGGAACATGACCATACAGCTTGGAAAACTCACAGCAACCCAGTCATTGGAGTGGGTTAAACCCTTGTGCCAACAGGACTGAAGATCGACAGGTCGCAGGTTCGAATCCAGGGAGAGCGCGGATGAGCTCCCTCTGGCAGCTCCAGCTCCTCATGCAGGGACATGAGAGAAGCCTCCCACAAGGATGGGTAAAACTTCAAAACAAACGGGCGTCTCCTGGGAAACGTCCTTGCAGACAGCCAATTCTCTCACACCAGAAGCAACTTGTAGTTTCTCAAGTCACTTCTGACACACACACAAAAAGAAGTCACTGGATAGTATGCAAACGCTCAGACGCCTGTCTATATTTCTTCCTAAGACTCTGTATCTTGCACTGTTGGAGTAATTGTGACTGTCAGGTGTGCAGGAGTGCAGGTGAGGATGTGAGGAGATGAATCGAGGTAAGGAGGATAACTTCAGGTAAGGAAGAGAAGGTGCTTGGGCTCATTCCGTAGCATTTGAACCCTGGGTCGTGAGAGATCTTCACAGCATCTCTGAAGTGCATTTTCTGATTTACAGAGAGAGATTTCAGCCATGGAGATGAGTTTCTAAGAAACTGGGATATTGTTTTTTAGTTGCAGAGAAAATTCTCTGCTGGGTATACCCTCTCTTTCCCCCAAAATAGGGATCTAACCAGAAAACAATAGCTAATGTGATTTTTTTTCTTGAGCATGCTCGTCATATAAACCCTATCCACAAAATAAGCCCCAATTAAAGATTGACAGCCAGACTGATCCATTTACCAGTAGTGCATCTGTTGCAACACATGGCAGATGTATTGAATTGTGATACACACACACACACACTAGCCGTCCCCTGCCACACATTGCTGTGGCCCACATGGGGGTTCTGTGTGGGAGGTTTGGCCCAATTCTATCGTTGGTGGGGTTCAGAATCTCTGTGCTTGTAGTTGAATTATAAATCCCAGCAACTACAACTCCCAAATGTCAAGATTCTATTTCCCACAAACTACACCAGTGTTGACATTTGGGCATATTGAGTATTCATGTAGAGTTTGGTCCAGATCCATCATTGTTTGTATCCACAGTGCTCTCTGGATGTAGGTGAACTACAACTCCAAAACCAAAGGACACTGCCCACCAAACCCTTCCAGTATTTTCTGTTGGTCATGAGAGAACTGTGTGCCAAGTTTGGTTCAATTCCATCATTGGTGGGGTTCAGAATGTTCTTTGATTGTAGGTGAACTATAAATCCCAGCAACTACAACTCCCAAATGACAAAAGTCATTTTTTTGAGTGAAGGACATGCATTGGGTTGTTAGGTGTCTTGTGTCCAAATTTGGTGTCAATTCGTCCAGTGGTTTTTGAGTTCTGTTAATCCCACAAATGAACATTACATTTTTATTTATATAGATATAATGGTAACTTTAACTTGGGGACCTGGCAGTGCCTGGGTTATTTGAGAAAGGTATTGTTTGTGCTCCAAATTTAGTCCAGAATTAATGTGAACAGGGTTCAGTGGGTGTGGGTGTACTACAACTCCCATATGCAAGTCCCATTGTCTATGGTCCATCCTTCTCCAAACTGCACCAGGACATAGAGTGGGTCATGGGGGCTCTGTGTGCCAAGTTTGATCTTGATCAGTCATTGATGTGGATCGCAGTTGTCTCAGGAAGTGAGTGAAGATACTGCAAGTCCCGTCATCCATGGTCCATGCTCTTCGGGGTTGAGCACTCCAGCTAGAGGCCAGCTGTGACCAGCAGTGCTGTAGAATTTGAAGAGGCATGAATGGAGGGTGAAAGGGAGAAATGTGCCAAGAGGAAGGCGCGTTGGCTTGGCTTGATGCGCCTTCCTCTTGGCACACAGAACCCCCATGACTAACTCAACTCACTGGAGGAGTTTGAGGGGACTGACTCACTATAGTGGGAGTTGTAGTTTATCCTACAGCCAGAGAGCACACTGAACCCCATCAAGGATGCATCTAGAGCCAACTTACCCGGCATAATAAAATTTGAGTATGGATTGAGTTTTTCAGGGTTAACCTGGCATGATGGGAGTTGTACTTCACCCACAACCTTATGCATTGTGTACAATTTACTTACTTACTTACTTACTTACTTACTTACTTACTTACTTACTTACTTACTTAGGCAATCCCTTGTTATCTGAGTAGGATAGTCTTCCAAGTTCGGTGTATTGGCGGTGGGTCCGTAGGTGACTGTGGAGCCCTATTCTTGACCCGCATCTTCTGCCGCAGTGAGGGCATCGGTTTCCAGACGGAAGGCGGTCCCAATCGGGGTTGGCTTGATGCGCCTTCCTCTTGGCACGCTTCTCCCTTCCACCCTCCATTCATTTCTCTTCAAATTCTACAGCACTGCTGGTCACAGCTGGCCTCCAGCTGGAGCGCTCAAGGGCCAGGGCTTCCCAATGCCAGAGTTTTGTGTACAATTTACTTACTTACTTAGGCAATCCCTTGTTGTCCGAATAGGATAGTCTTCCAAGTTCGGTTTATTGGCGGTGATTGTGGAGCCCTATTCTTGACCAGCATCTTCTGCCATAGTGAGGGCATTGGTTTCCAGGTGGAAGGCAATCACAGTCGGGGTTGGCTTGACGCGCCTTCCTCTTGGCACGCTTCTCTCTTTCATCCTCCATTTGTGCCTCTTCAAATTCTACAGCACTGCTGGTCACAGCTGGCCTCCAGCTGGAGCGCTCAAGGGCCAGGGCTTCCCAATGCCAGAATTTTTAAGGTTGGCTTTGAGCCCATCTTTAAATCTCTGTACAATTAAATAACCTGAGTACAATTAAATAACACGAGCAATGCTGGGTAGCCAAGCTAGCAAATAAATAAATATTTTTATTGACATCATATTATGTTGATGACACGACTGTATTTGAATTAAGGTAGATTTTTGCACATCCATAAATGTAGATTTATTTATTTATTTACCTTACTTATATACCTCTGTTCTCAGCCCGAAGGCGACTCACAGCGGTTTACAACAAATAAGAACAGCAAAAATTCCAATGCTACAATGTAAAAACAGTTAACTACCTAACACATTACACAATTAATAAACAATTACTACAATACCCATTCACTGTCGTCTCGTCATCAAAAACATGTTCCAGATTCGTCATCCATTGTTCCATTCCAGTGTTCATTAACCAATCATTGCACTAATTATTCGAACGCCTGCTCAAACATCCAGGTCTTCACCTTTTTGCGGAATACCATTAGAGATGGTGCTAGTCTAATGTCCGTAGGAAGGGCGTTCCACAGCCAAGGAGCCACCACCGAGAAGGCCCTATCTCTCGTCCCCGCCAGCCGAGCTTGAGAAGCAGGCGGGATCGAGAGCAGGGTCTCCCCGGAAGATCTCAAAGTCCTGGTGGGTTCATAGGCAGAGATGCGGTCGGATAGGTAGCTTGGGCCCGAACCGTTTAGGGCTTTAAAGGCCAACGCCAGCACTTTGAATTGAGCCTGGTAGCAGATTGGCAGCCAGTGGAGTTGGCGCAACAGGGGGGTTGTATGCTCCCTGCGCTCCGCTCCTGTTAAGATCATGGCTGCCGAGCGTTGGACTAGTTGGAGCTTCTGAGCCGTCTTCAAAGGCAACCCCACGTAGAGAGCGTTGCAGTAGTCTAAACGGGATGTAACCAGAGCGTGGACTACCGTGGCCAAGTCAGACTTCCCAAGGTACAGGCGCAGCTGGCGCACAAGCTTTAGCTGTGCAAATGCTCCCCTGGTCACCGCCGAAACCTGTACATGATAAAATAAGATGCCCCCTGAACATAAGCCCTCATCTGTCGTTTGGAGCTAAAAATGAAAACAAGACCCTTTGGAAAGATGGTACTTGGATGCCATTTGCTGTTTTTGGATCTCCCTTTATGCTCCTGCTCCATACGTTCCTGTGGCCTAAACATAGAGAGCGGCCTCACAGGACATCCAGTTGACCGCGCGGGCACACTCAGCATCTCTCTCTAAATAGGAGAGTTAATAATACCCGCTTTCCCCTCAATTGACCTGTGATTATGACTGAATGCTGGAGAGTTTAAAAGTGTCTATTAGAAGCTTATTAAGTTCCTAATGGTTAACTAGAGGCCGTCCTCTTGAAGAAATATGGCTTTTGCAGGCTCTGAATGTTTAATATGGCGGCCGTGATGTTTTGAATTGGGAAGCTGCACACTTGAGCATTCCTTAGTCGTGGTTGCTGAGTTTTTCCTTTGGAAAACTTGGAATTTACGTCTTACTTAGGTGATCCCTCATAGCCTGAGGATGATGGTCCTCTAAGTGTAGTGTCTCGGGTCCGTAGGTGGCTGTGGAGCCCTATTCTTGACTCCCATGTCCTCCCGCAGTGAAGTTTCCATGTGGAAGGCAGTCCTGGTCAGGGTTGGCTTGGCACAGCTTCCTCTTGGCATGTTTCTCCTTTTCCCCCTCCATTCATGCGTCTTCGAATTCCGCAGCACTGCTGGTCACAGCTGACCTCCAGCTGGAGCGCGCAAGGGTCAAGGCTTCCTAGTTTTCAAAAAGAGGTCTGAAAAACTAGGCTTATACTCGAGTATATACAGTATATAGCAGGGTTGAGAGGATAATAGCTTTATAAACAAGCACCTTGTTCTCCCTATGGATGTCCCGATCCTCAAACACTCTCTGCTTCATTTGGAAAAATGCTGCACTTGCAGAGCTCAGGTGACTTGGACTGGATGGCCCATGAGGTCTCTTCCAACTCTTTGATTCTATGAACTGCATTGTTTAATATTTAGTCTAATTTTGTGTGTAAATATCTGTAGTTACTAAATTAGTTGACTGGCATATATTTTTTGTTAGCAAACGTTCCACTGCTGGCTAGATACTGCCATTAGTTTCTATGTACAGCGATCAGTTAAATTGGTAAGCCGTGCTGGAAGGAAACAGATGATGCTCAGATCCCTTGAAGCTTATGCACAGCACGGATGATTTCATGCTGCATTCATTCTGCTGTTTTGAGATAAGTGTCCTTCCTGTGTTTTGAGGAAATCCTGGAGCTGTGTATATACACACTGAGCCAGTCATCCATTCTTCATAGGGATGACTCCACTGTCTTGTGTGTTCCTTCAGATTCCAGGGAAAACTTCACACAGCTTTTCCTTGCCTGCTGGCATTGGAGATTTGGAAGAGGCATGGACACATTTGGCCTCTTCCTCCAAATGTTTTGGACTTCAACTCCCACCATGACGCCTTTGTATCCTCTTTTCATTAGGCCTCACATGGAATAGTAAAAGTAAAGGTTTTCCCCTTGACATTAAGTCCAGTCGTGTCCAACTCTGGAGGTTGGTGCTCATCTCTATTTCTAAGCCAAATAGCCAGCATTGTCCATAGACATCTCCAAGGTCATTGGCCGGCATGATGGCATGGAGCACCGTTACCTTTCCGCCGGAGCGGTACCTATTGATCTACTCACATGTTTTTGAACTGCTAATAATAATAATATTATAATAATAATTTATAATTTATAATAATAATATAAATAATACCATAAATGAATATTATAAAATAACCATAGCTATAGAAATACGATATAATAACACCATAAAATTATAATACAAAATAATGCTAAAAATAATAGTAAATAACAACAACACACACTTACATTAAGTCCAGTCGTGTCCGACTCTGAAGGTTGGTGCTCATCTTCATTTCGAAGCCGAAGAGCTGGTATTGTCCATAGACGCCTCCAAGGTCATTGGCCGGCATGATAGCATGGCGTGCCATTACCTTCCCAACGAAGAGGTATCTATTGATCTACTCACATTTGCATGTTTTCAAACTTCTAGGTTGGCAGAAGCTGGGGCTAACAGCGGCAGCTCACCCCACTCCCTATCGGTCAGCAATTTCAGCAGCTCGGCGATTTAACCCACTGTGCCACTGGAATACTCACATGGAATACTGTGTCCAATTCTGGGCAACACAGTTTTAAAAAGATATTGACAACCTGGAAGTCTGATCTAGAGACTAGGCCTTAAGATATTGATTCCTGACATTCTTTGCATGGAATTGGCAACTAATGGCTTAGTGATTTGGGATTGACCCTTTATATTATAGGACAAAGTCCTCTTTTCCTTTGACCCAAGCTGCACCTTTGATTAGTTTTCTTGTTTGCACAACTCTTTCTGTTTGCTATCCTTTGCTCTCTTTTTTCCCCTTTTGTCTTTTCCACTCAGACATGAATGTATGTAAAAGTAAGTAAAGTGTTGCCGGATGATGTTGTTGATTGTTGCTTCCAAGTTTCAACCTATGACCTTTGTTTGCTTCTTAGTATTCTTGTATCATGAACCCATATATATAAGGTCCTTTCTTGGGCACTCCGTTTACACATCCACAAATAATAATAATAATAATAATAATAATAATAATAATCATCATCATCATCATCTCTTTTTTTTTCCTTTTCTCTGATAGTACTTTTGGTACTATTGTTGGAGAGTGGTCCCTGGTCAAAACAAGATTGGGAACCATTGTTCTATCCTGAACACATAGATTTTCTGTCTTATTTCCTAGCTGACTTTGTGATGTTTTCCATCCCTAATTGCTCAGGGATTAAGATAGTGGAAAACCTGAAGTAGGTGGAGCCACGCTGGACCCTCCACCATGCTTTTTCCAATGGCACTTATTGACAGATGCAGAACATCTTCTTTGGTTTGAGCCTTTGAGAGTTATAGCTCTTTGTGTGCCGAAGTCTCATGTTTAATTCAGTTTGCAGGGTCTCCCTGGCAGAAGGGCTGGAAAAGGCCGTATCTGACATCCTGGGAGGGCAGCTTCCTGGATAACATGGGAACAGCAATCTGGTTCAACCTCCAGTCGTTCTGTTGTGCTCATATCCTGTACCATGTTCTGTCATGCAGATGGTCCCCTTTTCCTCCTTTCCCTTTTTCCAATGCAGCGTGAATCACTGATGTAGGAGCATTTATCGCAAGATAGGAAAGTCCATTGCTTAATATTTCCCTCCTTGGCTTTATCTATGACTCATGCTGTCATTCTTCTTACTTAATAGTGAATCATCAACCCAGAGCTAAGGAGAAGGAGAGGACTAGAAGCGGGTGTTTCTGACAATGTTAGCCAGAGGCAATTTTTCCCCCCTGACAGCAGCTTCTCAACTGTATCTTACCAACAAAATAAGGAGTGGAATCTCTTAGGATATGGCAATGCCCGTATATCCAATTAGCATCCAGTTCAGCATGTTACATACATGCTTTGGTGTCCTCCTTGGTTAAATTATTGCTTGATGTTTTCCTTCAAGTCATTGCCAACATATGGCAACCCTAAGGGTTTCTGTGGCAAAATGTGATGGCATTCCTGAAAGAATATTGCTTTCTCGGGATAGTATAGTTTCCCCAAGGGTTTCCCAATGGGTTTCTATGTGAGATTCAGGATTTGAACCTAGTCCTAGTCCCAAACCACTATGCCATACCAATGGCCTCATGACTATATCTGTACAATCTATATAAATAAAAATGTAATGTTCATTTGTGGGATTAACATAACTCAAAAACCACTAGAGAATTGACACCAAATTTGGACACAAGACACCTATCAGACCGACAAGTGACCATCACTAAAAAAACCCCACTGAAAAACATATCGGAAGGGATGTAAAAAGCCCAAAAATAAAATATACATTACAACGCATGCACAAAACCACATATTGTTCTGTCGCGTGCTGGGCCTGTAACAGCTGTACTTTTCTATAGGACGTATACTTTAAGCCCAGCGGGAAGCCAGGGGGCCTCAAAGAGAGGTTCTCAGGGATTTTTCTGAAGTGATGGTCTTTTAGAGTCTTTAATGATACAACAAAATCTTTATTATGGAACAAACAACAAATCTTCAATGGTTCAAACAGCACTTCAAGGCTTTCTTAGTCTAGTCCTCAATGGACTGGTACCTGACTTTGATTAACTGAACCTTCTCTGTAGGAAAAACCCTATTTAACCTCTCCCAGGCTGTCTATTATCTATGCCTCGTCGGTGTGGGACCTACTACCGATTCCAAGTGCGTCTGGGTATCGAGTAGACCTACCATCCGAGGCTTGAAGATATTTCAGCTGGAGTTCCGTGGATCTGTAAGGCTGTTCTCCCTTCGAGAATTCTTAGAAACTTCAGGGCTGTTCCCTCTGATGCTGTGAGGCTGAGAGGCTGTGAGCTCTCAGACAGAGCTTTTGGGACCTTTCTCCTGGAATTTCTGCTTGTGTATCTCCAAATGTTACTTTTCCCTGGATGGTTACTTTTTCCCTGGATGGTTATTGAGAAAGGAAGCTTTTCTACGGGACGAGCTGGTCTATGCCCTATAGCTTAGCTACCTTGTGTGAGACTGCCCAAAAATGGCTCCTTTCCCTCCCAGAGCCCAGAACAAGGGGCGGAACCAAAGCTTAATTATGATGGACAGGAGGCCTGTCCTATGACTGCAAAACAGATAACAGAAAGAAAATAAAGTTGGAGCTCCTGGTACAGCTGTACCAGCACACATATATATACATACATACACACACACAAAACAAATATACACAGACTGGGTTACAGCAACGCATGGCAGGGGACAGCTAGTATCTATATAAATAAAAATTTCATGTTCGTTTGTGGGATAAACATAACTCAAAAACTACTGGATGAATTGACACCAAATTTGGACACAAGACACCAGTCAGGCCAACAAGTGACTATCACTTATAAAACCACCGGAAAACACAGCGGAAGAGACTTAAAAAGTCCAAATATAAAAAATAGATTACAATGCATGCGCAAAACCATATATATATATATATATATATATATATATATATATATATATATACACACACACACACACATACATACATACACACACACACACACACATGCACAAATATATATACATATATTCACACACAAAACATATATACACAGACTGGGCCACAGCAACGCGTGGCAGAGGATGGCTAGTGATATATAAAAAGTAAACTACTTTCTCAATTTGAGCCCAATTAAAGTGGACTTAGTTGATGTGAAGGATCCCCTGGTGGCACAGTGGGTAAACCTCTGAGCTGCTGAACTTGTTGACCGAAAGATCACAGGTTCGAATCCAGAGAGCGGTGTGAGCTCCCACTGTTGGTTCCAACTTCTGCCAACCTAGCAGCTCGAAAACATGCAAATATGAGAAGATGAATAGGTACAACTCCATCAGGAAGATAATGGCACTCCATACAGTTATGCCAGCCACATGACTTTAGAGGTGTCTACGGACAATGTCAGCTCCTTGGATTAGAAATGGAGATGAGCACCAACCTCCAGAGTTGGACATGACCAGACTTAATGTCAGGGGAAACCTTTACCTTTACCTAGTTGATGTGATGCAAGCCTAAGCACACAGAGCTTCCAACCGAATTTGTCAGTATGTTTACTAATATGTCTAGTCCCGGAGGGTAGAAAAAAGTAAACAACAACAATCTAGAAACATTTGTCCTCTTAATAGAATATTTTAGGAGTAACTCTTTTTTGCTTCCTCCCACCCAAATTGTAGACAGTGTTGTAGTCTGGCAAGCATCAGAGGATTTTTCTGAATGTTCATAGGATGAGTCGGCCGTGGATGATGGGTTTCAAAGTGAAGAGCCTGAGCGATCAGAGGGAATTGCAGGCAGACAAAGCTGATGTTTAAGATTATTCAGTTCGTTCCCAGGAAACAGAGGAAAATGAAAGTATCTGTTCCACTGAGAAAAGGCCTTGGGGAGACAAGGAGTTTTCAAGAGAGAATAGATTAGACCTGAGAACGCAGGGTATGAAAAGCAGGCAAACCAGATATTCCTAGAGAGTTTGAGATAAGACCTTGAGTTCCAGATGTTAGGCATGATGTCATGAGTGTCTTGGAGGGCTTAAATTAAGTGGTTTACTTTCAGGCTTTTCAGAGGAGACAACTTGGCTTTAGGAGATCGGCCTTCTGTTTCTGATTCCACTTTCTTGGTTCATGTATTGTTAAGATTCCTGATTCATGTTCCTGTTTATGCCTTTGTTTGTCTGGGAAAATTTACCTTGAAGAAGTTCTTGCTTTTATGTTCATGGATATACCTTTGGATTAATTCTGTGCTTTTGGATTCCTTGGTTTTGTGTTCTAACCTGGCCTTTTTGGGTGACTGCTATTGAACTCTGGCTTCTTTTGAGAATTGCATTTTTATATCTTTACTGACTCTTTTGTATTTTGACTTTTTCCTTTGTATATAATTTCTTTAATGAACATTCGCTTATTGGTGTACTCGACTCTGGTGTCCAGTGCTAGAGAGCAAAAAACAGTGGATTTCCAATACTTTTGATGAATCAGTGCCCCTTTAATCTTCTATGTATCTCTTTCTTTGGTTTTCCATGCTCTTCTTTTGTCAACAAATGGTAGTCTTTGATAAGAATGCTTGCTCATTTTTGGAAAAAGCATAGTAGTAAGGGAGATCCCAGAGCCAAGAGTGTGCCTCTGCAAATTCTGCAAATTCTTACAAAATATTTGGGAAATGGGTTCTAATTGAGGGTGGTGTATGCAAAGACATGTGTGTACATGTATGTATGCCTTCAAGTCACCTGTTGTTTTATGGCAGTGGTTCTCAACCTGTGGGTCCCCAGGTGTTTTGGCCTACAACTCCCAGAAATCCCAGCAAGTATGCCAGCTGTTAGGACCGGGACTGTGGCACAGCTGGCTGGGAGTCGGTTGCATTAGGATCACTACTGCCCGAAAGGTCATGAGTTCGAAGCCAGCCCGGGTCGGAGTGAGTTTCTGACCAATTTGTGTACCTTGCTGTTGACCTTTGTAGCTCGAAAGAGAGTTGCATCTGTCAAGTAAGAAATCTAGGTACCGCTTATCTGGGGAGGCTAATTTATGATGCCATAAAAATCTCCAGCAAGCATGCAAAGAATGAGGAAGTACTTCATCAGTATCACAAATGGATGGTGAAGCAACAGCTCCCCTGGTGGCCAGAATACCCTCATGAAAAAGCTGGAATGTTAAATAGCCTCTGTGTGTCTGTGTTTATGTGGGGAGGCTAATATAACTAATTTATGATGCCATAAAAATCTCCAGCAAGCCTGCAAAGAATGAGGAAGTACTTCATCGGTATCACAAATGGACAGTAAAGTGACAGCTCCCCTGGTGGCCAAAATACCCTCAAGAAAAAGCTGTAATGTTAAATAGCCTCTGTGTGTCTGTGTCTATGTGGGGAGGCTAATATAACTAATTCTCTGTGTCTATGTGGGGAAGCTAATATAACTAATTTATGATGCCATAAAAATCTCCAGCAAGCCTGCAAAGAATGAGGAAGTACTTCATCGGTGTCACAAATGGACGGTGAAGCAACAGCTCCCCTGGTGGCCAGAATATCCTCATGAAAAAGCTGGAATGTTAAATAGCCTCTGTGTGTCTGTGTCTATGTGGGGAGGCTAATATAACTAATTTATGATGCCATAAAAATCTCCAGCAAGCATGCAAAGAATGAGGAAGTACTTCATCAGCATCCCAAATGGACAGTGAAGCTACAGCTCCCCTGATGGCCAGAATACCCTCATGAATATGCGGGAATGTTAAATAGCCTCTGTGTGTCTGTCTATGTGGGGAGGCTAATATAACTAATTCTCTGTGTCTATGTGGGGAAGCTAATATAACTAATTTATGATGCCATAAAAATCTCCAGCAAACCTGCAAAGAATGAGGAAGTACTTCATCGGTGTCACAAATGGATGGTGAAGCGACAGCTCCCCTGGTGGCCAGAATACCCTCAAGAAAATGCTGGAATGTTAAATAGCCTCTGTGTGTCGGTGTCTATGTGGGGAAGCTAATATAACTAATTCTCTGTGTCTATGTGGGGAAGCTAATATAACTAATTTATGATGCCATAAAAATCTCCAGCAAGCATGCAAAGAATGAGGAAGTACTTCATCGGTGTCACAAATGGATGGTGAAGCAACAGCTCCCCTGGTGGCCAGAATATCCTCATGAAAAAGCTGGAATGTTAAATAGTCTCTGTGTGTCTGTGTCTATGTGGGGAGGCTAATATAACTAATTCTCTGTGTCTATGTGGGGAAGCTAATATAACTAATTTATGATGCCATAAAAATCTCCAGCAAGCATGCAAAGAATGAGGAAGTACTTAATCGGTGTCACAAATGGCCGGTGAAGCAACAGCTCCCCTGGTGGCCAGAATATCCTCATGAAAAAGCTGGAATGTTAAATAGCCTCTGTGTGTCTGTGTCTATGTGGGGAGGCTAATATAACTAATTCTCTGTGTCTATGTGGGGAAGCTAATATAACTAATTTATGATGCCATAAAAATCTCCAGCAAGCATGCAAAGAATGAGGAAGTACTCATCGGTGTCACAAATGGACGGTGAAGCAACAGCTCCCCTGGTGGCCAGAATATCCTCATGAAAAAGCTGGAATGTTAAATAGCCTCTGTGTGTCTGTGTCTATGTGGGGAGGCTAATATAACTAATTCTCTGTGTCTATGTGGGGAGGCTAATATAACTAATTTATGATGCCATAAAAATCTCCAGCAAGCATGCATAGAATGAGGAAGTACTTCATCAGTGTCACAAATGGACGGTGAAGCGACAGCTTCCCTGGTGGCCAGAATACCCTCAAGAAAAAGCTGGAATGTTAAATAGCCTCTGTGTGTCTGTGTCTATGTGGGGAAGCTAATATAACTAATTTATGATGCCATAAAAATCTCCAGCAAGCCTGCAAAGAATGAGGAAGTACTTCATCAGTATCATAAAAGGATGGCGAAGCGACAGCTCCCCTGGTGGCCAGAATACCATCAAGAAAAAGCTGGAATGTTAAATAGCCTCTATGTGTCTGTCTAGATATGTTGTGTGTCTATGTCATTGAATGTTTGCAATGTATATGTTCATTGTAATCCGCCCTGAGTCCCCTGTGGGGTGAGAAGGGCAGAATATAAATACTGTAAATAACTAATTTTTTTGGAGTTGAAGGTCAAAACATCTGGGGACCCACAGGCTGAGAACCATTGATTTATGGTGACCCAAGAATTTCCGAAAGTTTCCTTACTCAATGAATGTGTGTTGGGATGTAATATTCAAGGGAGAGGAGGAGCCAGGACGAGAGAGCAAGCCTACATTCACTTGCCTTTGTTTTCTGTGCTGTAATCGTCCCCCGAGAGAAACCTGAGACTAGTTCATGGTGAGCTAATTAAAGAAACCATTGGCACTATGCATCCTTCTTTTGCAAACAGCACAGTCAATTGGCAAAATAGAGTTGCTTGCGGGAGAAACTCTCTGTGCCAAAAGACTGACCTCTGTCTGTCTCATCCTGACAGTTCTGGGAATTAACATTAAATAAGATGGAATCCATGCTTTCCTCTGTGCTGTTTACATCTCTTTTCTCTGCAGGGCCGCTTATGGTTCATTGCAGAGCTTCTGAGTCGCAATTGTTTCTCACAGCCAAATACTTTGACAAGAGTGACATACATACTTCTTTAAATATTTTTGTGATACGGCATTGAATGAGAAATAGCTTGTCTTTCATCAGATGTGTTGGAGCACAGTGGCACAATGGTTAAACCCTTGTGTCAGCAGGACTGAAGACCGACAGGTTGCAGGTTCGAATCTGGAGAGAGTGTGGATGAGCTCCATCTGTCAGCACCAGCTCCCCATGCGGGGTCATGAGAGCAGCCTCCCACAAGGATGGTAAAGCATCAAAAAATCCAGGCGTCCCCTGTGCAACGTCCTTGCAGACGGCCAATTCTCTCACACCAGAAGCGACTTGCAGTTTCTCAAGTCGCTCCTGACACAGAAAAAAAATCAGATGTGTTGGAGCCCCAGTGGCGCAATGGGTTAAACCAGTGGTTCTCAACCTGTGGGTCCCCAGGTGTTTTGGCCTATAACTCCCAGAAATCCCAACTAGTTTACCAGTTGTTAGGATTCCTGGGAATTGAAGGCCAAAACATCTGAGGACCCACAGGTTGAGAACCACTGGGTTAAACCCTTGTGCCAGCTGAACTGCTGACCTGATGTGTTGGAGCCCCAGTGGCGCAATGGGTTAAACAAGTGGTTCTCAACCTGTGGGTCCCCAGGTGTTTTGGCCTACAACTCCCAGAAATCCCAACTAGTTTACCAGTTGTTAGGATTTCTGGGAATTGAAGGCCAAAAACATCTGGGGACCCACAGGTTGAGAACCACTGGGTTAAACCCTTGTGCCAGCTGAACTGCTGACCTGAAGGTTGGGTTGCTGACCTGAAGATCGGTGGTTCCAATCATGAGACAGAGTAAGCTCCCGCCTGTCAGCGCTAGCTTGTGGGGACATGAGAGAAGTCTCTTAGCTAACATATCTGGGCATCCTTAGGGCAACGTCTCTGTAGACGGCCAATTCTCTCAAACCAAAAATGACTTGCAGTATGTTCTCAAGTCTCTTCTGATACGATACAAAAAAAATTAGATGTTGTTGTTGTTGTTATATAATAACATCAATTCTATTGATCATCTTAGAGTTAGTAACCGCAGAAACAACTTTAGCTAACATATCCGGGCATCCCCTGGGCAACGTCTCTGTAGACAGCCAATTCTTTCAGTCAAGAAATGTCTTGCAGTATGTTCTCAAGTCGCTTCTGATACTATTAAAAAATCAGATGTGTTGTTGTTGTTATATAGTAACATCTATTTGTCACCTTAGTGAGAGTTAGTAACTAAAGAAACAACTTGATTATAAAAGTGTTAGTGGATGACCCCGTCGGTTTGGCTTGTTGTAGACTGGACAGACTTGCCTTGAATGACAGTTTAATCTCTGCCCTCAAATCGCCTGTTGACTTGCAGTGGCCTCCTGGATTTCATTGGATTGTTGTAAACAAGGAATACTCAAAAGTGGCTTGCCATGGCTTTCCTCTGAAATACAGGTATCCTCTAAAATACTTGGGATACCAGGTATTCCTCTGAAAAATCCACTAACCTAAAGTTCCTCAATGTGGATAAGAGCAAAACAGACAGCAATCTTCCAAAGCGAACTAGAGTACGAGGCTCAGAGGCTGCTCCCTTGAAGCACTAAAGCCCTACACTCTCGTACTGGCACTCCCACTTAGCTCAAAATGCTGCTCACATTTCAAATGCATATTCACATGAAACAATAAAAAAGAGAGGACAACTTTAAAATGTTAGAAACACAATGTTGTGACAAGGATGCCTAAAGCAGCATCAAGTGAAGAGGCAGAAGCATCGTTCCTTCTTCCTCCTGTCCTCCTTCAAGCCTCCCTCCCTCTCTTGGTGTCTCTCTCCTTCTGTCTCTTTATGAAGCCAAATAGACAGGAATAAAACCACACAAAATCCACTAACCAAAAGTTTCTCAAAGTGGACAAGAGCAAAGTAGACAGCAATCTCCTAAAGCGGACTAGAGCATGAGGCTCGGAGGCTGCTCCCTTGAAGCACAAAAGCCCTGCACTCTTGTACTGGTGCTCCTGCTTAACTCAAAACACTGTTTGCATTTCAAAACAAAACCTGGACCGAATGACATTTCTTAACTCAAAACAAACTCCCAAAGCGGACTAGAGCACGAGGCTCAGAGGCTGCTCCCTTGAAGCACTAAAGCCCTACACTCTCATACTGGCGCTCCCGCTTAAGTCAAAACACTGTTTGCATTTCAAAACAAAACCTGGACCTAATGACAGTTCTAAACTCAAAACAAACTCCCAAAGCAGACTAGAGCATGAGGCTCGGAGGCTGCTCCCTTGAAGCACTAAAGCCCTACACTCTCATACTGGCGCTCCCGCTTAACTCAAAACGCTGCTTGCATTTCAAAACAAAACCTGGACCTAATGACAGTTCTTAACTCAAAACAATCTCTCAAAGCGGACTAGATCATGAGGCTCAGAGGCTACTCGCTTGAAGCACAAAAACCCTACACTCTTGTACTGGTGCTCCCGCTTAATACAAAACGCTGCTCGCATTTCAAAACAAAACCTGGACCGAATGACAGTTCTTAACTCAAAACAAACTCCCAAAGCGGACTAGAGCACAAGGCTCAGAGGCTGCTCCCTTGAAGCACTAAAGCCCTACACTCTCATACTGGCGCTCCCGCTTAACTCAAAATGCTGCTCGCATTTCAAAGCAAAATCTGGGCTGAACGACAAATCTTAAACACTCAAACCACTCTTACATTGGGATGCACTTAAGTCAAGGTTCCACTGTACATACTTTGAAGGTTGTTTAATTGTTTATTTGTTTGCAGAAGCAGAACTTAAGTGCATTGCGATGACCATTTCTGTGGCTGATTTTTTTCTCTCCTGCGCCCTCCTTTAATTTTCAGGGAAGGCTGAGAAAGTTGATGGAATTTATGAAATCCAAGCCATTCTGTTGAGGAAATCTATTTTCAATTTTTGCCTGGTCTTTGTTGATTCAAAAACGTAACTATAATGGTTAAAGCTTCAAGTGGGGGGTAGGGAACTGGATGCTGAATGCAAGAATACAAAGCTGGCGCTTTTCAGGCTTCTCTCTGGTTTCACTTCATTCAACGGCATTTTAATGACTGCCTCGGAAAGGCTTTGCCTCCGGCTCCATGACTTGAAGTGACAGTTCCTGACCAGTTTGATCCAGCTGTCATTGACTGGAGGAAAAGGAACGACATGCCCTGATATACAGACTGTGATACTTCCCGATCTTCCTTTTAAGTAAATTAGGGAGAAATCAGCTACTATTAATAAAGGCCGAGATTCCGTTCTGTTTGTATCCAATGGAATTCAGTTACGGTGTCATTCAATAAGTATTGCTGAAATTTGATTTCATTGGTACAATACACATTTCCAGTCCTATGTGATATACCATTCCTGGTCGACAGAATATTTTTGTTTGCTTTTGGGGGTCTTTTATTTATCCAGTTGCATAAATTGCCCACTTTCCATTTGAGTTCATTATGGAAATGATATCATAATAGAAGCCCCCGGTGGCATAGTGGGTTAAACTGCTGAGCTGGTTGACCGAAAGGTCGCAGGTTTGAATCCGGGGAATGGGGTGAGCTCCCACTGTTAGCCCCAGCGTCTGCCAATCTAGCAATTTGAAAACATGCAAATGTGAGTAGATCAGTAGGTACAAATCAGCAAGCGAGAGTCCAAAAGTGGCAGGCTCAAACCCAGAACCTCAACCAATGGCTGATACCAAATGAAAGACTTCCCCCTGGGCACACAGAAGGCTGGGCGACTTGGAAGGCGCTGAACAGACTGCGCTCTGGCACCACGAGATGCAGAGCCAACCTCAAGAAATGGGGCTACAAAGTGGAGTCCATGACATGCGAGTGTGTAGAAGAGCAAGCCACTGACCACCTAGTGCAATGCAACCTGCCACGTGCACAATGGAGGACCTTCTTGCAGCAACACCAGAGGCACTCCAAGTGGCCAGATACTGGTCAAAGGACACTTAATCAACTACCAAGCTTGCAAACTCTGTGTTTTGTTTGTTTATTTGTTTGTTTGTTAAAAATGCAATGCAACTGTTTGGTCTGCCCTTGACACGATAAATAAATAAAGTAGGTTATTATTATTATTACCGTATTATTATTATTATTATCATCATCATCAAGGTGGCCAATTGAAACATTCACGCCTCCCTCCAACAGACAAGAGTTTTTTCTCCCACCCTGGACTTTATTCCACAGATATATAAACCCAATTTTCCTAGTTTGCAACAGACCTCACAACCTCTGAGGAGGCCTGCCATAGATGTGGGCGAAACGTCAGGAGATAATGCTTCTGGAACATGTCCAGACAGCCTGGGAAACTCACAGCAACCCAGATATCTCTCCTCATTCTCTAATCGGAAGGCATAGTGGGGAGTGACATTGTGCAGAGAGCTGGTTTCGGCTTTCATTGTCTTAAAATACCCCATTCGATGCCGAGAGAAACCTAGTTTTTGTCCAACCGCCTTGATTGCAGGGAAATTGAAATAATGATCTTTTTTCCTTGCATCTCAGCATGTGCTCCAAGTGAACATTGGATTCGGCAGTAGCTAGTTACAGCTTAAATAAAGGGGAAACTAAAGGTAGTGCATGATCCACTAATCAGCCCTGACTTGTGGGTTGCGAGCCAATTTCTGGTGGACCACTTGGATCCCCGGGGAGTAGCGAACTCCGGTTGAACGTTTTTCCTGCAGGATGTGGTCTGGGGCCTCATCCAGCTTGCGTTCTCAGGCAAGCATTCGTATGCAGGGTCATCTGAAACTAATTTGCCTTGCCTTCCCTGTTAAGGGAACTTGAGTGTACACTCTGTACACTCCCAACAAAACCCTTCTCAGCTACTACTTGCATACTTAGGTGATCCCTCGTTGTCAAAGTAAGATTGGGCTACAAGTTCGATGGGTCCATAGGTGACTGTGGAGCCCAATTCTTGATCTGCATCTTCTCCCACAGTGAGGGCATTGGTTTTCAGGTGGAAGGCGGTCCCAATCAGGGTTGGCTTGACGCATCTTCCTCTTGGCACATTTCTCTCTTTCGCCCTCCATTCATTCCTCTTCAAATTCTGCAGCACTGCTGGTCACAGCTGACCTCCAGCTAGAGCGTTCAATATAATAATAATAATAATAATAATAATAATAATAATAATGTATTGTCGAAGGCTTTCATGGCCGGAATCACTGGGTTGTTGAATTGTGTTTCGGCAATGCTGCGTTTGGTGGTCCCTATGTAGACTTGTCCACAGCTGCATGGCATACGGTAGAGTCCTGCAGAAGTGAGAACACGAATCAAGGAACAGGAAAGGCACTGCAGACTACTACAACCAGAGAAGTCAGCCATAGCAGAGCACCTGATGAACCAACCTGGACACAGAAATGCTGGACCACTCTCACAACCAACCATGTCAGACTACACAGAGACGCCATTGAAATACACAAGCATGTGGACAATTTCAACAGAAAGGAGGAAACCATGGAAATGAACAAAATCTTGCTACCAGTATTAAAAAAAAACCTCTAAAATCAAAACAGCAAAACAGCAGAGGGAAAACAATTAGGGACATCTAATCACCTCTCAACAAAAGATTGCTCCAGGCACTTCCAGGCTATCAAATGCTAATCAAGGTGGTCGGTCGAAACATTCCCACCTAGCTCCAGCAGACAAGAGTCCTTTGTCCCACACTGGTCATTCCACAGATATATAAACCCATTTTCCTAGTTCCAACAGACCTCACTACCTCTGAGGATGCTTGCCGCAGATGCAGGCGAAACGTCAGGAAAGAAAGCCTCTAGAACATGGCCATATAGCCCGAAAAAACCTACAACAACCCAATAATAATAATAATAATAATAATAATAATAATAATAATACTTTATTTATACCCCGCTCCATCTCCCCCAGCTTAGATGAGGCCACGCCCATCAATACAGTAAACACAATACACAAAAGCATAACACAAAGCATAACAAAACTAAAAAAGTAAAAAACATAAAATACAAAACCAAAATAATAAATGAGACAGCAGTATAAAATCGGACATTAAACACACAGGATTACACAGGAGATTGGGCAATGGAAATTGTTGGGGAGGGTGATCCAGATTGAGGAAGGAATTAATTGCACGAACCATAAAATAAAGTGCTTCTGAGGTCATTTGTGTGAAATTTGGTCAAGGAGTATCTTACGATCAGTCATTGAAGGCACATTGGAATAACCAGGTTTTCAAATGTCAAGGGCCAGGGCTTCTCAGTTCTCGGTTTTTAAGGCTGGCTTTGAGCCCATCTCTTTCCTGTCTCTGTTCTTGAGTTGTGAGTAGAGCAACTGCTTTGGGAGACGGTGATCGGGCATTCGGACAACGTGGCCGGTCCAGCAGAGTTCATGGCGGAGGAGCATCGCTACCTTCTCAGCTATAGGAATGTATAGGAATATGATCATGTAAGACAGAAGTAAATAAAGAGAGTTGTCCATCTCTATTTACATGACGACCTGTTCTTTCCATCTCTTTCATTTGGGAGTTGTTGGGATTTATAATTCATTAATTATAAACCTACAATCAAAGAGCATTCTGAATTCCACTAATGATGGACTTGAACCAAACTTGGCACACAGAACTACCACGACCAACAGAAAATACTGGAAGGGTTTGATGGGCATTGGTCTTGAGTTTTGGAATTGTAGTTCACCTACATCCAGGGAGCACTGTGGACTCAAACAATAGAATTATAGAATCATAGAGTTGGAAGAGACCTCATGGGCCATCCAGTCCAACCCCCTGCCAATGATATATCCGAACCAAACTTGGCACGACCGCTCAATATGCCCAAATGTGAACCCTGGTAGAGTTTGGGAATACAGACCTTTACATTTGGGAATTGTAGTTGCTGGGATTTATAGTTCATCTACCATCAAAGAGCTTTCAGAAGCCCACCAATGATAGAACTGAGCCAGACTTCCCACACAGAACCCCCATGCCTTGAAGGGACTTGCTGGCATGAGCCTCCCTCCAGCCTTGCATGCTCTCCCTCGCTCTCACATGTGCATCAGGCTGCCATGCGCTGAGCACACCTACTCTCCCTTCTCAGAAATAGCCTTCCCCTTGGCTGGGAGGCCAGCCAATCACAGTAGAGGAGGGCTTTTGGTTGTAGGATTTGCCATCTGTTTCCAAAAAGAAAGAGAAGGACAAACAGAGAAATCTTCTGCTTTCTCTGCCAAAGGGGTTCCTTAGGACATCAGAAACATATGTTTTCAGATGGTCTATGGTTACCCCTCTGAAACCCCCTCACAACCCCTCAGGTTAAGAAATGCTGGCTTAAAGAATGTTTATGGGGACTCTGTAATGGACATCAGCAATGTGCAGCATTGGGTGAACAACCTACGTAGTTTCAGTTTCAGTGGCTTGAATGACATTAAAAGAGCTTTAAAATCATGGGTCATGAACCAAAACCAAATTTTTCTGTGAGCCTTCCTCCAGCCTCATACGCTCTCCCTCACCTGGACATGCACACTATAATAACCTCCTTTATTGGCCGTCTGGGCAGGGGATCAAACAATCCCCACCACTGCCCCACCAATTATAATAACTTAGAGAGGTTATCTGGGCAGGGTGGACCAAAGAATCCCACCACTGTTTTTCCTGTCAATAAGGAATTCACACCACTTTGGCTCTGAGGGGATGTCTCGTTAGGTAAAACCTTCGCTGCCACCATAAACTAAAGAAACACGAACCCTCTAGCTATTTAAAATGTTAAAATGCTGTTTAAAATAATTAAAAGGCTTTTTACTCCACCAAATGATGTGTATTATCAAGGGCTTTCTTTGAGGGGGAAACAGGAGAGGTTGATTTCACAAGGAAAATGACTCCAACCAAAAATGGCACTTGACTCAGGCTTCAATTTTAAAAATAACAAGAAAGAGTTTATTGATTACAAATTACAGAATTATAAGTGAATGCAGGTTCAGAGGCTTAGCTGTTACAAATAAAAGTGTTCTTGTTTCTTAGAAGCGTAATGGTTACTTGAGAGAATGGTTCTTTCCTTTGTTACAATTTCTTAAACACAAAACCCAGCTATTTTTCTAAAATAGCTGTAACTCAGTCTGCCACAGCCTACTGTGCTGTGCAAACTACAGGCAAGCTGCCTATTCTTAACAGAGACTCCTAAAAAATCCAAATCCTACTCTAACCTCTCTCAGAACTGAACTCTACTCTACTCTACTCAGAACTGAACTCTACTCAGAACTGAACTCTACTCTACTGAACTGTCCAAATTAAGCTGCTCTCTTTCCCTCCATCTGGCTAACTCCGCCCCTCTTTTCCAAACCAATCCTGGCTGTTGCTGGGCTGGCTCAGGCCTAGGCCACTCCCCCCTCTCTGAGCTGGAGTTCCCTAAACTAAGATGGCTCCAGCAGCTCTCTGCCAGGCCTTCTAAGCTGAAACTACCTAGCCTGTCTCTTCCTGGGCCCTGCCACCCTGCTGGCAAGGTAAGGGATCTTCACACTGTCCTTGCTCAAGTGTAATGTAAGGGGATCTTTGACATAGACATTCCCCCCCCCCACCTTCCAAGAAGATGGTTTTTGCGGATGAAAAGTGTGCAGACCTTTCCCTTTCTCCCGCAGCAAAGCCTAAACCTTATACCTAAACTTAAGAGGCCTTACTAACCGAACCCCCTTTCTTCTATTTCTATTCTAAGCCTAATCTACCGTATCTCTGTACTACTTACATTTTGCAATAAAAAAAAACAACCTTTAGGCAATCTATCTATCTATGTACATACCTACATTTGCAATAAACACCTTTTGCAATAAAAACATTTCAATAAATACATTTTGCAATCAATATATATCATAAATACATTATACACAATAAATACATTCCTGTAAGGGAGAAAAAACATGTTAAATACATTATAACACTGCATATAAACTATCTAGCATAGTAAATACAATACCTTTTCCATGGAATGCCTCCTGACATTCTATGTACATATAATCTCTATACTCTTACCTATATATATATTAAGCTTTTAATATCATCAATATTCTTATCTATATACATCAATATTCTAATATCATCAAGAATCCTATACTATGAACAAAGCTAAATCATTTGGAGAGACTTAAGTCTCTGTATCTAAACAAAAGCTATTTTACTAATAAGAGACTTTTTGTCTGCTATAAGGTATAACCCATTAGAAGGAATTTCTCTTCTATTGCTAATAAACAGTCTATTCAAACATCTCTATATTTACATCTAACTACATTTTGACTATTAGCAAAACCTACATATCTAACACACCTCAATATAATACATACCTACATCATACCTATTGTATGAAACATATACAGTTCACCACTT